>VZQC01010064.1:1683340-1805399 GCA_009823505.1 Rhizomys pruinosus | reverse complement strand
ACTCCATTAAGTCCTCTAGACAGCTCAACAGGACAAAGGGTAAACAGAGAGAACTCTTGAAACTAAATGACACAATACACCAAATGTGACCTACAAACATCTATAGAATATTTCACCCTCAACACCAGAGAATACACTTTCTACTCAGCACCTCAGGAACATTCTCCAAAATAGACCAATATACTGGGACACAGAAAACCAACTCACAAATATAAAAAGATTGAAATAATCTCATGCATTCTATCAGACCACAGTGCAATTAAAACTCAATATCAACACAGGATAAACCCTACAACCTACAGAGAACACATGGAGACTAAACAACACCTCCAATAATGAATTGGTCCAGGAAGAAATAAGAAAAAAAAAAAAAAGAAATAAACAAAAAACAAAAAAAAAAAAAAAAAAAAAAAAAAAAAAAAAGGCAATCCTAAGAGGGAAGTTTTAGCCTAAGTGGCCTCATTAAAAAACAGAAAGAGCACAAGTGATGATCTAAACCTGCAGCTAAAACTACTTGAGAGACACAAACAGACGACCCTAAAACGGAGCGACAAGAAGAAATAAACAAATAATCAGAGCAGAGATCAATGAATAGAAACAAAGAAAACATCAAAAATCAATGAACCAAAAAGTTGTTCTTTGAGAGAATAAACAAGTTAGACAGACCTCTAGCCCAGTTACCAAAAGAAAGAGGGAACAACTCAAATCAACAGAATCTGTCACGAAAGGGAAATATCACAACAGACAATGAAAAGATCCAACATTCATATCGGAATACTTCAAAAAATTATTCTACTAAGTTTGAAAACCTAGAGGAAATGGATGAATATCTGAAATCCTGGAATCCCCAAGCTCAACCAAGAAGAAATCACAAGTCTAAAACAATCAGTTACTCGGAAAATTGAAGATTAATAAGAGCCTCCCAACCCAAAAATGCCCAGGCCCAGACGGTTTCACTGCAGAATTCTATAAATATTTCAAAAGGACCTACCCACCATTATTACTTAATTGTTCAGAAGGATACAACAGAGGAGGGACTTCTCCCGAATCCTTCTATGAGCCAGATTACGCTACTACCCAAACCCGGAAAGATACAACCAAAAGGAGAATATAGACCCATCTCCCTAATAAACACGATGCCAAATTTTAAACAGGATACTGGCAAACGAGATACAGACCACAGTCAAGAAAATCATCCACCACGACCAAGTTTGATTCATACCAGAGATGCAGGATGTTTCAATATGAAAATAACAATAAACATCATCACACATATAATGGATTGAAGGACAAAAAACACACAGCATCATCTCAATTGATGCCGGAGAAGAAAGCCTTTTACAAATCCAGCATCCTTCATGCTAAAGTCTAGAAGGGAATTGGTCTGGAGGGATCATTCCCACAAGTAATCAAAGCGCCCCATAACAGAAAAACCCACAGCCAAATTCATCCTAAATGGGGAAATGACAGAAACATTCCCTTTAAAGGCAGAAACTCTGCAAGGCTGCCCTCTGTCACACTTTCCTTTTCAATATTAGGCTTGAAACCCTTGCTAGGGCACTAAGGCAAGAGAAAGGAAAATTAAAGGAAGATTAATGAAAAGAGAGAAAAAGTCAAGCTCATCCCTCACTGTTGCTGATGATATGATTGTCTACTTAAGAGGATTGCTAAAAGAAACTCCACCAGAAAAACTCCTAGAAACGATTAACAAGCTTCAGAAAGAGGTCAGATACCATAAATAAATCTAAAAAAATCATGAGCCTTTCTTTACACCAAGAACAACACCAACTGGAAGACAGGACTCACAAGACGAACCTTCCATCTCAAAGATAGCCTCAAAAACATAAAATACCTAGGAAACAACCTAACCCAAAAGACGACCAAAGGATCTCTACAATAAAAATTTTAAACCTTGTAAGAAGGAGATTGAAGAAAAATCAGAATGGAAGACATCAGAAGATGGAAAAACTCCATGCTCACTGGATTGGGGAAATATAAATATAGTAAACAATGTGGCCATCTACTCAAAATCTGTGTATAGATTTAAGTCAATTCCAATCAAAATCCCAAGATTTCTTCACAGGGCTTGGGGAAAAAAAGTTCCTACAACTCATTGGAAAAACAAAGACCCCGAAATAGCCAAACGCCCCTCGATGAAAAAACACAACAGGGGGATCTGCTATTACCAGACTTCAAACTATACTACAGGGCTATAGTCTAAAAACAGACTTGGTAGGCTGTGGGACACAAAAAACAGACCTAGTTGACCAAGGAAACAAAACCGACGATCCAAAATCCTGAGCACTATACAATTCAGCCAACTTATATTGACAAGGGGCAAAGAAGCACAATATAGAGAAAGACAGCATGTTTCAGCAGATGGTGTGCAATACATTGGATCACCAGTTGTAGAAGAATGAAATTAAACTCCTTTACTTCCCTGTTTTTTTTTTTTCACAAAGTCATCACCCATGATGGATCTAAAACTAACTTGTGAAACCCCAACTCTGACGGATAGGATAGGAAGCGAAATCGTTGGCATCAGTGTACTATAGAGGACCTAGGTTTGATAGGAAAAGACTTCCTAAATCAGGATCAGCAGCTGCAAAGAAGATGATCAAATTGACAAATGGACTCTCATTAAACTCAAATAGCTTATTACGTACCAAACAAACAATAATGCAACGTGAAAGAGGCAACCACAGATTGGGGGAGGAAAGTTTTCATTGCGAGAAACATCTGACTCAATAGCATTTGAATTCCAGGAATACAACTACTCAAAAAAAACAAAGAGAAAAGAAACAAAATGGTACACACTCCAATAGATGCAGAAGAGCCGATCTGACTAGAGACTTCCCAGTTGAGGGAGTGAATTAGAGAATTCTGAGAAGGATGACACACTTAAGGAAGTGGTTCAGCATCTCTATATTAACGAAGTGCAATCAGATAAAACCATCTTAATGAGCTATCATCTTGACCCAATAAGACTGGCTTGGATCAGAGAAAACAAATGATACCGAAGTGCTGGGAAGGAAAGCGGTTGTCGGGGAAAGGGGAACACTCATCCACCTTGCTGGTGGAGATATAAAACTAGGTAACAGCCACTATGGAAAACAGTTGTTAGAGAACCTTAGAGAAAGACTTGGAATAAATGACACTCCAATTGAGCCAGTATACCACACCTAGCATGTACATCCCAAGAACAATCTACCTCAGCGCAGAGATACAGTGACCAGCATCCATGTTTATTCAGCTCCTTTAACAATTAGCAAGAGACTGTGAGAACCAACCCGGTGACCCCAACTGAGCAGTGGATGGTCATAATGTGGGTCATCTACAAATGGAGTTCATATGCAGCAGGGTAAAGAAGGACAATCATGAGAACTTTGCAGGAAAATGAGTATGGAGTAGAGAAGATCAGCTGATTTGTAAGTAACACACAGGTCCCAGAAAAAACGGAAAGACTGTTCCCTCATTTGCTGCGATCGACAGTTACCACTAACCCAGATATAAATATTTCCGCATGGAGAGGGATGCATAGTAAAAAAGAACAACAAACAGAAAGACTGCATTCGAACAATGGACCGAAGCGAAGGACGTTGGTGAAAATGGGAAGGGGGGGGAGGGGTGGGTGATGGAACAGGTGTATATCGATATTATATGCATATTATTGATTGTGCGTTTCCAACACAGTGCCCAGTTTTTCTCTAGACTCTGTCTACCAGGTACATGGTTGGGTTTTTTTTTTTAGACCTTAGTATAAAGTAAATTATGTGTATTAAACAACGTTGGTTTAAGACTTCCGATAAACATGGTAAGCTCCGAGTTATTAATGGAGGTATTAAATTCACTGTTGTTTAACAACTTTTATAATTTGTCCAATGAAACTTACCTTCTAGGTGCCACAAAGGTTTTAATATGAGCGACTTTCTTGCCTCCCCCCCAGAACAAGAGAGAACAAATGACTCAGATGGGATGTTGCTCTCCAACTGTAAATTCGGAGACAACTATTATAGAGGTAATCTCTATTAAAACTGATGTAAAACTGCCTTCTTAATGACTAATAGACATAGGAGACATAGAACTGTGAAAAAGATTTACTCTCTTTCAGAAACCAAATATAAAATTAAAGTCCTTACTATGCGCTTTAAGCACATCAATATATCAATACAGGAGCCTGCCGATCATAGATAATGGATTATTTCACCACGGGAGATGTTGGCCAGGGATCTAAGGCCCCACAAAACCGTAAGGCTCCTTGCCTCTAAAACTGGGATACCCTGCAGAAAAGAGTCGGCGATAAGGCCCTCTATGAAGACCTGCGTTTAAATGGAAGATGCATTGAGACCACACATGCAGTTACAGATGGTCCTCTGGATATACCAGAGAGTGTACCAAGGCCCTAAACAATAAAGCACCACTTTCGGGTCTCCTTGAGTCAAGCAAAGGCTCCACCGTCAGCACCCAGCTCCACCTCAACTCTGCCTGGAACGTACTGTCCACGGAGGCACACATATGGCCTGTATATCCCAAATCTAATTGGCTATTGGCTCTCTCCTTGTGGAATGACCCATGGCTGATGCCCCAACTTAAATCCCTCGCCAGGTGGGAGATCATCATAAGCCACAGGAGACCCCGTCATATTTAACAGGAAAAAAATGTAATGTCGTGGATCAACATTTCATCTAACTATGTGTCTATAACACAAGTAACCTACCATAACATTAATGCTGCTTAAGTACCTCTATATCTAATTGCATTGTGGCTTCATTAGTTTAGGATTGAGTAAGTTCTCCTGGACGGGACTGTCATCCCATGAAAGGAAAAGCCAGCCCTATGACCAGAATCCAAGACAGCAGCTCCAGACGAGTGGATGTTTGCTTCTCATCCACCTGTGCCCCTTTTCTAAAGCCTAGGGAAAACTCTGAATGGAAGAGGGGGCGCGTAGGTAGAATGTAAGGGCTTTGATTGGGGTGAATGGTGAAACTACAGCAATTTTATTTGGACCCTCTTTGATACCTGATTGAACATGCAACCCCTCACCCCCCGCTGGAAGGTGGGGCTGTGGGTGTTTGGGCACAACAGCCTGCAAATTGGTTTTACATGAAGGATGCTTGTACTCATGGATTATCACTTATAGCTAAAAAGTGGAAAAAAGAAAAGAACTGAGAGAGATATGCAGGACAGTCATGGCAGAATGCATGATCTCGGTTGGGATGGGGTTGGGGGGGAAGGGAAGGGGAGATATGCCTGAACTGAATTGGAAAGTGATGTATGAAATTCACAAAGCATCAATAAAAAATGTTATTAAATAAAAAAAAACTTGAGATGCTTACTATGTAAACTGCACAATTTCTTTGTCTACCTACAATGATAAATTTTTAAAGACTTAACCCACATTTTAACTAGCACCTCTAACAAAAACAGAGTATTGTAAACATGCTTCTGTGATTTCTTCCTCTTTTTTCTTGCTAAAGATTAGTGTATTCTGACATCTAACAGCACATATTAATTTTCCTATCCATGAACTTCATAAATAAGCATCTCTTGTTCAGTGTTGTGTTTATGAAATTTATCAATATCTTGTGTATAAGTAAAGTGAATTCATTTTCAATTGGTACAGATGCCAATACTCATTTATCCAGATCATTATTGATGAGCATTTGAGAACTTTTTACTGTGGGGCTATTAAGAATAATGTTAAAAGTACTTAAATATATCATGTTTGATGAACACTTTAGTATTTTGCATATGCTTATGTTAGTCATGTTTTTTTGCTGTGACAAAATCCCAGAGATAAATTATATGGATAAAACAATTGTTTTGGCTCACAGTTTTGCTGTCATTGCTTTGAACCTGTTGCCACACAGAATATTTCATAGCAACCAACCACCAGAGAGAATGAGGACAGCCTGAGGACCCAACATCTTCAAAAGAATAGCCACTCCAAAATTATCTAAGATTTTTTTTCCATTACCAGCTTCCCTGAACAACATAAGCTGGCAACACTGACTTCAGCATATGGGCATTTAGTGAACATTTGCTATTCAAACTGTAATGAAGGCTTTATGTAATTATTGGATATCATAATGAACCTTATATGTCAATTTAACCAGAATTAATGTACTCAGACCAAGAATAATTTCTTTCTTTGTGTTTCCAGGAGATATTGGCATTTGACTGAGAACACTGTGTTAAGAACATCATCACAAAAGCTGTTGGACATCATCCAGTGTGCTGAGGCTGAACAGAGCAAAAGGCTCACTACTTGATCTCAAATGCCCATCTCTCTTCCCTGCCCTGGCAGCACCCCCTCTTCTTGGGCTTTCATTCAGACCTGGGCATGGACAGTGGATTCTAGTTCTCAGGCCTTCTTAGTGAACCTGGATTTGAGACCTGTTGGATTTGGACTAATCTAAAAAATTATCCCTGCGTCTCCAGCCACCAGATAGATAGATGATCGCAGACTGTCTCAGCTTCCATACTAACATGAATCAGTCCATCCACAGCACAGGTCCTTATGCTGTATGCTACACTGGTCTCATCTGAAGAAACTTGAGTCTTACATTAGGTCAATTGGTCAGCATTAGTAAAAGAATGGTCTGAAGTAGTGGCGTCAATCCACATTTGCACCATCCACTTATGAGCATCAAAGCTGTTTGACACTTACATTTAATATTGGAGACTTGCTATTGTTTCCATCTTAGCCATTCAAGAGGAGGTGAAGAAAAGAAGAGATGCTCCAGACCAAGGCTCCAGGCACCATGTCTTTATTTCAATCCATGTCAGAGACATGGTTACCCATTCCTTACTTTTACAACTTAAAGAAATGTCAAGTTCTGAGATCTCCCGAGACCAGCTGAGGCAAGTGCAGGTAGGTAGGCAGCAGTTGGGTGCTTCAGCAAGGCTGATTGTTGATTGACTTAATATAGCTAATCCGTTAATCCAGTTGTCTTTGGCTTAATTGGCCTTTGTGGCTGTGGGGGCGGAGTTATCCTCCCAGCTGGTATAAAAGGTAGTTTTGTGTGAGTCTTGAGATCTGAGATCTCCTGAGACCAGCTGAGGCAAGCACAGGTGCCGGGGCTCAGGCTAAAGAGCCCACCCACAGACCCCCCCAACTGGGATTACGAAGGCATCTGAAGGAGGCAAGCAAAGCAAGCCTTCAACACAGTGAAGAGGAATTTAGGACTTACAATGGAAGAAAGGCAAAGAGAAGCTCATATGCCAGGAACACGAACAAGAGACAACACGGGAAAGGGGCAGGATAATCTCGCATCAAGCTCTACCAACCCTATAGAAGATTCCTACAGTGGGATCCCCCTGGGGATGACCCAGGACACAGATATCAGAAACACTATTGGGAACATATTAAAGAACTACAAGATTATAAAGAGCAAATCAAAGAACTAAGAAAAGAGAATGAAGAACTCAAGAAGGACCTAGAGAGAGAGAATGACAAACTCCATAAGGAACTGGAAACACTGAAAAGATCCCAAGCTGAAAAAGATAAGGAAACCAACCAGGGAAGCAAAGAGCTACAGGAAGAGATTGAGAAGCTCCAAAAAGAAGTAGAAATACTAAAGAAATCAGAAGAGGAAATGAAAAAGGAAATCAAACGCTCATCCAATCAAGAGGAAAGGAATGGAAAAAGCCTCAGAAGCAGAATGGACGAAGCAGAACAAAGAATATCAGACCTGGAAGATAACACAGAACAACTAAAAACCTCAAGAAAAGATTATGAAAAATTTAAAAATACACAAAACTGGAACAACCAGGAACTGTGCGACACTATGAAAAGATCAAACCTCTGCATCATAGGAATAGAGGAAGGAGAAGAATCCTAGAGAATGATATTGATCAGATCTTCAACAGAATAATAGATAAAAACTTCCCCAAACTAAAAAAAGACAAACCAATACAAATACAAGAAGCACATAGAACTCCAATCAGACAAGATCAGAAAAGAAATTCTCCCTGCCACATCATAGTTAAAATGCTAGACACATAAAACAAAGACAAAATCCTTAACACCACAAGAGAAAAACAACAAATGACCTATAAGGGGAAACCTATCAGAATTACAACTGACTTCTCAATGCAAACTATGAAAGCAAGAAGAGCCTGGAGCAAAGCATTCCCAGTGTTAAAGTACAATAGATGCCAACCCAGGTTACTATACCCAGCAAAAATGTTGATTGTAATTGAAGGAGAGAGAAAAACCTTCCATGGCATAAGCAAGTTGAAAGAATACATGTCCAGAAAACCAACCCTTCAGAGAATACTTGAAACAATTCAAAGAACAGAAGAAAGGAGCAACCATCCCCAAGCACCTAGAAAGAGAAATCAAGAAAAGCATAACTGCAGAAGTAGAAACCGAAACCCAAACCACAAATCGATAACAAGGCAAAAGGAAGCAAAACAACCTATCAGTCATAACCATAAATATTAATGAACTAAATTCCCCAATCAAAAGACAGACTGGGAGATTGGATTAGGAAACAGAATCCATCAATATGCTGTCTACAAGAAACACATCTTACCTTCAAGGACAGGCACCACCTTAAAGTGAAAGGATGGAAAAAAATATTCCAAGCAAATGGTACCAAAAAGAAAGCAGGTGTTGCTATTTTAATATCAGACAAAATAGACTTCAAAGTAAAAGAAATCAGAAGAGACAAAGAAGGCCATTACATTTTTATCAAAGGAACAATTCACCAAGAAGATTTCACAATTATGAATATATATGCCCCAAATTCTGGTGCACCAAACTTTATAAAGACAATTCTCCAGGACCACAAGTCACACACTACCAGTACACTCATAGTAGGGACTTAAATACTCCACTGATCCTTTGGAAAGTCCAACAGGACAAAGAATAAACAGAGAGAAACCTTGGACTGAAGTATGTGATACACCAAATGGACCTCATAACCTCTACTGAATATTGCACCCTAATACCAGAGAATACACTTCTACTCAGCACCCGTAAGAATATTCTCCAAAATCACCACATACTGGGACACAGAAGAAACCTCCACAAATACAAGAAAGATTTGAAAAATTCCATGCATTCTATCAACCACAGTGCAATTAAAGCTCACATCAACACAGGATAAGCCCTACTGCCTACAAGAACACATGGAGAACAAACAACACCCTCCTGAATAATGAATTGGTCAAGGAAGAGATAAAAAGAAAGAAATAAAGCATTCCTGGAACTGAATGACAAGAAACAATATAACACAACAAAAACCTATGGATACCTTAAAGCATCCTAAGAGGGAAGTTTATTAGACCTGGGTGCCTACATTAGGAAAAGAGAAAGAGCACAAGTGAATGATCTAAGACTACACTAAAAGCACTTTGAGAGGCAACAACAGACGAACCCTAAATGCAACAGACAGCAAGAAATAAACAAAATTCAGAGCAGAATCAATGAAATAGAAAACAAAGGAGATAAACAATTTACAAAAAAAATCAATGAATCCAAAAGTTGTTACTTTGAAAGAATAAACAAAAAAATGAGAGAATAAACAAGATAAACAGACCTCTAGCCCAGTAACCAAAAGAAAGAAGGAACAACCCAAATCCAATACAAATTCAGTGATGAAAAAGGAAATATCACAACAGACAAGGAAAGATCCAAACAATCAATGGGAATACTTCAAAAACAATACTCTACCAAGTTGGGAAACCTAGGAAGAAATGGATTGAAATCTGAAATCCTGGGAATCACCAAAGCCAACCAAGAAGAGATCAAAAGCTTAAACCGACCATATACATTGACAGAAATTGAAACGGTAATAAGAAAACTGCCAAGTATAAAAAATGACCCAGGCCCGAGATGGTTTCATGGCAGAATTCCATACAACATTTCAAAAAGGACCTAACAACCATTACATTACTGAAAACTGTTTGGAGCGGAACAATCAGAGGGAATTACTCCAAATTCCTTCTATGAGCCACCATCACTCTATTACCAAAACCAGGAAAGAGATACAACTAAAAAGGAAAGTTATAGAACCCATTCTCCTAATGAACACAGATGCCAAAATCTAAAGAGATACTGCAAATCGCATGTACAGACCCACATCAAGAAGGATATCCATCATGACCAAGTTGGATCCTACCACGAAATTGCAAGTGATGGTTCACCAAATCGAAAATCAATAAATATCAAAAGCATTAAATGAATGAAAGGACAAAAAAACACACCATCATCTCAATTGATGCCTGAAATAAAAGCCTTTACAAATCCAGCATCCTTCTCTAAAGTCCTAGAGGAAATTGGATTGGGAGGTCATTCCTCAACGTAATCAAAGCCTATATACAGGAAAACCCACAGCCAATATCATCCATGGGGAAGGATGAAAGGAAATGGCAGAGACAACAAAACCTTCCCTTTAAAGGTAGAAGCTCAGCAAGGCACCCCCTGTCATTGACTTTCCTTTCAATATAGGCTTGAAAACAACCTTGCTAGAGCAATAAGGCAAGAAAAGGACAATTAAAGGAAGACTATCGAAAAGAAGGAAAAAAGTCAACTATCCCTATTTGCTGATGATATGATTGTTTACTTAAGAGATTGCTAAAAAATCCACCAGAAAACTCCTAGAAACGATTAACAGCTTCAGCAAAGTGTCAGGATACCATAAATAACCTGAAAAAAAAAAATCATGGCCTTTCTTTACACCAAAGAACAAACAACTGGAAGAAACGAATTCAAAGAGAACCTTCCATCTATTGATAGCCTCAAAAACAAAAATACTAGAGAAACTTAACCCAAAAGACACCCAAGATCTCTCAATAAAAATTTAAACCTTATAAAGTAAAGAAATTGAAGAAGGCATCAGAAGATGGAAAAACCCATGCTCATGGATTGGAGAAATTAAACATTGTAAAAATGTCCCATTTTACTCAAAACTCTTGTATAGATTTAAGGCAATTCCAATCAAAATTCCCAGAGTTCTGTCACAGGCTTGGGGAAACAAAAGCCTTCTTAAAACTCATTTGGAAAAACAAGGACCCCGAATAGCCAAAACAAGCCCCTGAGCAAAAATAACTCCCACAGGGGGGATCTCTATACCAGCTTCAAACGTATACAGGGCTATAGTCATAAAAATCAGACTGGTACGAATTGGGCACAAAAAAGCGAACCTGTTGACCAATGGAACAAAACGGAAGATCCAAAATCTGAGCACATACTATTTCAGCCATCTTATATTTGACAAGGGGGCCAAGAAGCCACAATGGAGAAAAGACAGCATCTTCAACAAGTGGTGGTGGCAAAACTGGATCACCACTTGTAGAAGAATGAAATTAAACTCCTACCTCTCGCCCATGTACAAAAGTCAACTGCAGATGGATCAAAGACCTTAACGTGAAACCCCAAACTCTGAAGGCGATAGAAGAAAAAGTTGGCATCAGACTACAAGACATAGGTGTAGGAAAAGACTTCCTAAATCAGACAGCAGCTGTGCAAGAATTAAGGTGGACAATTGACAAATGGGACCTCATTAAACTCAAAAGCTTCTGTACACCAAAAGAAACAATGAAGGAAGTGAAGAGAAATCTCACAGATTGGGAGGAAACCTTCATGGCAGAAACATCTGACAAAGCATTGATTTCCAGAATATATAAACTACTCAAAAAACAAAGAAGAAAGAAAACAAATGACCCACTCAATAGATGGAACAAAGAGCTGAACAGTGACTTCAGAATTGAGGAATTAGAGATGTCTGAGAAACACCTTAAGAAGTGTTCAACATCACTAATCATTAAGGAAATGCAAATCAAAACCACTTTAAGATATCATCTTACTCCAATAAGACTGGCTTGGATCAAGAAAACAAATGATACCAAGTGCTGGAGAGGTTGTGGGGAAAGGGGAACACTCATCCACCGCTGGTGGGAATGTAAACTCATACAGCCACTATGGAAAGCAGTGTGGAGAACTCTTGGAAGACTTGGAATGAACTTGCCACCCGAACTAGTCATACCACTCCTAGGCATGTACCCTCAAGACTCACCCCACTGCAGAGATACATGCACATCCATGTTTATTTCAGCTCCCTTCACAATAGCAAGGAGCTGGAACCAACCTGAATGCCCAACTGATGAGTGGATAGAGAAAATGTGGTACATCTACACAATGGAGTTCTATGCAGCAGTAAAGAAAGATGACATCATGAGCTTTGCAGGAAAATGGTTGGAGCTAGAGGACATCATGCTGAGTGAAGTAACACAGTCCCAGAAAAACAAACGATGAATGCTATCCCTCATCTGTGGATGCTAGTGCCTATTACCTAGTTGTAAGCATTTCTTGTGCATGGCCCCTTGAGCTTTTGTCCAAAGCTGTTGGAAGTGATGCATATTGGAAACAACAACAACAACAACAACAACAGAAAGGACTGCATTGAAGAACTGACTGAAACAGTGAGCTTCTCCTCAAAACAGTCAAATTCCACATGGAGAATATTGAGAATGACTGAGAAAGAGATGAAAAGCATGTGTGGCAGAATGCATGAGCTCTGGTGGGGTTGGGGGAGGGGGGACATGGGTCTAGATTGATAAAAATTAATTAGTTAATTAATTAAAAAATCATTTGCCCAATAAAATGTTACAACTGAAAAAAAATGAAGGCCATCAATTGAAAAAAAAAAAAAAAAGAAATGTCAAGTTGGTAATCAAATTAATGATTCAATTGAATGCCTGGGTAAACCAAGAACAAGCTGAACCTAAAAAGAATACACAAGAAGAGATAAACAAAATCAAGGACAAAATCAATGAACCAGAAACAAGAAAATGAAATAAAGAGTTAGTTCTTTGAAAATATTAATAGGACTGCAAACCTTTAGCCAGATTAACCAAAAGAGAAAGGATCCAAATGAGGAAACTCAGATGAAAAGGGAAATATTACAACAGACCCTGAGGAAATTCAGAAATCTGTAAGGGCATACTAAAATAATCTGTATTCTACAAAACTAGAAATTCTAAAACATGTATAAATTTCTAAATATACATGACCTAACAAAATTAAATCAAAATAACATAAATAATTTAAACAGACCCATAAAAACCAATACAATGGATGCAGTAATTTAAAATCTTTCAACTTAAAGAAACCAGGACCTGAAGGATACAGTCTCAATTTCTTCTAAAGCTTCGTATTAGAATACCAATGTTCCTTAAATTATTCTGAAAAATGTAAAATTAAGGAATGCCCCTTCCTTTAAGGAACATTCTATAAAACCAGACAAAGGCACAGCAATAAGAAAAAAGCATTATAGACCAATCTCTGGTGAATATAGGTGCAAAATTTCTGGATAAAATAGTTACATACCAAAGCAAGAATACACCAATAAGATTATCTACTATGATCAAACTGACTTCTTCTCAGAGATGCAGGGATAGTTCAACCTGTGGAAATCAATAAATGTGATCAGGACATAGCAGTGTCAAGGCCAGTAATCACAATCACCTCATTAGATGCCAAAAAGGTGTTTGACAAAATTCAATATCTATTGATGATAAAAAATAATGAAGGAATCTAGGGATACAGAGGACATATCTCAACATTATAAAGGCAATATACAATAAGCCCACAACCAACTTCACAGTAAATGGAGTAAATGAAGAAAAACTCAAGGAATTCCCATTAAAATAAAAAACAAGACAAGGATATATACTCTCTTCATTACTGTTCAGTCTTAACTAGAGCAATATGACAAATGAGGGCATAAAGCATAAATGAATTGGAAGGAACATTACAGTACACTTATGTGCAGGTGATATGATTCTATATATAAAAGACTTTATCAAAAAACTCCTAAAGCTGATAAATACATTTGGCAAAGAAGTAAGGTACAGAAAAAAAAATCCCCAAATAAGTAATCTTCCTGTATAAGCAACAACACTGAGAAAGAAATCAGGATACTAATCATTTATGAGAGCGTCAAACTTCATAAAATATCTTGAAAGAAATCTATTCAAGGAAGTGAAGAATTTGTATAATAAAAGCTGTATGACATTAAAGAAAGAAGTTTAAAGCAGATACTAGAAGATGAAAGGACCTGCTGTGAAAATGGTCATCTTACCAATATCAATCTACAGATTCAATGCAATACCCTCTAAAATTCCAACAATTCTACAATTCTAAAGTTCCTCCCATTCTGTAACTTGGCTTTTTCTTTGTTTTGTAATCCAGTCTTCTATTGAAGGATATTTACCTTATTTCCATGTGTTAACTAAAGCTTCTGTGAAAATTCTCCTGAAGTAATTGCAGTATTTGGAAAGTGTATTAGACTAAATTGATCACACACATTATTCTTAACTTTAGGCCTCAAACCCTCTACACACTAAGCCATTGTGTGGCAGCATCTCACTATTCCAGCTTATTAGGACTTTTTAGATTTCATCATTTATGAAAGATTGATGTGGCAAATACATCTATTGTGTTTTAATTTTCATATAATTTTCCTAGGGACTCAGAAAGCTCAGTCTCCCTTCACATTTTAACTGGCACTTTGGGTATTCTCTTTTGAGAAGAGTTCAAGCATTTTGGACCAGTTTCTTATTGGGTCAAATTTAGGAGTGATTGTTGAATTATAGTAGTTTTTCAAAACTCTTGCTGAAGAACTATCGACTGCTGATTACTGCTGGGTGAGGGGAGTTGATCTTTTTTAAGGAAGAGACTGTAGATAGGGATGTTTAGGTAATGGGAGCCTATAGGGCTTAACATATATGACAGAATGCATGGAATCGAGTGGGGGGTTACTATAGGAGGATGTAGATGGGGGAAGAGGTCATAAGGATGATTAAGATATTTTATATGAAATGCGCAAAAAAATTCAATAAAATATACATTAAAATCATCATGAACATGGAACTTTTGTCAGATAAATATATCGTGATCTTTTCCTGTCCATGTGTTCCTCATAGAGATTTTAAAAGTATCTTATAGTAAATGAAATTCTTTTTTTTTTTTTTTATGTGTATGAATGTACTGTCTGCATGCGGGTCTGTGCACCCGTGTCGTGCAATGCCGTGGAGGTCAGAAGAGGGTCTGGGATTCCCCTGGAACTGGAGTTCTCCTGGAATTGGAGTTACAGACAGTTCTTAGCCGCCATGTAGGCGCTGGGGATCGAACCCGGGTCCTCTGCAAGAGCAGTCGGTGCTCTTAACCACTAGGCTATCTCTCCAGCCCAGTAAATGAAATTCTTAATTTAACATAATTTCAGTTTCATTTTTAAGTTTATAATTAGAGCTTTCTATTTTCTCCCTAAGAAAGCTTTGCCTTTGCTACAGTATTAATGAAGGCACTTCTAAAAGCTTTGCTTTTTTTCTCACAGCTACACCATCAATTCACCTAGAACTTACTCTGTTAATAAGCGGGTGAGGGGTCAGGATGCACATGGTTTCACTCAGCAGGGGCAGCTGTATTTACAAAATTGATCTCTTGGGGCTGGCTACATTGGTTAGTGGTTAAGAGCAATGGTTGCTCTTGCAGAGGACTCAAGTTCCATTCTCAGCACTCACAAGGTGGCTAAGAACCACCTGTAACTCCAGTTCCAAGGAGTATGACACGCTTCTGAACTCTGTGAGCACGACACAACACAAATGCATTACATACATACAAACAATACACTCATACATATAAAAATAAATAAAATATTAAAAAGAAATTATTATCCGCATCATCATCATCACACTGTCATTTTTGTCATATTTAGGTATCTAAAGAAATGTAGTCCCTTGGATTGGTTTGTCTACTAATGCCTTAATATAATAATATCTTAATTAGTGAAAAGCTTTCAGCTTTGATTTAACCAATTATAATTGCCTTGGCTAATTTTCACATAAAATTAATTTCATATCTATATAATCTTTAAAACCAGGCTACCAGTTTTCTCTAAAGAAAATAATATAGGGACTTTGATTAAAAAAATAGATCTGGTTATCAATTTGAGGCACATTACGCCTTTTTAAAACATTTTAACACTTTTAAATTTTGTTTGTATGAATATATTGCCAGCATATGTACATGTATGTATGTAAATGCACTCATGCCATGCAATGCCCATGGAGGTCAGAAGAAGGCTTCAGATCTGTAACTGGAGTGTGTGCTGGGTACTGAACCCGTGTCCTCCACAAAAACAGCCAGTGTTCTTAACTGCTGAGCCATCTCTTCAGCTCTGAGAATTATAACTTTATTGCATTTAATTTCCACTAAAAACCTCTGATAAAGGAATTATTTTTACCTCCTTTTATTGATGAGATAACTAATGAAAAGAACACTTTTGAAAATTTTCTTTCACTACTCAATTAGCATTCAATTTTTTAAATTTCTATTCGAAGTGTAAAGAGAAGAATGTGAAGCTGGGCATGGTGGCACATGTCTTTAATCCCTGCCTTTAATCTCAGAACTCATAGGCAGAGGCAGGCAGTTCTCTGTGAGATGGAGGCCAGCCTGTTCTACAGAGCAAATTTCGGGCCAGCTGGGACTACAGAGAGACCCTGTCTCAAAAACAAACAAACAAAAATGAATAAATAGTAAGTAAAGTGTAAGAAGAATGTAGCACCAATGTAACTACAGTGCTTTGCTTTAATAATATTAATTTTTTTTAATTGTTATATTTATAACTAGTATACGTGTATCTACAAGTGTGGGTACATATGAGAGGGAACATGCTTTGACATAAGAGAAAAACAGGATTCAATTCTCTCCTTCCACCATCTGAGTCTTGATTAAATTCAGGTTGTCAGGCTTGGGGGCAAGGATCTTTACATACTCCACCATCTCACCAGCTCCAATAAGAGTTAATTTTATGATTATTTCCTAGTTGTGGTTAATGATGCAAATTTCCAGGTATGCAAAAATTTATATTTGAAATTTAAAATGAGACTAAGAAAAGCTTAAACAAGTAGTTTAGATGTTCGAGTGCAGAAGTTATGCATGTTAAAGGTATCTGTGTTTCAAAACAATCTGATGAATTCAAAGTGCTTGCTTGGTAGTTCCCAAGTTAATTTTGAGCTTGTCTGCAGTGGTAACTAGGTTAGTGTCTAGTTTGTATTCTTGGCATTTATATAAGTATTTTTTTGACGTTACTCCTGCTAGCTGAATGACTGGTTCTCTAAAACCATTAGATACAACAAAAATACTCAGTAAATAAGAAGACAAGCTATAACTATGTCCTGCTCCAAATGGCTTAGAATTAATATCTAGTCAATAAAAAGTCTAATTAAAGCTCATTTTGAGAGTAATAGCAATTTTTGAAAAGCAAGATTAAGCAAATGTTCACAGTTCAATAATCTTCTTAACAAATGAGACAGTCACATATGACAGAACAGAGCAAATAATCCTGAAATATTCTCCAATATATAAATCTCGATTTTCCCTTGTAAATTTGAACAATTAGAAATGGTTAGTAAGCTCTTCACAGGAAACTATTTGTCTGTGTCTTATTCTTAGTAAGAATGAAACAGGAATCAGTCTGTGGTAGGTGTGACTTTAACACATGGTCAACAGCTATTACACTTCAGGTAGAACATTGAGCAGAGCACGTATCCTAGTGAACCAAACACACATCTCTGACATTCTAAGGATTTAAACTCTATGGAATATTACAGTGGGAAAGTTTGTGAAGACATTCAGAAAAATGACTTAATCCTATTAAGAATCATGTTTAGGTTTTTGAAATAAAGCTGGGTGTGGTGCACACCTTTAATCCTGGTACTTGGGAGGCAGAGGGAGGTAGATTTCTGTGAGTTCAAGGCCAGCGTGGTCTACAAAGTGAGTTCCAGGACAGCCAGAGCTATAGGGAGACCCTGTCTTGAAAAGACCAAAAAAATTAATTATTTTAGTTAATCAAGCACAGTTCGTACTGGAAGTTGCTTTTAAATTTTACAATGAAGATGGGTTCATGAATAAGTATATAGTTTAAGTATGCAATGAATTTCTATCTTTTGAAGATGGTGTGTATTTTTTACCTAACTGGAGAGAACTGTGATCAATGTATTAAGGTAAATAGTCAGGATATGCATCTAGCACTAAGGACATGTTTTCAACGTATTCCTCACATAATATCTCTACTAATGAATTTTTCAAATTTTAGTTAACTGATATTTTTCTGTTAATGAGTCGCTTAATGTGTAATTTAAAATAAAGATTAAAAATCAGGGTAGTCATTAAAAGAGATTGTGTTCTTAGAATTTTTATCACAGAAGTCTTGTCTAGTCTTATTTTATATTGACCTTTTTATTACTTTTTTATTTTATGTGTCTGAGTGTATTGCCTGCATGTGCATAAATGCACCTATGTCATGCAATGCCCACAGTGGTCCGGAGAGGGCTTTGGAGGCCTTAGAACTGGAGTTATGGAGTTATTGAATCCTGGTTCTCTGCAAGAGCAGCCAGCTCTTCTCCACTGAGCCATCTTTCCAGCATCAATTTTATATTTATCTTATATCACAGCCAAATTTTATCTCTAGTGAAGCCCTTATTAAATAATAAAATGATTCCATTTTTATTTGAGATACTGTGCTAGATCTAGGTTTGTAAGTATTCTCTTGCTTTGTAATTTTCTTTCTGCTACTTATTTGAATTCTTAGATATCTACACATGGGGCTCTTAGGTAGATTAAACATACATGTATTTAGAGAAACAAACTCTAGGCATTTGGGGCAGTGTTTGGTGAATCTCCTAACTTTCTAGAGTCATTCTTAACGATTGCAAAAAGCTTCATTTTTCTTTTCACATTTCAAAATATGATCAGATCAGTCACAATGTTGAAGTTAAAATAAATTTCAACTAAATATCAGGTAGAAATGATGATTCTGAGCTGGGGACATGATCATTTGGTAAAGTGTAGACATGAGGATCCAAGAACCCATGTAAAAAAGCCAGGCATGGTATGCACTCCTATAATCCTAACACACAAAAGCAGATTTGTGGGGCTCACTGGACAGCCAGTCCAGCTTAATCATGGAGATCCTAGCCAATGTGAGACCCTGTCTCTAAAAGCTAAGTAAAGAGCCCTGAGTAAGGATGCCCCAGGATGACGTCTGGCCTTGATATGCACAAGTACCTGTGCATACACATGCATACATATAACACCCCCCCACACACACAAGAAATAATAATTCTAATTGAACCTAAAACATTTCCAATCAGGAATCAGGAAAAGCAAAGTGTTGATGAATTAATATCAAGCATACTTTTCTTAATTGGAAATATAAAATCCTCTTGTGCATAACCAGAATCCTAGTTAGCACTTGAAGATTTTAATGATACATAAATGGAATTAAGACTTTTTAGCTTTTTTAATGTAGTTATTACTGTTTTAACTTCCAGGAGGAAGTATTTTTTTTTCCAAATGGAGTTGTCAAGAATCACTGCTAATTCAAACATGCTGATCTCCTAATATCATGATGTTGAACAAAAGCCTATATTTTGTTCAGAAAATCTGCATGCACATTAGCATCATGGTTTATATTGTTAAAATATACCAGCCCAGACTTGAACAGAAGCTTGTTATCAAAGTAGAACACATTTTCATTATAACTATCTCAAAGACTGATATGCAGAAGTGTCCAAGATAAATATGATTGGCCCAGTCTTTTCTTTATGCAAATTGCTTTGTCAGAAGAATACAGGATAAGAAATGAGACTTAAATCTCAGTTTCTCAAACTCACATCTTGTGATGGTTAATCCTGGGTGTCAACTTGACTGGACTAAGGAACAAATAAGAGAAAAAGGGTCTTCTGATTGGACCACCTCAACCTGGATGGCCCACCCCAAATGTGGGCGTTACCTTCTGCCGGCAGGCAGTATTTAAGGCCATGGCAGAGGGAGCTGGTCCCTTTTTTCTCTCCTGCGGCTTGCCTCTTCTCATCTGGTGAGTTTGTCTTGCTGCTGTGATCAACCTTTCAGATCCTAGCGTGTACTGAGACCGGCAGATCTCCTGGAATCCATTCGGGCCTTCAGCACTAGATTGGGACTACTGAGACATCCAGCCTTGCGGACTGAGCAGTTCCCTGGATTCTCGGCCTTTCCAGTGTGGTGCAGCTACTGTTGGACTCCTTGAACTCTGTCACATGAGCAAATCAATAAATTGTATATAGCTATATATTTGTCCTGTTGCTTCCTGTTTCTTTAGAGAACCCTGACTAATACACATCTCAAATTCACAAAAGCCCAAGAAGACAGTCAGGGAAGAAAGGTATCTCCATAAGAAAATAATGCTCAACTACTTGATTCACAATTTGATTTTGGTTACCCTGTTTGTGTCTTCAATGCCCAGAAAAAGTAACCTTGGACCACAAAACCCTGGACCCAGTATTGGTAGAAAGACAACCGAGCCATTAGATAACTGAGTTGTTTTCAGTAAGTGCAAGAGCTTGGAAGGAGCACAGCCATGTTATAAGCTAAGAGTGCATGAAAAATTCCAAATTAGATATTTTTTCTGTTACTAGTCGTTGAATATCTATAAATGGCTTATGTGATACCAGAGAAAGAGTGACCTACATGTTGCTAGATTAAAAAACGATGTCTGTCTTAGTTTGTTAGCAAATTGCTATAAGAAATTATCAAGGAATAGGAAATTTACAGATAAAAATGTGAGAAATACATTCTGGATGTTCAAGATGAAGCCATCTAGAGGGACCTGGCTTCCTGGTTCACAGATGGAAGACTTTGCTCTGTTGTTGACATAGGAAGAGGGACTAAGGGACCTCAGATGCTCTCTTACAAGTACATCAGCACCATGACTATCATTCCCACAGATTCTTCTTCCAAATACAAGCTTCAATATAAGAACTTGGAGATGAAATGAATATCCAGTCTCTGGCAAGAGGCCTAAGAGCAGGTACAATTGCTTTCCTTTTACACATATCTCTTAATCTAGAATAAGGGAAAATGCAGTCCTCATTTCCTCTTAAGAGTCACCTGACCCAGGCAGAAACAGTGCTATCATTCCCTCCATAGCAATATATTTATTTTTGGTTGGTTTTTCAATTTATATTTTTATTGGATTTTTGTGGATTTCATACAAAATATCTTAGTCATCTTTTCTAGTTTTCTCTCATATTGCTGTGATAAAATAACTGACCAAAACCAGCTTGGGAAGGAAAAGGTTTATGTGGCTTATAGGCACAGTCCATCATCAAGGGACACCAAGGCAGGAACTCAAGGTGGGAATTTGAGGCATAGACCATTTAGGAATGCTGCTTACTGGCTTGCTTTCTTGGCCCACGCTCAGCCTGCTTTCTTACAATACAGTAACCAGTGTTGGCACTATACACAGTGGGCTGGGCCTTCCTACATTACCAAACAATCAAGAAAATGCTTCATAGATATGGCCACAGGCTAGTCCAATGAAGGGAACACCCCAATCAAGACACCCCTCAACCAAATTGACAACTAAAGCTATCCAGTACAATTAACCCCTTTTCAATTTGACACAAAATTTATCGCTATTAAACCAAAAACTTTATATTTTTATCGCCATGACATGATATAAGTGACATCAGACAGTACAACTTTAAAAATCCCATAGCCCTTAAAATTCACACACTTTAAAAGTTCACAGTGTTTTAATAGTGGACTCCAGAACAAGTTAAGTACTGTCTAGAAGAATCAGGCACACTTAAGCAAAACCAAAGCTCAACAAAATAGCTCAAGGCAGGACATGCCAGATTCACTCTATCCTCTGGTCTCCAAAGTGCTTGGGCAGCTCCGCTTCTCTGGTCCTGCTGCCCACAGCAGGCACAGCTTGTCTCGCAGGCTCAGGCCAGCTCTGCTCCCCACTGGCTGCTGCACTTGCTGGTCATCCCATGGTCCTGGCATCTCTAATATGCTGGGGCTACTGAAAAAGAAGCTGCCCCTACACTAATGGGCTCTTCTGGCCTCTCAGGGTGCAAAGTCTCAGATTCACCCCATAAACTCTTCAGTCCAGGGGTGTCTTCACTGGAACAGAGGCTTCACTTCTATCACTGGCCTTTCCTGGCCTCCCAGGATGCCAACATTCAGCTCTTCTCTGTGACCACTTCATGCCTTCAAAACCAGTACAAGAGACTCTTGGTCTCTTATGCATTACCCAGTCCTGCTTCCAGCTTGAGACGGAGCGGAGCGTCAGGTATCCTCTGGAGCATAGCTTCTCTGTGCTGACCATAAGAACTACTTCCCAGAACATTTACTATAATGATACTGGTCTCTTCTTAGGCACATTTCATCTTTCATCTCCAGCTAACCAGCATTCACTGTCCCAGTAAAACAAAGATTTCACTTTAATGGTGCTGGCCTCTTCTTAATCACAGCTGATTCTTCAGCTCCAGACAACTAGAAATCACATACTCTCAATTCAAGATGTCATACAAACATCCCTAATAATCTTTACTTCCCCTTTGAAGTTTTATATGTCAGGCCCCCATTGTCTACACCTCTTTCAGCCTAACTGCCCCAAGTTCCACAGCAACAGCTTACTAAACTAAGCACGCAATGGCCTTTCCAGGCCAAAGTTCCAAACACTTCCATAATCTTCCCCAAAACAATTGGGTCAGATCTGCCATAGCAGTAGCCCACTCTCTGCTATGAATTTTTGGTTCTAGTTTGCTTTAATATTGCTGTGATGAAAACACTGACCAAAACAAAATTGGGGAGAAAGGAGTTTGTCTTATAAGCATAGTCCATCATCAAGGGAAGCCAAGGTAGGAACTCAGGGTGGGAACCTGGAGCACAGACCATAAAGGAACACTGCTTACTGGCTTGATCTCTACATCCATGCTCAACTTGTTCCTTATATAATACAGGACAAACTGCACATGGGTGGCATCATCCACAGTGGCCTGTCCCTCTTACATCATCATTCAACAGTCAAAAAAATGCCCCACAGACATGACCACAGGCTACCTCAATGGAGACAATTTCCCAGTTGAGCCCCCCCTTAACCAAGATGTGTCAGGTTGACAACTAAAGCTGTCTAGCCCATCATCTTTATTCCCCACCCCCACCCCTACAGCTTCCTCCCCACCAGATTTTTTTTTTGGTCTTTTCAAGTCAGGGTCTCCCTGTAGCCCCAGCTGTCCTGAAACTCACTCTGTAGACCAGGCTGGCCTTGAACCCACCAGAGTTCAAGCATTCTGTTGTATATGTTATAGCAAATGGAGTCAAGTTTATGTACTCAGATATCACTTGGTGCAAATTCATCCACTGGAGCCTTGTCAACTTATCTAGAGTCACTCCTTTAAAGATGATTGATCAACTCTCCCTTAACAATAAATTTGTTTAGAAGGCCCTATAGAGTTCTCAATGTTTATTTAGCAAATTGAGATGTCTAATAGATATTTTAATAACTTGTTCTTAATTAAAACAATTAAAGAATTACTCAGGATAATTGTGGTTTGAATGCAAAGTCCCCCATAGGTGCCAAGTATTTGTGCATTTTGTACCCAGTTGGTAGTGTTCTCTCTGGAGGACTTAAGAGGTGTGGTGGCTTTGTAGGAGGAAGGTAGTCACTGAGAACAGGCTTAAGAGTTCTTAAGCCTTGCCCGATTCCCAGTAGCTCTCTGCTTCCTGTGCCTGCTTGTAGATGTGAGCACTTCTCTTTCTGCTTGGGACACCTCTTGCCTCCAAGTCTCTAGGCCATGATGGATTCTAATCCTTCAGGAACCTGGGAACCTTAAGCTCAAATAACTCTTCCCTCTGTAAGTTCACTTGATCACAGTGTTTTATCCCAGCAACAGAAAAGTAATTAATACAACGATATTTAACTTTCACTTTTCAAGATAAGTTATGTGTGGATCATAAAACTTTTAATTTTTTTTAAATTTTATTTATTTCTGTATGTGTATGAATGTACTGTCTGCATGCAGGTTTGTGCTCCCGTGTCGTGCAATGCCGCAGAGGTCAGAAGAAGGTGTAGGATTCCCCTGGAACTGGAGTTCTCCTGGAATTGGAGTTTCAGATGGTTCTCGGCTGCCATGTGGGTGCTGGGGATCGAACCCAGGTCATCTACAAGAGCAGTTGGTGCTCCCAACCGCTAGGCCATCTCTCCAGCCCAAAATTTTTAATTCTTTTTTTTTCTCTTTTTTTTTTCAATTTTCATTTCTTAATTTTCAATCAGAATCTTTCTTGGCATTTTTTCTGTGTCATCTCAGTGCTTCTCTGTCAGGCATACAGAGGTGCTTCACTGGCAAGACCCTCTGAATTTCTCTTTCTTCCTGTCAAAGATTAAGAAAGTGTCTGTTTTGGCCAAAAACCATCAGGCTTGAGCTTTGCATTTAGCTAATTACTACCTATTCTTCTAACTGTACTGTTGCCCCATGAGAGAAGAGTTGCAGATTGCCTGTCTGCTCTTTTGATTTTTCTACTAAAGTATAAAATACAGTATTTACTTTCTTGTTTCATGTCACTATTCTCTGGAATCAAGAATTTATGAGACAGGGAGTGGGAGTAACTAGGTCTCTTGTGGAAAAATCTGTGTTCTTGACCTGACATGTTTGGACATGTAGGCACCTACATAAGCAACATGGGAGTTAAATTTAAAAATCTCAGGATAATAAAAGGTAGCAGGCAAATTACTGCCTGGAAGTCACTGAGAGGCCAATGTTTTCAGTTCCAATGTACATGCCTAGAAATGTATATGGAAATATGAACTAAAACAATAGCCAAACCATTTTACCTTCTGATGCTCAGTGGAAAATGTGGTAGTTCCAAGTGTTGAAATTGTTTCATACAGGTTTTATACTGTTAGCAATGTTTTAGCTCTAGGAGTATAGGTATTTGACTATTCAGATAAATATATCTTCCATAGTCCAACAGGAAAGGGAAGGCTCACATAGATAGGATGAAGAAAGATGGTTTAAGAAACAAAGAAGTCAAGAAACCAGCAAATGGTATGGAAGCACTCAGGGACTACTGACAGATGAAAGGGATTTCCACCTTGAAGCCTAAAGGAACAAGGGGAAAAATAGCATACAACCTGACCCATGTGTGAACAGGAACATGGGCAAGGAGCAGGTGCCGTAAGAGTTGAAATAGCATACAACCTGACCCATGTGTGAACAGGAACATGGGCAAGGAGCAGGTGCCGTAAGAGTTGAAATAGCATACAACCTGACCCATGTGTGAACAGGAACATGGGCAAGGAGCAGGTGCCATAAGAGTTGAAATAGCATACAACCTGACCCATATGTGAACAGGAACATGGGCAAGGAGCAGGTGCCATAAGAGTTGAAATATCATACAACCTGACCCATGTGTAAACAGGTACATGGGCAAGGAGCAGGTGCCATAAGAGTTGAAATACATTGGTTTAAAAAGCAGATAAAGATGGAATAACTCTTCAAAGAAAAAGATGGAATAACTCAGGATAAGACACACTGAGAAACAACTTGCTTGTTCAGAGAAACAGTTTCAGTACAAATCAGTGATCACCAGACATTGGTTCTAACTGGTCACCCTTTATGTGTTAATTGACATGCCTGAACCCATGAGAGTAAATAAAAGTGACAATGATACCAATAACCAGCCAGACTTCAAGCTACAGCATGTAACACCAACTTACCACTTTGCCTCACAGCATTATGGTATATACATCATGATCCCTGCCCAGAAGAGTACCAAGGGATAAACATTTCATGATCCTGAGACTCAGCTCAATGCAGTCTCCCTTCTATCAATACTTGCTACTTGAGTGCCATCTGGCTTCTTCACACCACATTTCTACAGTCAGAGTGCTATCACAACACATGACCCCTCATTCACTTTTCACATTGATTCTTTAACTCCTGTAGCCTTTTTGCCCATTTTCCAATTTTCTGTAATCTAACCTAGATATAACTGCTTGAAGAGTTATTTGTGTGCTAATGGCTTACGCCTTTAATCCTAGCACTTGGGAGGCAGAGAGGAGCGGATCTTTGTGAGTTCAAGGCCAGCCTGGTCTACAATGTGAGTTCTAGGACAGCTGGGGCTACAGGGAGACCCTGTCTCAAAAAAAAAAAAAAAAAAAAAAAAAAGAATGAAATGGAGTGAAGACTTTATGCTTGCCATGTCCAGTGAACTAAAGCCAATGAAACTGATCTAGCTTGTGCGTCTACTGACATTTAACAAATTCTGGCACTGTAGGAAGATGGCATGCTAGTCTATATAAGTGCCATATTTCACTCAAGATACTTGGATCGTCTGTTCCCACCTTCCAATTTCCTACTATTTTCTTAAGTAGAGATAAACAGAAATTGGATGAGGCTGGGAGATAGAGGCTCAAGAGAAAAATAAGAAGAAATAAATCTAAATAAAAAATAAAAAACCACAAATGTAGTATTCATGCTACTAAAAAACTCTATTTTGGGGCTGGAGAGATGGCCTAGTGGTTAAGAGCGCTGACCCCTCTTGCAGAGGACCCAGGTTCGATCCCCAGCACCCACATGGCGGCCGAGAACCGTCTGAAACTCCAATTCCAGGAGAACTCCATTTCCAGGGGAATCCAAAACCCTCTTCTGACCTCCGCGGCATCTGGATGACATGGGTAGACTTACACACTTGCACTTACACTCATACAATAAAATAAAAATAAAAGGGTTTGGGGCTGGAGAGATAGCCTAACAGTTAAGAGCACCGACTGCTCTTGCAGCAGACCCAGTTTGGATCCCCAGCACCCACATGGCGGCCGAGAACCGTCTGAAACTCCAATTCCAGGAGAACTCCATTTCCAGGGGAATCCAAAACCCTCTTCTGACCTCCGCGGCATTGCACGACACGGGTGCACAAACCTACATGCAGACAGTACATTGATACACATACAGAAATAAATAAATGCCGGGTGTGGTGGTGCACGCCTTTAATCCTAGCACTTGGGAGGCAGAGGCACGTGGATCTCTGTGAGTTCGAGGCCAGCCTGGTCTACAGAGTGAGTTCCAGGACAGCCAGAGCTACAAAGAGACCCTGTCTCAAAAAAAAAAAAAACAACTCTATTTTACTTTATTACTATTTTACCAGTGCAATTCTATTGTTCCATCATTGTAAACTAAAATGCTATGTCTCAAGAAAGAACATAAACAGTACTAAATAAAAAGCTATCTAATAAATGAATGGGAATGAAAAGTTTAATTTTATTCACAATGTTTATTGATAGATACAAGTACATAAAATCAGGACATGAACATGATTTGATAGATTAAGACTGTGCACTTGCCCAGGCTCAAGGATATTGAAATCTAGCACACAAAGCCCATTACTAGAGGTAGAAATACAGGCAATATACTGTTTTGGCAATAACCATCAATTACAGTTAAGGACTTTCTGTAACAACCAAATGGAGATCGTTAATGCTCTTGAAGTGGTTTTTGTTGGTGTGAAACAAATGGTGAGATGATGTCTTGTTGTAATTTTTTTTCAAGTATCACAATGTTTATTGATAGATACAAGTATATAAAATCAGGGCATGAACATGATTTGGATAAACGGAGTAGACTTAATTTCAATATTCTAATAAGGGAACAATTCAAATTCTTACCATTTGTTTCACACCCACAAAAACCACTTCAAGGGCATTAACAATCTCTCAAATCTGATCAGTTTTGTGCAAGTAAACCATGTTTCTTTTTTAAAAAGACTGTGCACTTACCCAGGCTCAAGGATATTGAAATCTAGCACACAAAGCCCATTACTAGAGATAGAAATACAGGAAATATACTATCACGGCAACAACCATCAATTACAATTAAGGATTTTCTGTAACAACCAAATGGATAGTCTAATATTACAACAACTCAAATATTACTGAGCAAACTACATTTCTACAATGTTCAGTGTATTTGCTCAATTTTCTAACTTTAAACAGCTTATGATAACTGGCAACAGAGAAGGACATTGCAATAGACTGCCTCTGCTTGAGAACCTATGATGTCATTATTTTGTGCTGTTAATATACTATCTAAACATTAAAGATATTCCTAAAATATTTGATGGTAGCTTATGATTAAGATATTACATTACAAAAAACCTTATGCAGGAGGAAACCCTTATTGACGTGCTTCTTCTTTAAATATTGTGCACCCAAATGAGGTCCAGTAAGCACACATCGTGTCGTGATCCCCCTGCATTGGCCTCCATGATACTGCCGAGGTGATCCAACAATGTCAGTCCATCTTCTGAGGAGGCTGAATTTCCATTAGCTGCTTAGTTCACAAGATGAGTATCTCAGCAGTCCTCAGTCCACCTTGGAAGGCTAAAAAGTAAAATAAAGCTGTATCTCATGTCTTTGAGGAGTGCCTAAAATAGTAGCATCTACAGAGCATATGCACCTGCCTGTGAGAATTATAGAATGCAAACTTGTACAACACTATGGAAAGCAGTATGGAGAACCCTTAAAAGACTCAAAATGAGCCTACCACCTGACCCAGCCATACCACTACTGGGAATATACCCATCAGACTCTTCCTACAGCAGAGATACATGTACAGCCGTGTTTATTGCAGCTCTCTTCACAATAGCGAAGAGCTGGAACCAACCCAGATGCCCCACAACTGATGAGTGGATACAGAAAATGTGGTACATCTACACAATGGAGTACTATGCAGTGATAAAGAAAGATGACATCATGAAATTTGCAGGTAAATGGATGGAACTAGAAGATTTTATGCTAAGTGAAGTATCACAGTCCCAGAAAAAAACAAAAGACAAATGGTATCCCTCATCTGTGGATGCTAGTACCAAGTACCTGGGTCTAAGACAAAATGAGCACTGTTAATATTATACCCCTCATGATCTAAAGACAACTGTGCTCTTGTATTGGGAATCCCTACTCAGGTTCTAGAGCTGACCTAACACGTATTCTCAGATCTTGGACTTTTAGTATATTATGGAGGATATGTGTGCATCTTTTAGAGTAATATGGGATTAAAATGGAAAGAAGTGAATCAGGAAATGTGCTATGGAAATAACATACAATTTATTTCCAAAGGATACAATGTTAATATAGGTGCAATTTAACAGGCTGGTGCAACTTAGCCTTTGTGGGTGCTTAAAGACCATATCTGAAGTCCCTACCAATTTGACCGAGGGACCTGGGGACAACTTTGTTCCTTGCCCTCAGAGGTCAGCCAAGTCTTAGGGGATTATATGTGGGGGCATCTCTTGAAAAGTCCTGCAGAGGTGGGTCACCATTCTTCCTGTTAAGGTAGGTCTCGGAGAGCCACTAATGGGACTTCAGCCAGTGACCAGTCTATAATGAGGAAAGTTTGCTCATCCTTCAGAAAAGGAAGCCTGGTTTAGCAAGACCTGATTTTGTCCTCATGTGGATAGAACTGGTGGATGAGGAGCTGAAAGAAACAAGGGGCTCCCACCCTCCCCCCCCCAAAAAAAAACCCGAGAGACCCCTGAGGATCAGATCCTCAACTGACCTCAACAAAACAAAATATTGGTTAATCTGGGCTATCTGTATGGCCTTAAGCATCCAGAAGGAAATTACAACCAGAAATAAATAATAAGACCAGAGAAGCTGTAAGGCAAACACAAAACCCGAGATCTTAGTAAAAAGACCAAAAGGAAAAAGAGAGAGAGAGAGAGAGAGAGAGAGAGAGAGAGAGAGAGAGAGAACCATTGTTTGGCCTGTCTACAATTCTCACAGAAAAGTTTAGTTTTATCTTTTAAGTTGGTTATGGATACTTTCATTCATTTTAATGATACAATTGTTATATTTAAAAAGCAATTCTTCAGCCAGGGGGTGGTGATGCACACCTTTGATCCCAGCACTCTGGAGGCAGAGGCAGGAGGATCTTTGTGAGTTCAAGGCCAGCCTGGTCTACATAGTGAGTTGCAGGACAGTTGGAGCTACAGGGAGACCGTGTCTCCAAAAGACAAAAAAAAAAAAAAAAAGAAAGCCATTCTTCATACTTTCCCTTTTCTTCCCATTGCCCAATGCTATCCTAAAACTCATAACCTGTTTCACCAAGTTGACTAAGTGAGAAGAGCTTCATATATTCTTCTGTTATGTCAGAGTCCAAAATCCTAATCAAGCAGATTCCTCTTAGTAATGGCTGGAAGGATTCAGTTCTTTTAACAATGAGATGAAATTATATAAAGAGTGTTGCCTGGTAGATAAGTAAAGCATTGTGTCTTATTTTTATTCATACATTAGTCAAAAGAAGTGCCAAATACTTTAATTATAAAATAGCTATGAGGGCATTGGGGATGTACTTCATTGCCTATCATGAGCAAATCCCTAAATTGAGTCTACAGTACTATATAAACTAAGCTTGCTAACATCCTAGCTCTTCAGGAGTAGGGGTTAGAAGCAGAAGTGCAAGGTCCTCAATGCTAAACGACATGAACAGTTCAAGGCCAGCCTGAGCTACAGAAGTCTCTGTTTCAAAACAAACAAACAAACAAACAAACAGGAATGCCTGTGTAAAAGTAAAATAGTTATTTTCTGTGCTTGAAATATAAGAGAAATTCAGCATAATAAGGATAAAAGTGGCCCCACAGAATAGATTCTAAGATATTTCCTGGGCTGTTCTAGCGTTTTAAAACAATATTAAAAAAAATGATATTTTAGCCACATGACAGGTCACTGTGTGCAAGGCAGTGCCTGAAGTGCTTGAAATAAGTTATTTCCCCCTATCAACTGACACATGTAACTATGGATTATTTTTAGTGATAATATCTATAAAATAATAGCCACCATCTATTATATAGTACCAGTTCCTAACCAACTCAATGGCAAACATCTTTTGACTCCCATTTAATTTAATGCACTTTGGACTGAAATTAGAAAGCTGTATCTCTCCCACATAGCTGCTCAGGGTGCTATAAAAAGAATATAATAAAAACTCCAGAAGAAAGACAGTACAATTTCTGCCATTCATGGTCTATGGGAGGAAAATTTAGGTGACCTTATCGAGACTGATGATGAGAGAAGAAAGATCAAAAACATCCACAATAAACAGAAATTTCAACTGAAAAAAAAATGTCATAGTTGACTAAAGGAAAATTTAATTTATTTGTTTCCATTTCTTTTCACTCATGCACATTTTCCAAATGGAACTAGAAACAATATGGCTCAATGCCCTTTAAGCAGTCAGTTCTCCCAAACAACTGTACCAGAATGTCCTCGAGGGAACAAGGAGCTAAATGTTCCAGACGATTTGTTCGTATCTTGACTGATGATTCTTGCTAATAATCACACTCACTTTCATGTCATATTTCGCTCTCTAGTGGCCTAGAGAGACTCTCTTCTCCACCCTAGAAAAGTGAAACTCCCTCATTCTTTGGCTTTTACTCCTCTGTGACCCAACTTTAATACATCCTTGAGAAACCTGACTTCATTTTATATCTTGGTCTATTCAGATGTTCACAACCAACCCAATCCCCAGTATACTGCATCAAAGAACAAAAGTGTGGCCTATTTTTTCTTTCTTTTTCTTAAAGGTTTTATTTATATTTTTTATTATTTTTTATTTATTTCTGTATGTGTATGAATGAACTGTCTGCATGCAAGTTTGTGCACCCGTGTCGTGCAATGCCACGGAGGTCAGAAGAGGGTGTCGGATTCCCCTGGAACTGGAGTTCTCCTGGAATTGGAGTTTCAGACGGTTCTCGGCCGCCATGTGGGTGCTGGGGATTGAACCCGGGTCCTAACCTCTAGGCCATCTCTCCAGCCTATTTTTTCTTAAAGGAAAATATTTTTTTAAATCTTTACAAATTTAGTCATATTTAGTTATGTTAATTTCTACCTGCTCTTATCTAACAGAATCTGATATATTATTGTATATGTAGTTCTATAAATAAGTATTTCAATCCCTAAATTCCTGCTAGATTTCTGTAATGATATAGTCATCTTCCACACAATGATGTCTGCTGGCAATGATAGACCACATGCAAGGAGATGATGTAGTACGAGTCTATTGGCTACTGATTTCAAGGACGCCTATTTGTGTAGTATAGTCTATGGTATTCACACAGACAGGACCCTTAACAATGCATTTTTTTCAAACCATATCCTAGCCACTAAATTGTTACAGTATCTAAAAGTCCCTTAAGAGAAATCTTATCAAGAGTATAAGAAACTCTGGCTTGGATAAAAACTCAACTTTCCAGTTTTGCCACATCACCTGGTCACAGGACCACCTCTAGGAAAGTGAGTTCACCTTAAGTTATGCTACAAAGATGAGCATGAACAGTTGCTAGTGCATTCATGAGCTGGGGAAATTTTCCTACTCAGAATCCCTGCCCCTTAGTTCACTGTTTATGGGCCTGGTCACAGACATGGGGTAAGTCTGCTTGCTTTTCTGAATTCTTAGGAAAAGTGTAACCCTCCTTTTCTTCTTTCTATCTCTTTTCTAAGCATGCTTTCCTTAACACTTTGGGCTACCTGACATCTTGGAATTCTTTTCTTTCTCTCTAAAGCTCCTGTCCCCTCCCTGGATGTGGCCACTAGCCTGATTTGTCTGCCCTCTGTGCAGGTATCCAAACCAGCATGGCTTCATGACTTTCTTCCTTTCTTGCCTACATTCTTCTCCCCAATGCAGATGCTGATATGTATAGCTTGTCTGCCCTGGGACATTCTCTTTGCTTATTTTTTGAGACAGGGTCTCCCTATATCCCCAAGTGACCTGAAACTTGTTATGTAGACCAGGCTGGGATGGATCTCACAGAGATCTGCCTCTGTCTCCCAAGTGTAGGGATTAAAGGCGTGTGCCACCACACTCAGCATGAAGATTTCTTGTCCTAAAGCTTCTGTCCGAGTCCATTCTTACATTCTTTTATGAACGAGACTAAGAAATTTTCAGGGGAACTGATTTTACCTGTATCAAAATGATGCATGACTGTATATGACAGGAAAACCTATATATAATGTTTTGCAATAAAGATGTTTCTTTGAAGTCAATTAACTTTCAGTTCTGCTTAAAATAATTTTAAAAATAATGTGGCCTTTAAAATCTAGTACACATACTGAGAAAAGTAGAAAAATAGAAAAAGGACTTCCAGTAAGGGTAGATGGGATGGTACATGTTCTACACATCCCGGTTACACAGAGTTCCTTGATCAAATCCCAACTTTAACACCTAAATGGCTAGGATCTAAGACAAACTTCTTAAACTTCTTTTGCACCCATTTTCATATCTACAAAGTAGAGATTATTATGATGATAGCATGTAATGCATGGAACTTATGAAGACTGAATCATATGATCTTAAATTTTATGGCATAGAAAGTGGTGGATAGCTGTCATTGCAGCTGTTAATCTGCTGTGCGATCAGTGTGATCCACAGGCTTGCTCAGGAGCAGTATATGTTGGCCTACAATCTATAAATCTTTGTGTCTCTCTGATAATGTAGTCTCCCTAGAAATAGGCTCCCTTGACCAGCAAGCACTTAAATTTTGCCTGCTGGCATCTCACACATTTTAATATCTCTAAGCTCTAGAACAAATCCCTTCTCACCCCAGGCTCACTTCCTGCACAATATGTCAAACTAAAGAAGGAGGACAGTAAGAACAGAAATCTCATCAGGTTTATTATGTGCCATACATGATTCAAAGTGTACAACCATTTGTCTGGCACTGCAGTAACTCCCAGGAAACCTCATTCTGTCACCAGAGACACAGCCTTTGAGAGCATGCCTGTGCTTTTTGTCAGGCTTTGCAGCCTTCTCCTGATGCTTTTGCTGCAGCACTTGTCTTCCAAAGAGGCATTGCAAAGGCTGCTCAGGTAGCTTGTTTTTCTCTCTCCTGAATTCTCCTTTATGAAATCCATCCTCATTTGGGGTGAGAGAAAAGAATCACTGACAGGATTAATTTAAAACCCAGGCTCTTTTCTTTCTTCCAATGTCAAATGGATATAGTACCCGAGTTCAGCTCAGGAGACCCACCTGCTTTATAGCTTGACCCAGCCGCTTACTAACTTTATACCATAAGGCTAATTTCTCAATATCTCTGAGTTTTTGTATAGGAATAACCATAGAATTGATTTAGATGAAATAATGCTTTTAATTTATATAGTAACTTTTCAATACTGTTATCAACCGTTGCTTTGTTTTTACCTCTTCAATATCTGATGTGTTTTTCTGTCTTTTTTCAGGTATGTCAAGATTTTTATGCTATATGATTTTATTTTATTCTCCTCTCACCCCAAATAAAATCACGCTCCCTTAATAATGTGCTTGGGACTATTTTCCATCCAATCAAATCACATTTGGTTCTGTGATCATCCACATTCTTTGCACAACCCTTATTTCTGTCCTCTACCTAATTGTCTGCAACATCACAGGATATGAAGCAAATACCCTTCCATTTTGCCTAATGGACAAGGATACAGCCCCAGTAACTCCTTTCACTTTCTATGAAGGCTACTTTCCTGAAACCCTAGACTACTCTGGAGGAGGTTCCCAGAGCCTCTGCTGATGCTTTCTGCTAAGGTAGCTGGGAAACAACTGAGGCAGGCTTCCGAGGCTCCTGAAAAGAGCCTCTAGCTTCCCAGTCACACCACAGCCTTTCAAGGCTGAAAGAAGCCCTCGTAGCTGTAGCCTTGAGGAGAGTTGGAATCTACACTTACTGTATGAGGTGGGAAGCACACAGCCTGCTCAGGAATACAGTCTTTAGAATCAAGCCAGATGGAAGGCCAGGAACCAACAAACTATTTTCTTCCTGTGTGGCCTTAGCAAGTAATTTTAGTTTTTCTGGCTTTCATCAATCTAAAACAAATAAACAAACAAACAATAAATAAATAATCGATCTAAAACAAATAAACAAATTAAAAAAATAAAAATATAAAAAATAAAAAACAAATAAAAAGCAAATAAAGTATTATCTGCTACATAAATATATACAAAATAATCATCTCCTCTACAGTCACAAGCCTTCCTTGAAATGCTATTACATTCACTATTAAATAACACAATAGTTTTTAACTAGTCATTCCTCCTCAGCCAGAAAGCTGCTGAAATTTGCTTTTTGATGTGTAAACCAGATTATGTCTCTCTTCTATCCAAATATCTTTTTATTGAATTCAGGGAAGAAAAAATGCCCATCTTCTCTTTCCTTATGTCCTATCATTTCTCCCCATCCTACAACTAAACTTCAGCCATATGGCTCCCTCCTCCCTTAGCTTCTATGGGTCACACATTCCTTCCCTACCAAAGGACCTTTGCATGTGAGTGCCTCTTCCTGGAAGACCCTTGTCTGATTATTTGCATGTTATCTCTTCTAGTTCCTTGGGTATAGTAGTGTATCTTCAGAGAGGCCATTTCTTTACCCTTTATTGAATTCCTTTCCCAGTTTCTATTCTTCCAGTTTTATTAATTTCCCTATCAGGATTTCTATGTATTTGAAATTACAGTTCAATATCTGACTCATAAACATTCTCTCTTGGCACAATAAATACAGGAGTCTTGCCTCTTTTGTTTGTGCCTTTACAGCAATTGTTTAACTCAGTGTTAAACACAGGGCAGACAGCTAGTGAACATTTGTGGAATGAGTGTTGAATGAATATGACAAGCAGAGGAAACGTTCTGCTTTTTCCACAGCACAGTTATCAACTTTTCATCCTCAGCAGACTTTATCTGGCAATAGCATCTATGACTTAACAAATGGGCACTATGATTAGGATTTAGTTTTTAATATTGTTGTGTCTCTTCTCTTTGTTATTAATATACTACCATATTGTGCATGTAAAAGAGAACATACCCAAGTTATACAGTCATCAAGGAGTCCAGAGTTAAACCTATATCTGTCTGACTTAAAATGCATCACCTTGCCATAAGGGGAGAGAATAAAGCAGATTATGAGATAGTCAGACTTGAATCAAAATTGTCCTCTTCTAGTGCTAAGCAGATATAATAAATCACCTACCTCCTAAGCTTAGTAAATTTCTTCATGTGGTTCTTAATGTATAAGTCCATTGTAAAGTTATTAGTAAGTAATATTTCCTGGACATCTGGGAACCTTGATTCTAGGTAATTTCCGCTGTCATGTGTCTCATCACCAGTAGTGACCTTTAATCACTAAAGCCAATGGAAGTTGATCTTAATTCATATGGAATGAAAGAAACATTGAATGTAATAAGATTTTATTTATGACTTTCTGCAGCAGAAAGACCACATTTCCTTAAATGGTCAATGATAATGTGCTTTAGTTATTTAATCACACCAGAATTGAGTTAGAGGTCACTATTTTCAATTAAATTTTATCAATTTCCATGCTTTTAAGAGCACTGACAACAAAAAAGACACCAATAAAACTTTCAGACAGTAGTGTTACCGCAGAGACTTGTGGGCTCTGAAAAATTAATTCCAGGGCTTTATACAGGCAATATATTTCAATAACTGACCTTTTAGAATGTTTGATTAGGGAATACCAGGATGGCTTCTGGGTAACATCTTGCCTGAATTTGATGTCAAGAATCCACGTAGTAGAGGGAATGATTGAATACTTCCAGTTATCTTTTGATCTCCATGAGATCACACACACACACACACACACACACACACACACACACGCACACACACACACACACAGAGTCTGATTAGGTAGACAAGACATTTTTTTAACTCTGTTTTAAGTATCAAGAATTTGTGGTCTCAGAATTCTTATTCTGGTGTTCCTTCCATCTGAATGTCTGGGCAAGTTATGAATAGCTTGTGATAGCCAATACATTTGGCTTCCATTCCATACTTCTCAGCGAGGAAACAGTTCTTCATCAGTTTATATGATAATTATGAGCCTCTTCATTAGATTGAAATACAAGTGTTCACTGTACTAATCTTTTCGTGCTGCTATGAAAAAAAATATCATAACATTATTTGGTTTAATTTATTTTTTCACAATTCTGGATTCTAACAGCCTAAAATAGTTTCTAACCTATTTTATTTCCGGTGAGGCTTTTTCACTGACTCACAAAGGGACACATTTTCAGTGTACATCACACAACAGGGACAGACAGAGAGATGGGTGTGCAAGGAAGAGGTGGCAAAAGGATTGTTAGACTCAAAGGTGGTGGATGACTACAAGGAAACAGAGTTTTTCAGACAGCTGAGAAGCTATTCATATGAACTCACAGCAGTGGCAACAACATGCACAAGTACTACGCCTGAGTCTAAGCTCATATCTGAGTAGAGATATGGGGGAATGGGTAAGAAACTCCAACCCTTCTTGAGAAACTATTGGCAACTGATGGCTGGTGGGAAGGAGAATCAGTCTATTTTAAAAATGTGGATCTTGGTAGACTAATCAAACTCCAGTGGCCATGGACCAACACTGAAAGACATTAGGGGACACAAATCTGACTCTATAGGCATGTCTGTCTGTCTGTCTGTCTGTCTGTCTCTCTCTCTCTCTCTGAGGGAGAGTACATTAAATTAAGTGGGGAGTAGTAAGGGAATGCTTATGAAATTAGCAAAAATTCAGTTAAAAAAGGTGAAAAATGAAGTTCAAAAAATGTATTATCTGTGAAAAGCCTGTTAAGGCAAAGAGAGTTAACGTCTCATGACTAAAATTAATTCTACTAGCAAAGAGAAAAAATGCAAGTGTTATCCTCTACCTTTTATTTTAAGGACATCAATCCTTAACTAGTGCCCCACCATTGTGATAGCATTTAACTTAAATTATCTCCTTAGAATTCCTACCTGTAAATATACACACATTAGAATTAAAATCAGCAACTAATGAATTTTGGAGAGTGTTCTACTCTGCTTTAAATTCATGTGACAAAACGGTCTGATCAATACCAACTTGGGGAGGAAAGGGTTTATTTGGCTCACGTCTATGAGGACATAGTTCATCACTGAGGGAGCTAAAGGTAAGAACTCAGGGTAGGAATCTGGAGGCAGGAGCCGAAGCACAAGCCATAGAGGAAAACTTCTTGCTGGCTTGCTCCCCTGGCCCAGGCTCATTCTACTTTTTCATATAATACTGAACAACCTGCTTGCAGTGGCACCCCCACAGTGGGCTAGGCCCACCCATAGCACACAAAAAGATGCCCCAGAGACATGGCCACAGGCCAGTCCAATAGAGGCAATGACCCAGGTTGAGTCTCCCTCAACTCAGGCATATCAAGTTGACAACGAAAACTATCCAGCACAATTGACTCTTGTCAACTTGACACACAGACACATCATTATGAAACCACAAGCTTTCCATTTCTTACCACCAAGGTATGATGTCAATATCACAACATAAACCAGTACAACCTTAAAAGTTCCATAGTCCTTAAAAGACTCAAACACTTAAAAGTTCAAAATCTTTTAACAGTCTCCTAACTGTGGGCTCTTGAAAAAGTAAAAAGAAGTTAAGTATTGTTTTATTTCAAAAGGAGGAATCATGGGCACACTTAAGCAAAACCTAGCTCTAGCAAAGCTGCTCAAGGCTGGACATTGGGGATTCACTCATGATCTTCTGGGCACCAGACGGTTGCAGCAACTCCACTTTTCTGGCTCTGCTATCCACAGAACACACAGTTCATCTCATAGGCCTGAGCCAGCAGCATTACATGCCGGCTATTGTCTTTGTTCATCATCCCATGGCCATAGCATCTTCAAAAACCTGTGATCTCCACTGAAACTGAGGCTTCACATTCACCAATGGGGTATTCTGGCCTCTTGAGGTGTAAAGCTTCAGATTCTCTTTATGACCCCTTCAATCCTGGGGGTCTTCAATCACTACAACTGAGGAGGCTGAACTTTCACCAATGGCCTTCCTGGCCTCTCAGGTTGCCAAACCTCAGCTGTTCTCTATGACCCCCCCTTCACACTTTCAACAGCAGAACCATCCAGAAATTGGTACCAGAGAGTGGGCTCTTGGCTGTGAAGAACCTGACCATGTGGGTTTTTCGAGGAATGTGGAAACCTTTCAGTGTTTTGGCTAGAAAAGCTGTTGCTTGCTGTAAGCAGAGCTAAAGGACCATTTTAGTAGAAGCCTGGAAGAAAGCAGTGGTGAGAAAAATGTAGTTCCAGATTGAAAGAAGTACTTAAGCAGCAATTGAGATATTCTGACAGCGTCTGGCTGGAGTCTGCCCCCAGCCAAAAAGCTTGCTTAAGGCTAAGTTGAAAGCAATGGTCTAATTTCTTTGGTGGACAATATTTCAAGACAGACTATCATAGACATGGTGAACATGGTATTAGTGGAGAATATTATGCAGATCTGTAGTGCAAAAGGGAAAATAGGGCAGAAAGAAATGCAGAATGTACAGTATGGGTTGAAAAGGGGCACTAGGGGGGCCGGAGAGATAGCCTAGCGGTTAAGAGCACTGACTGCTCTTGCAGAGGACCCAGGTTCAATCCCCAGCATCCACATGGCGGCTAAGAACCGTCTGTAACTCCAATTCCAGGAGAACTCCAGTTCCAGGGGAATCCGAGACCCTCTTCTGACCTCCGCGGCATTGCACGACACGGGTGTACAAACCTACATGCAGACAGTACATTCATACACATTCAAAAATAAATAAAATTTAAAAAAATTTTAAAAAAAAAGAAAAAGGGCACTAGGAAGATTAATGTTGAAGCCAAGGCATGTGAGGAAAGAGAGGATCCCTTTTGACAAAAAGATTAAAGTGCTTAAGGAAAGGCCTAGAAATGTAGAGAGTGCCTCCAGGGGAAGACCACACCCAGCTCAACTTCCAACTTGTGAAAGGAAAGTGCAGCTAGGGTTTTCTACTCCTAGAAAAACACACCACAGGAGAGCTGTGAATGTGGAGGAAGCGGGCAGGCCAAAGTCCATCCCAAACATGCAGCCAAACTTGGCATTGTCATTCCCATGGTGCTGTCTTTAGAAGCATGAAAGATGTAAGAGTGAAAGGGTCCTTGGTTCTTCCTCCAAGGTTTCAGAGATCCACTGAAGCCAGGCAGAGTGCACCAGGGACACCTCTGCATAAAGAAGGCCCTGATATGTCATTGTGAAGCTGTGAAGGAGAAGCCGGGTTGGCAGGGGAGACCCCAAGAAGACATTCAATATGCCAGAGCTGTGAGATATTTCTCAAGAAAAGCTGCATACAGGGAGTGGTACCAACCCAAGAAAGAAATGTATGTTGTATGCAAAGATGGAGTTGGTGAGCCATCAAAAGTCACACAGAGAGCTACTCGATTTGGTATTTGCCCTGCTGGTTTTCTGTCTTGTTCTGGTTCAGAATGTCCTTTCTATGCCTTTATGCCTCCCTTTCAGAATAGGAATGTGTATTTGGTTCTACTGTATGCTGGGGGTATGTAATTTGTATTTTGATTTTACAGGGGCTTACAGTTAAGAGATTGCTTTGAGTCTTAGAAGAGACTTTGTGCTGTGGACTTTTGAATAGTATTGAGACTGGCAAAGACTATGGGGGCTTTTAAGGTTGGACTAAAAGCAATATGCATTTCATATGGTCATGGCCCTATGGGGCCGGGAGTGGAATGTGGTGGGTTTGAATGAGAATGTCCCCATAGGCTCCACACAGTTGGTGGTACTGTTTTGAGAGGTCTTAGAAGGTGTGGTCATGCTGGAGAAAGCATGTTACTGGGGGCAGATCTGAAAAGAGGGTGTGCTGGATAGCTTTAGTGTCAACTTGACACACCTGGGTTGAGGGAGCCTCAACTGGGGAATTGACTCCATTGGATTGGCCTGTGGCCACATCTGTGGAGTATTGTCTTGATGGTCGAGCAGTGTAGAAGGGCCCAGCCCACAATGAGTGGTGCCACCTGGGCAGGTAGTTATGTATGGTATAAGAAGGCAGGCTGGGCATGAGCCGATGTGAGCAAGCCAGTGACCAACATTCCTCCATGGCTTGTGCTTCAGCTCCTGCCTTCAGGTTCCTGCCCTGAGTTCCTGCCTTGGGCTCCCTAAGTGATGAACTGTGACCTGGGAGCTGTAAGCTGAATAAACCCTTTCCTCCCCAAGTTGGTGTTGGTCAGAGTGTTTTGTCACAGCAATGGAACACAAACTAGGACAGAGGGGAACTGGGAAACTGCCAGTCAAGGGATATAAAATATCAATTATGCAAGATCAGTAACTTCTAGGGTTCTGCTATGCCACATTTTCCTTGGCACTGTTGTATACTTACTCTAAATAAAAATTATCCTAAAAGAAAAATTGTTTTTTTAGAGGACTGAAATTTGAGAGAGGAGTTCTAAGAGAATTTGTACTTTTACTTACTATAGCTCTCATAAGAATTGCTATCTTCCTAAGGATTTAACCCAAGCCCTGGTCTCATGGTAGGTCAGTTCTCTGTCATACCCCATACCCACATACATTATTTTTTCCTTTCAATATTTTGTCCACTGATAAAACCTCAGTTCCTTATGCCAGGCCTGAAACTTGATGGTGATAAGCAATTTGAATAGATCCAAAGTTTTGGATTTGATCAAAAAATAGGTTTTGGAGTCTCCTGAGTGGGGCTGCTGCTCATCGTCATAAGGAGAATGCCACAGACTGGACATAGAATGGCTTCAAGCATAGGGAAAATGGTGATTTGGCTTCCATATTGTTTAAGGGAAAACTCAGTAAAAGCTACTAGTCCACCCATCAAGCAGCATTACATAAAAAGCCCCAAATAAGGAGTCCCACATTCTTGAAGATGGTAATGAGTTCTGAGGCTGGTATTTAAATGAATCAAACATGGTTAGGGAAAGAAAGAAATAGTAAGCAAATCATCAAAAGAAATCCAGGGAGAGTCGATCTGCTTTAAGGGAGAGACACTAGATAGGCTGGACAGGCTCCAGTGGATAACAATGAGGGACATCCGAGCTTGCACATTTGACACAATAAGTCTTAACATATATGACAGCATGAATAAATTACTGTGGAAGGGGTATGGTGGGGTGCAGATATGGCAGGGAATCTACATATGATTAACATGTATTGAATGAAATGCACAAAAAAATCAATAAAAATTACACATTGAAAAGAGAGTCAAATGAACCTTTTAATTTCTCAATACATTCAGAATAGCTGAGGCTTTTTAAAATTTTTCATTGTATAGCAGTTTAATGTGCAGTCTGGTAATCAACGGATATTGAAAAATGTTTCCCTTGGTAATTCCACTTTTAAATGTCTTTTGAAATTTCAAGCAGATCACAATATGGCAAAGTCTAGAAATGAATGCAGCACAGACTTTCCTTCTGGGAAGAACATTAATTCTGAGAAGGAAAGTTCAGGACATTTAGCTTATGTGAATTGGCAGAAAGCTAATGTTCTGTGGAAAAATTTTAGGATATGGGTAATATAATTGCTATTCCTTGGGTTTTACATACATCCTGCAATAGAATTGACATTGTAAAGACATTTAAGAGTCTCTCAGTTACTCTGGCTCTCTCTTAGATCATTCTTGAATGTCCTTTCACCTCTACTTTGGAGCCTTCCTCTGAACACCTTTCAAATGTTTAACCATGAATTATTTAAAATAAAATGTTATTTTCTCAAATTATTATGAGCAAAAAATTGTAAAAAATAATTGTAAACAGTGTTTAAAATGCATGAAAATGATCTTCCCATGATCACTAGTTCTGCTACTCCTCAGAGCAATTATAAGCTCATTCACTTTATTTTCAGGTATTTGTCTCTATGATTTGAAATAATAAACTTGTAGTACAGTATTTCTCATCATCAGTAAAACCTTTTGATTATTGTTATTAAAGAAAAATAATGCAGAAAGCCTCTAGTCTGGACTTGGATTTTTCTGTGTGAGCCCATTGGAAATTTGCTTGAAAACATTTCTATTAAATAGCTTACAAAACAAAACAATAAAATGAGTCTCATCGAATAACAGCCAACTTACTGACTAACTGCTTATACAACTAACACCCTTTTCTCAGGTATGTCCAAATCCAAATAAAACTGATATTCATCTCATAATATCCAAATAGTTCAAGTGCATCACTGTAGCAAGCAGGTGAATTTCTGACTTAAGTTCCAGGTTCTCCTGCTTGTATTGATGGCTGAGCACCCTGAACTGCTTCGGGTCCAGTGGAACATAATTCATTATTTGCTCATATAAATACAGTTAACTTTAATTTACCTAAAGCCTATATTTTAACATACTATATAACAATTGAACTCATAGCAGTGTTTTCTTTCCTTAACATTGGATCTTCTCCATATATGTCAACATTTAGTTAAAAGAATATTCTGTGTATTCATTGTATGACTATATAAACCTTCTCCATACTGATGGAACCAGAGGAAAAAAATAACTGTAAGTTCTAATTTTTTTATGCATTTATCTTCTGCAGTTCCAAATACCCTCATGTTGTTTGAAGGCTCTTCACTTATTCTTAGAACATCTATTTTTCTATAGCTTTTTAGATATATCTAAGTAGAATTTTCCCTAGAGTTGAGTATGCCAGATGAGCTATTAATCTCAGGTAGCTTTCCTAGGAATAGCTTTCATCCTGTGATCTTTAAGGTTACTCTCACTTGGCTGGGTAAACATGTTTTCTCATCCCCTCTAATTGTCACATAATTTCATTTAGAAAATTGTCTTGGCTTCTACCTTTTCTTTGGTTATTTTTTCCCTTGAATCCCTGTTTAATTGTAGGCAAAACAAAACAAAACAAAAGACTGAATTCTCCACAAGGAGGTGGTTAAGTAAAAGTAAGTTTGTTTATCCATAAAAATAACCAAGTTGCAATCCTTCCTCTCTCTCTTCTGAAATGGTCCCTGAGAACTAGGTTGGTGAAACTTAACATAGGAGTCCTTTCCAGGGACCCGTATTCTGCAGTCTCTTATTCTCTAACTTTGACCAGCTGTGGCCTTTAGTGTTAATTGGTGTCTGTTGCATGAGACTTTTTAAAGGGAATGAGATTAGAGAGGCTGAAAATGCTCCAGTGAAAGAACTCACACCAATGGCTATCTTGGTACACAAACTTGACTCACTAGGCCTTAATACGTATGACAAATCCAATAAGTCCTGTGGGTGGGATATAAGGGTCTGGATAGGGGAAGGAGGGCTAAATATGATCAAGATGTATGAAATCCATAAAACTCAATTAAGATATATTAAAATAATAATTTAGTAGATAGCTTGAGTTGTACTATGGATTTAAAAATATTCCTCTTTGTGCTCCCCTGTCATACTTAGCAATGGTCCAAGAGTGTTGCCCAATCTCCAGCCATTTTGTTTTCATTGTAACCACTAGAATATCTTCAAAAAAACTTTTCTTGGCCAAACCATATAGTTTCTTGACTATACCAAACTATAAAAGAGTTCAAGTTATAATATTACTACCTAAAATCTTGCAAAGTACTATTAAATATGATATGCATAATAATGCAAATTGGGACACAATTCCTACATGCTGATCAGCTCCATTGGAAGGTAGAGAGAGGAGTCAAGAAAGGATGAAAGTTGTGGTGTGATGCAGACTGGGTAGCAGCCATGGCCAACCGTACTACACATAGTTTCACTTGGGGCCTGAATAGTTTGGCCTTTATATCCCTTCTGTCAATCTTTAGGTGTAAGACCTTCTGAGAATCAGATGATTTTGGATGAGGAGCTAAGACCATCTATAAAAGGCCAGACATCCATCTATGATAGTTCAATAAGGAGCCAGATAAAAGAGAAGATCTGCATGCCTTAGTCCATCCACTAGTTTCTTTATTGTGTTTGGTATGTACTTAGATAAGAAAACAAGAATCAGAGGCTTAGGTACAAGTTTAAAATAGGATCACTAAAACTTGGAATATCTGTAAAGTCACTGAGTATTACAGAAAATGGGAGATTTTTTAATCTCTATCTTCTAGGTATATTTAAGAATCTGTTTTCAGCACTATAATTTAGAAACTATCCCCTGCTGTGGAAACTGGAGTTTTCTCTTTGGGAGCCAGGAGACAAATTTCTCTTGAATTTTAGCATATTCCAGGCCACAGGAGGCATACTCCCATTTGCATGGGAGCCTTTTGTATGTTGGTCTTACAGGGTCCATTTGACTCTACATCCTACACGTACACCCATGCACAATGGGTTGTACATGTCTGTGTTTGTGCTCTTATGGAGCTGGGCCATACATACATTACAAGATCTACTGAGACTTCTGGGGCTCAGCATCCCCACCTAGCTAGCTCTCATCCCAATATTCAGCTGGGCTACACTAATTCTAGCCCTTTCTACTTTGGGTACTATTTTACTGTGCCATTGTTTAAATTCCTAGATGATTTTCACTTTTTTAAATTTTTATTTTTTTTTTTTTTTGTGTATGAATATACTGTATGCATGCAGGTCTGTGCACCCGTGTCGTGCAATGCTATGGAGATCAGAAGATGGCGTCGGATTCCCCTGGGACTGGAGTCAAAGACGGTTCTCAGCCACCATGTGGATGCTGGGGATCGAACCTGGGTCCTCTGCAAGAGCAGTCGGCGCTCTTAACTGCTAGGCCATCTCTCCAGCCCCAATTTTCATTTTTTAAATCATTTACACAAAGCATTGATTGCATGAAGAAAACAATTTATAAATATTGATAATTCTTTTTGTGTTACTGAAGATTAAACAAAGGGCCTTGCACATGTTAGGTTGTGCTTTCCCACTGAGTTATACTGCCAGCCTTTTTATTTAATTTACCTGGCCTGAACTGAATTCACTGTGTGCTTAGGGCAAACCTTAGATTCACGATCCTTCCACCTCAGCCTCCTAAGTAACTGAAATTATAGTTCTGAGCCATCACAACCAGATGCAATATTTATAATTCTTAATTCCATCACTTTCTCAGTCAATTGAGCCCTAATGAAGATATCCTTGATTATCTAGAGTATCAGTACATGAAGATACAAATAAGGATGTGATGTGAGTGACCAGTGAAAGAAACACTGTGGACATTTACCCATGTGATTCTTACATCCAAAGACTTCCCAGTCCAATACCCAGTGGACATTGTCCCAGAGATAATTATGGGCATGTCCTTGTGAATAGCATCCTTGGATTTGTGACTCTTTGTGGGGAGTAGGGAAATAAATATGCATAAGACATTACTTTTTTTTTTTTCCAAAGTTTCATCACTGCTATGATGGATGAAGCTATTCTCACTAATGTTTAGTGCCTGAAAAAGGCGGTCGTAGCTTTGAAAAGAAACTGTGATGGAGGGGGAGGTGTGGACCACTGACCTGGGCTCACTGCCTGGACTCGAGTGTTGATGCCGAGAACTTCCCACAGTTCAGTGCTCTACTGCATAGGTCCAGGAGATCCAGATCATGAAAATCACTGCTGTCTGTTTAGAACTGGAAATAATTTGATAATAAATGCAAACACATTCAACTCCACCATTGAGGTAGAAATGGAAGTAATATTGGGAGAATTCTAGGCCTGTACTAGAAAAGCAATCTGACCTCTATGCTTTTATGTGCTTAGTGTTTAAGAAAAAAGTAGACTCTTTTGTAACAAAATACAAGTGTTTTCAACTAACTTAGGATAAGAAGGTTGCCTTAAAAAGGAGACTGTGTTTGTGTTTCTGCTTATTTAACTGCATGAAACAAAATTTAAAACTAAAATACTTGGGCTGGAGAGATGGCCTAGCGGTTAAGAGCGCCGACCACTCTTACAGAGGACATGGGTTTGATCCCCAGCACCCATATGGTGGCCGAGAGTCGTCTGAAACTCCAATTCCAGGAGAACTCCAGCTCCAGGTGAATCCGAGACCCTCTTCTGACCTCCGCGGCATTGCACGACACAGGTACACAGACCTGCATGCAGACAGTACATTGATACACATACAGAAATAAAAAAAAACAAAAAAAAAAAACAAAAACTAAAATACTTATGACTATTACCTCTCGGTATTAGTCACTTTTCTGTTGCTGTAATCGAAACACCATGACTATGGGAATTTATAAAAAAGAAGAGTTTATTTGAGCTTACGGTTCCAGGGAAATTAATCTGTGATGGCAGGGATTTGTGATGGTGGGGATGGATGATGCCAGGAGATGTCAAAGCAGGAGCTTCTAGAAAGCAGAGGCTCCCTTCTTCAGGAAGGCACAGAAAGCAGATTTTCTCATCCTTAATCTGCTAGACATTCTGGGACGTGTGAGGAATAAATCCCATTCCTTGCTCTATAGAAGCTTTTTTGATCAAAGAGATTGGAAGTGAAGATGACAAAGAGTGCGGTAAAAGTGACTGCACCTTTCAGAGGCCAGAGGTGCACTGATGCAGGGCTAAAGCTCCCTGGCATCTTGCCTATTCCAGAGAGAGCAGTGCAAATTCATATTCCATTTATTTTTTAAATAGAGAAGAAAGTTAAAGTCTGAAATGCAGGGCTATGATTTCTACACAGGTCTGGATTATGAACTGCCAAATATATATACTTTTATGTGATGTATCATGACAATTCAAGTCTCTTAAAATAACATTACCTGTACTTATACAAATATCTGAAAATGCATATTACTTTGAAATCAACATGTGTCTCACATTATGAAACCCGTGAAGGTCAACTGCTTCAGCAGCAGGAGAGAGAATAGAAAAGAACCCTGGAGAGGATGAGAAGTGCCAGCCCACTCCAGTGATTTGATTCTCACAGCTCAATTAAAAAAGAAATAGCAAGTGCATCTTGTCATGGTTGTTAAAATATTTATGAGGACAAAAAGTGTCTTTCACTCTTAATTCATGGCTAGATGGAAGGAGAGTTTCCTTGGACTCTTTTAGTTTGGTATAATTTCTATGACAAAATGTGCCAAGTAGTTCCCATTAAGGGTTAGCCTGAGAGTCAAATTAATGTTTCTGCTTTGATAGTTTTTGGGTAATTGTTTTTCCCGAAAAAAAATGAGTCTATTTTTTCTTAAACACTAAACACTAACTCCCAGAGAACTCGATTGCTCACTGTTGAGAGAAGATAGAGGGAGAATTTCCCAGTTTATGAAAGTCATCAGCACACTCCCAAAGCAATGTTAGCATTTAAGATGATTCAGTAGCGCCACTAAGTTAAATTTAGGAAACGTTTAAGGCATCTTTTAGTAAGTATGCCATAAGATATTTAATATATAAGAAGAACTGCTTGTGGACTGAGCACTGGAGCTTCTGTAGGACTCTTAGGAGGACCTGGAAGTTAAGACAAACATCTTCCACAACTAGTCTGTACTATACTGAGGAACACATGAAAGCAGCAATATTAATCACGTGTTCTTCTGTCTTTGAATTCACAGCATGTAGCACCTGATCAGCATCCAATGCCTGACCAGAGTGCAGAATCTACATGCAATAAATTTCACTGAATGGTTGAAGCAATAAATGTGCAGACTGCAACCTCATCAGAACAAAAAAGTTGCCAACTATAGTTGTGATACTAATTTTTATACTAAAAAGGACTAAAAAGGTTGCTTTTGTACTTTGAATTCAAGATTTCACTGTCCTTGCTATAATTCAGAGTATCAATATTATCATCATGCTTCTGTCTTGAAGAAATGCATGGACTATTCTCAAATGGTATGGCTATGAGGAATGAGTAAGAGCTTGTTAGATGCATAAAAATAGAAAAAGATAGGGCTCTGTGGGGTTAAGCACTTTGGCAATGAGTTATATAGTCTGCCCCCACAATGAAGGGAGTCTAGTCCTATAATGGAGAGAGTAGTACTGTAATGATCCACTTAATTATTTCTAAAGTGTTTTTGATAGATGGATGTCACAGCTTAGCAGATATGAAAGTGACATTAATTTTGTGCAGTTCTAGACTGATTTTACATATTTAATAATTCATGATAATGTCTCCCAATATTTAGTCTTCATTTATGTTGCTGCTTAACAACATTGATTCAATTTATTAAAGGGATGGTTTTATCTTGCAGGTGAGGGCATTCAGTATATTACAGTTCTCAACAAAATGAAAGAAAAGCAGAATTTTCATCGTGTAAGAACGTTGGCTCTGTCTCACAAATTTAACATTTCACTTTGCTATTTGGGTCTCATTTTTGCAAAGCATCCATCCGTTCTAGTTAATGTTTGCAACAGCCACTGCCAAATAATCAAATTACCCTTTGCTAGGAATACTAACATCAAAGTGCTAATAAGGACTTAGGGATTAACCTGAGCTTGCTTATACCATTCACAATCTGAGAACATGAACACTCTATGAAACTACCATATTCATGATAGTTACTGAAAACCTGTTCCTTCCATTCTCCTGTGATTTATTTTTCTTTACTTGTCTCTTATTCTAAAACTCATTATTTGTAAAAAGTAATTGGATTGTCCTTTTAGGGACACTTCTTTTCTTCTAATTAGGGACATTTTGTTCTATTTTATCTCTATGTTAAGGATTTTAAAAATACAAATTATTTATGTAACTCTTCTAAGCCCTGATTGTATCAAAATCAAAGTATATAGAATAATTGATTTTAAGTTTGTTGAATTTTTTGCTTTACCTACTCCTTAAATTTTTCATTCGATAGATATGAACTGAGCCCTACTGAGTACACTTACTACCTTTTTTATTTGTGGCTATTGCTTCTACTTTTCCACATGAGTCAGCTATATTATAGTAGTTCGGGTTATGAAAGGTCTATAAACACATTTTTCTTACCTGTGAGCTAGATAAATTGAATCTAGTGCCACCTTCAAAAAGATTTGAATGTTTTCACATGTGGCAGAAAAACCCAACTGAAGCTGCTGACTTGTTAACTCAACTTATCAAGAAACTTAAAGATAAGAGGAACCTCCAGACAGTGTAAACTTAACTCTCATTTTATTTCTTGCTGATGCAGCTTCTTCTCTCAGGTGTCATCTTTGTTCTCAGGATAACTCACCTTGTAAAATAAGCATAAACAGAGACTACATGTGTCTTCCATCACTGATCGTATTGAACTTTACCTTGACTGAACTATTTCTGAGTTAATGTGGTTAGGAAGTTCCTTATTTCATTTTGGCTAAGACTTTTTTTTTTCCTTCCTTTCTCTGTAGCAATCACTGTAGTGTGTAAAATGTGATTATATTTATTGATTTGTACCTCTGGGCAGAGGGTAGAGTCCATCTCCCCCAAACCACAAATTTGCCATCCATAAAAAAAGATGGTCACCTCAAGGGAAATCCAAGTGTGGCCACAAAAGACAATGGTGAAGAATTTATTTTGGTAAGGCATCCCACGAGTGTGCAACTGGAGTGTATTCATAGCACTGTTTCAGCTGGAGTCTATTCATAGCACTGTTTAGGCTCAAACTTAGCACTTTATTATTATCATAGCTTAATTGCAAAAAAAATGGTCCTAAGAATATGAACTTGAAGGTAATCAGGCATCTGTCCCATTAAGAGATACAATTCAAACCTGTATCCCTTAAATCCTGAATTAGTTAATAACTTGATGAAATAAGGTTTTGGAAATGGCTATGACCCAGTTTTGAGCCTACATTCAAGAGGCTTTGGGCCATTGTTCTAGACTTCCACTGCGACTCTGATAAAGGTCAAGTCTAGTCAGCTGTCAGATAGGAGACCATATAGGAGAGAGACAAGGCATCTCTTTGTCAGACCAGTTAGTGACCAAGTATTTGACCATTGGAGCATGAATTAGCCTAGTAAAGACCAAAAGGGCCAGGTGGCAAGTTAAAAGCAGGGCTAGCTAGCCCACCAGTTGTCGTCAGTCTCACAACCAGAGATTCTTAAAACCCAAAGTAATCTTATTCATTGGTAGTAAAGTCGCTTGTTAGAAAAACTAAACATGAACTTCTGTAATACCAAAAACTCTCTTTGTCTCAACACTGTGAATATCCAGACTTTACTTGATTTTAAGGTGCTTGACTGCACCATTGCAATCATGGATTCCACTGGGAATTTGTGTGTGTGTGTGTGTGTGTGTGTGTGTGTGTGTGTGTGTGTGTGTAAAAATTCAAACTACACCAAAAGCAAACAAAAGGCCAAGTATTCAAAACTACATGAATGGAAACTGAAAAAATAGGTTCATATTTACAACGTAACACTATTCAGCCAAAGCAAGGACTAAATCCTGTCACTTATAAAAACATGGGTATATCTGAAAAAAATTATCTTAAATAAAATAAGACAGGGCCAGAAGGACAAATTTCACAAGAGCTCAGATTTTGGTGCGTATGGAAAAACTGATCTCACAAAAGTTGGGAATAGAATAGTGTTTACCAGGGTCTGGAGACAGGAGAATATGGAGATTGTTCAATGAGTGTGAAGTTCAGTTAGATGGAATGACTTTTGCTGTTCCCTTGCACAATAGAGTGACTAGGGTTGACAATATTACATTCCATGTGGCTAGAAGATTTTGAATGTTCTCTCCAAAAAGAAGTGATAAATGTTAGAAAGTTTGGTATGACAATTGCCCAGATTTAATCATTATACAGTGTGCCCATGTGTCAAACATGCTTTATCCGATATATTTGTACAAGCATTGTACTTTTCTCCACCACTAAACTCAGCAAATTGAAGGACATCCCTTGACGTTTTCAATTTTGAACAAGGAAGAGAAGGCTGGAGATTAAATGCTAACTTATGTCTTATATTCTCCCCTTTCTCTATAGGCAAAATGGCAACCATATATAACTCATGCTCTGATATGAGTATAATAATCAAGTTAGGCTGAGAAACAAAGAAACTAGTGGCCAGTCCTAAGCAGGATGGGAAAAGATTGATAATAAATTGTACAGAGAAAACCACCACCACCTAACAATGTTAGCTAGTATATAGAGGCTCTCTGGAGTGCCAGGTTTGAGCAGTGAAATTCAGAACTCATCTAAGTAGAGGAGGCAGTTTGGTAAAAAACAAAGTGGGAAATTTTACTGAATTTCATAGTTCATGAAACTGGAGACTATGTTGGCAGATAAGGAAGAGTCAAGCACTGGTTGTACAAGTAAAACTTTCTCTTAAAGCAAAAATAATTTCTGAAATATGGAAGAGTGTCAACAGGAGAGAAACTGGAAACAATTTCAAAGCTAAAAGTAGATGATTTGTGATTGAAGAAATTTAAAGTCACCTCAGGGAATCTTGCAAAACAGATAGTGCCTAAGATCCAATGGAACAGGCTTCCTATGAAGATGAGCTTTGTAGAAACATGACTAACTCTCTAAAACAAGGGATCTCATGGAAGAGAGACTGAATTAAAAACTCAGACCCAATACATAGTTAACAGAGCAGCCAAAATTGGTATTGCTTACAAAGATGAACACATGGATAGTTAAGGGAGGACAACACATTTATAAATAAAAATAGCACAGATGGCTATGAAAAAAGAAAAAGTTAAATAGGAGAAATTAAAAAAAGATTATTGTAGAAAATGTAGAAATAAACACCCAATGGGAAAATGTAGACATAAACACCCAATGGGAAAATTTGAAAAGCAGCTAACAAGTAAAAGTTATGATTTAACACATTTGATTGCTTACTAGGTGTTAGGAACAATTACAAGTTCTTTGACTATCTTATTTAATTCCTCATGATAGTCAAATGATAGTAAGATTATCACTCCATTATTGCAATGAAGTTTAACTACAGTACTTGTATGAAAGTTATCCCGAGTCACATGCCTAATAAGTAATTAACACTTAAGGTGAAATGAGAAGCAAATCCAAGATATTCTCACTAAGCCACTTAGAAAATCAGAGACAGGATCTAGAGCTCCATTTTAAACACGTGGATAAATAGACAGAAAGAAATAAGGCCAAGGATAGAAAAAAAAGACATAGAAGTTCCAGAATCTAAGAAAGTGCTGCCTGGAGGGTTTAACAATAACAGAAATGAAACAATATTTGAATGAACAAAACCCAAGAATTTCTAGGAACTTGAGAGAGATAATTTTTTTCATAAAACTTGAAGAAATTACTAATCACTAAACAAGCTAAATAGAGGAGTAGAAATTAGGCACACAATTTTAAGAGGGATATGACAAGATCAGATTTATTTTTTTCATAAAGATTGATCCATCCATGGTGGTAGGAATAAATTAAATGTTCAGACTCAAAGGCAAGATGTAACTAGTAGAAATGGCTGCAGCACAAACAAGAGATGCGGAGAGTCCACACCTCGAAAATAGAGGGGGTGTGGTAGAATGTAAAGGCTGCGATTGGGGTGAATGGTGAAGCTACAGCAATGTAGTCTGGACATTCATTTGATCAACTTGATTGAACAAACAACCTGTCACCCCCCACTGGATGGTGGGGCTGTGGGGGTTTGGGCACAACAGCCTGCAGATTGGTTTTGCACGAAGGATGCTTGTACTCATGGATTATCACTTATAGCTAAAAAATGAAAAAAAAAAACTGAGAGAAAGATGCAGGACAGTTATGGCAGAATTAATTACCCGATTGAAGGTGCATTCCGGAGGTGCCCAATGTCCAATACCTTCATAGTCAGTTCCAAGCTATTCATCTATGAGATTGCTTTTAGAGGGCCTAGGTTTGATTCCCAGCTCCCACATGGTGTTCATTTTCCACTGCGGGGTGGGGAGGGGAGTGGGTGGGTGGGGTGGAACCTCCAGGTTTTCAGATGGGTGCAGCTGTTTTATCCCCATTCCTCTTCTCTTTGCTGCCATCTACTGGCAAGTTAATGGAAGGCTGCACTTTCTTTTTTTTTTTTTTTTTTTTTTTTTTTTTTTTTGTCTTTTTGAGACAGGTTTCCCTGTAGCCCCACCTGTCCGGGAACTCACTCTGTAGACCAGGCTGGCTTGAACTCACAAAGATCCACCTGCTCTACCTCCCAAGTGCTAGGATTAAAGGCTGCGCCACCAGCCGGCCCGGAAGGCTGCACCTTCTAATCNATGCAATGATTGGGGGGGGGGGGAGAGGAAAGGAAAATATGCCTGATCTGAATGGAAAATGATGTATGAAATGCACAAAGCATCAATAAAAATTAAATTAAAAAAAAAGAAAAAAAAAAAGAAAGAAATAGGGAAGAAGAGGTAGGAAGGTTCAGAAAACCAAAACCTCATGCTGAGATCGATGATAATGGTGAAATGCTGAAGTCTGAATAACATAGACTGTGATTTTTTTTTAAATAAAATACTTCTGAAGCACCGCTAATGTCTAAGGTGCCTGCTAATGTAAGGCTTCCAATAACATAACAGACTGTATAACAAAGAAGACAGTAAGTAACATTATAGACTATAAAGGGCTTGACATGTATTAATCTAAATATGACTTAGAAAAATGATATTATTTTATTATACTTTTATTGATGTTTTGTGTATTTCAGACATCATTTTTCAGTTCAATTTAGACATATTCCCCTTTCCCTTCCTCACCCCACCCCAGTTCATGTAGTCTGCCATACATGTCCTGCACGTTTCTCTCAGTCTTTTTTAAGTTTTTCTCTGCAAAGGTTTATTGTTTTGGGAAGAATTTAACTATATTGGTCTGTTCTTTGACCCAGTCCTTATGTTGTGGTTCCTTCCCAATTGTATTGGTCCAAAGTATGCCTATATATAGGTCTTATATGTACCAGAATTATGTCCTCCAGGAATAAACTGTATACTAACTCCGATATATGTTTAGGAGTTCACAATTTTTCCTTTTAATTTTATATAACACTAAAATATGACTACCTTCCACCCATATACATTAATTACCATGTCTGAAAATAAGTGGTAAGTTAATTCTAGGGCTCATTAAGAGATTCACATTATAACATCACAGTTACTTTGAGCTAGAAATAAGTATAAAAATAATGTTGCTCAGCTTGCCTTTCAATTGGGGGACTTGGTACTAGCATTCAAAAATGAGGGAAATCCATTCCCTGTTTGTTTTTTTGGAGACTGTTTTTCACTTAGCATAATGGCTTCTCGAGTTCCATCCATTTATCTGCAAAGTTCATGAGTTATATATATATATATATATATATATATATATATAATATAATATACATATATTTAAATTCCACTGCGTAGAGCTTCATTGGTGGAGATATCCCACATTTTTGTTATCCCCTCATCATTGAGGGGCATTGGGTTGGTTCCACACTTCACTATTGTAAAGAGCGCTGCATTAAACATAGATGTGCATTGTATCTTTGCAGTAGGATGAGTCTGTGGGTATATAGCCCAGGAGTGGTATGGCTGGGTCAGGCCGTTAGGCTCATTTGAGACTTGTTTTTTTAATTTTTATTGATGCTGTTGTGCATTTCATACATCATTTTCCAATTCAGATCAGGCATATTTCCCTTTCCCTTCCCCCCCACCCCACCCCATCCCAGATCATGTATTTCTGCTAACTGTCTTGCATCTTTCTCTGTTTGCTTTTTTTTTTTTTTTTTCAATTTTTAGCTATAAGGTGATAATCCTGAGTACAGCATCCTTCATGCAAAACAATCTGCAGGCTGTTTGTGCCCAAACACCCCCACCACGCCCCACCATCCAGTTGGGGGTGACAGGTTGTTTGTTCAATCAAGTTGATCAAATGAGTGTCCAGACTACATCGCTGTAGTTTCAACCATTCACCCACACTGCTTTCCACAGTGGTTGTACAAGTTTAACATTCCCACAGCAGTGGATGAGTGTTTCCCTTTTCCACACAACTTCTCCAGCAGTTGGGATCTTTTGTTTCCTTGAATCTTAGCCAGTCTTTATTGGAGTGAATGATTCTCAAGTGGTTTTAATTTGTTCATTTTCCTAATTTTAATGATTTGAACACTTTTACTTTTATTTTATTTTATTTATTTATTTTATTTTGTATGAAGTGTACTGTCTGCATGTAGGTTTGTGCACCCGTGTCGTGCAATGCCGCGGAGGTCAGAAGAGGGTGTCGGATTCCCTGGAACTGAGTTCTCCTGGAATTGGAGTTCAGACGTTCCTGCAGCCATGTGGTGCTGGGGCGAACCTGGGTCCCTGAAGAGCGGTCGGCACGCTCTTAAACCGCTAGGGCCATCTCTCCCACCGGTTGAACACTTTTAAGATTTTTCTTAGCCATCTTTCCTTCCTCACTGGTGAAGTGTCTGTTCAGCTTTTAACTCATCTTTGAGTGAGTCATTTTTGTTTTTCTTACTTCTTTGTTTTTTAGGAGTTAATATTCTAGATTATTAATGCTGTGTCAGTCATGTATCACTGTATCACTGGTGAAGATTTCACTCACCCCACTACTCTTGGGGTTTTCTCTCTCACTTCCCTGATTGTTCTTTGGCGGTACAGAAGCTTTAAAGTTTGATGAGGTTCCATTTGTCAGCTGTTGACCTATTCTCCTGCACAGCTTTGTTTGATTTAGAAGAGTCTTTTCCTACTCCTATGTCTTGGAGACTGCTGCCCAACTTTTTCTTCTATACCCCTTCAGAGTTTTGAGTTTCATGTTGAGGTATTTGACCATTTGGAGTTTATTTTTGTACAGGTGAGAGGTAGGGGTTTGTTTTTGTTCTTCTACATATGGTGATCCAATGTTTTGCAGCACCATTTGTTAAGATGCTATCTTTTCTCCAGTGAACATTTTTGCCCCCTTTTTTGAATATGAGGTGGCTGGAAATTGTTAAGCCAAGTTTGGATCTTCAATTTTCTTCAAAATTGGTCAAAATTCTATTATTTTATAATAGTGTATCCCAAAATTTATTTCACATAACACTAGTTCTATATCATGTGTAGTAAAAAATGAAAGATTGATAATCTTTAAGGCTGGGGAAAAGTCTAAAGCATATTTGCCTTTTGACATCAAATTATACATTAGGAAATCCAAGAGTCTCAACAACACCATAATAATGAAAGGCATTAAGTTTTTCAAATAAGAAATTACTTCCTCCAGTGTTATTTAGCTGTATCCCTGAAACAAGCATATATGTATGTGTGTTTGTTACTCAAGAGACACATGATTATATATTTATAGGAATCTAGTTAAGCTATTCATCTGAATCCAAAAATTATAAAATAAAGCTGAAATATATAGGTCCTTTTTGTATACAATTTTATAGTTCAAGAGAAATGATGTTAGAGAAAAATTCCCATAGAAAGATAATTTAAAAGTCTGAAAAATGTCACTAAATTAATTAGAATATAGGATAACATATGAAATTTTAAAGTAATGTAGCACTTTAATAATAAAGAAAGAAATTACACATAAATTACACAAACACCTCTCTACATAGGTATGAGCCAGTTGGGTCACTTCTGTACTGAGTTCCTTCATGAGCTACTGCAATTATAGAGCAAAAACACAGCTGAGCCAAATAAACCCCAACCCTTTCCACCAAATGAAAGTTAGTTGTATGCTCATGTCTGAGTGTCACATGGATAAAGTGGCTTTCCCTGAAGTTGTGACTCAGTGACCCAGACCACTTTCATATTGTGGTTTCAAGGTCATGTTAGACTCATATAGACAAAAAGCAGGGTGCATGAGGAGATAGCGTCTTTAGACACTCAAGTTCCTCAGCCTAAAAGACAACAAACTTTATTCATAACTCTTTTCCACAGACTAGAAACATAATCACCTGCATACAAAAATATGGGGACTGCATTCAGTCAGGGTTGCTATATTCCTCTTGACAGATGAACTTTCTTTCTTCTTTTTGCTGGTTTCTTCTTTTTTTTCGAGATTGAAATCTAGAAAAATCTTGTGCATGTTAGGTAAATGCTCTACGATGAACTATACCACCAAAAAAATTTGTGCATGTTAGGTAAATGCTCTACCGATGAACTATACCACCAAACCAACACCAACCACTATTATCTTCCTTTATCCCAGGTAATTTGTTCTATTTTTTGTTCCAAAGCAAACTTTAACACAGCCTCTTTTTGATTAAAATTTGCAAGATATATATCTTCTTTCTGACCGCTTTTGTGCCTATATATAATTTCATTTCTGTGATTTGTTTGGATGAGTACAATAGGATATGTGACAATGCCAGACTAGTTCATCCTTGATTTACTGCTCTAGAATTGTAGGAAGCTTTCTTTGTAATGAACAGGTACCCCGTGGCCCTGCTAAGGGAAGGGGAACACAGCAGCACACCTGCCTGCCACCACTGTAGGAGCTGGCCTCTTGGCACAGAGAAAACAGCCCGTTACTTCCGTAGCCCAGACTGAGAGGTCCCTCCTCCGCAGGCCCTTAGTCTGGGACGATGGAACATTTCCACTCTTGGCCGTGATTTCCCACCTGCCAAGAGACTGCTGACCCCAGGACAGGAATTTCAGGAATTCAGACAGACGCGCTGTTGGCCCATCTTCAGCCTATGACCACCCTCAAAACACCGCTATCCAGGTTGGTGGTCTGCACTGGAACCCTCTTTCCCAACCCACTGGCCCAGAAGAAATGCAAGGCCTGCTTTGGCCTGTATGTGTGCAATAATTTAAAAAAAATGACAGCTGGAATCTATAATGGTGTTAATGGAGAATTTGATTCTTGTTTGCTACAGCCTGCTTTTAAAAGCCAAATGTCGTCATTCCCAGATCCAATCATAGTACCCCCAATTCCACACCACGGCACACTGCCGCCCACCCACCCAGCATCAAGCACCAGGCCAGGCCATGTTGTTTTTGTCCTCTTTGGGGTGGGGTCAGAGAAAATCACTGGCTCCCAGCTACATGGTGCCCTAGGGGTGCTATGCTGAGAATTAGCCCCCAATTCAAACTGGATCTTCCACACCAGAATGATCCTTCGAAATTCAAATATGATCTCAGTCAAAGCATCCATGTGGTTTGTGGGTTTCAAATTAAGCCACACACCTTGTCTTTACTTAAAAGTCCAAGCAGACCTGCTTAAACCAAGTTCCCTAGCTATTCCCTCCCTCAAACTTTGTACTAAAGATACACTGAGTTATTATCTTTCCAGTCCTAAACTTTCCTTCTGAATTATCCTCAACTGTTTACCTTCAAACTTTGTTATCCATGTAATGGCCAGTCCCCTTCCCATGTGTGTGTCTAATTATATTTTTTTAAGTCCTTTTAATTGAATTTATGTGCATTTCACACGAACATCTCAATCATCTCTATACCCCACTGGCACCACACCCACGGCTCCCCTCCCCTGAGGAAAAATCAATACATTCTGTCCATCTGTGTTCAAGGCCCATCATGGCAGAGGGTCACCAGATGTTCCTCAGCCAAATTCATCCACTGTGGTCTAGTCAACCACTCCAGAGTCCCTCCCATTAAGAAGATCAGTTTTCTTCCTCATTGAGCAGTAATCAGCTGCCAAATGAGATTCTTCAACTAAGATGGAGGCTGTTCCATTTCCACATATCTGATGCGATTTTTGACTGTTTGAGTTTTCTTGCTAAGGTTTTCCCTTAGCAGCTTGTGTGGGGGCTCTCCAAAACATGAGAGATAGCCTTCAGAGAGGTGGCATCCAGATCAGATCCACGTCCTTTTCTCCAATCCGTCACAGCACAGGGTCTTCCCTTCAAGTCTCTACAGCAACACACCCTTCAATTCTGGGAGGCAATCAAGACTTTGATCAATACCTTATATATTTTGGGAATATCTTTGTCTAATTAAATGTTCTATTACATTGTTTTGATCTCCCCCAAATTCTAAGAGATATTATTTTCTCTATGTTCCCTATTTCAGTTTCCATTTCTTTCCTGTAAACTTTATAAATAATGTATTACTTCCTATTAAATTTGTACAGTCTTTATTAGATTCTTAGCTCCCTGAATGTTATGGGGGAGTCTTAATTAAGTGCACTACTCTAGCTCCAAATAGCATGGAACTTCCTGATGATATTTTTTTAAGTGAATGGATGAAGTCTTAAATGTTGTTAATGAGTTTGCCAGAAAGTTCAGGGCAATAACTGCCCCATAATCTGGATTAGTGTCAAGAAAGGGATGTAATGAAAGGAAAAAGAGAAATTGAAAGTGTTGAAACTCTTTAAAATAAATTTTTAACAAAGTAATCTTTGGTGTTGAAACATCAGAGGTGGCTCTGATAACCAAAAGTTTGGGACAATAAATGAGTGACTATTTAAATAAGTAGATGGAAAGACACTCAGAAACTTATCAAATTTCCAAACCAGGAATTCCGGGTGCACTGTGTATTTGTTGACAGACTACAGGCTGTCTCTGTGTGGGCCAGTGAAAGACAAGCGTTGGAATAAGTCAAACAGTCTTCATTCCAAAGATCAAAAGAGAGGAAGAGCTGAGAAATTGACAAAGGAAGTGAAAAGATACCTGAAAAGAGATGAGCAAAGACAAGCAACACAGAAGAGAGCTGAATCTGGCTTCAGACATAAGGCTTCAGACACACAAGGCTTCAGACACAAGGCTCCCTGGGCAGGGAGGGTGGATGAGAAGGGTGGGGGTGAAAAGCCATTTCCAAAGCAATGTGTTTTCTCCTTCCAGAGTGGCACTGGGAGTGGAACCTTTGAGTGATCCATTCAATAAGAAAATGCTCCCCACCAAACCAACTAGAATGGATATATGAAGCGACTGAAGGTCATAATAGAAGCACAACAAACATGAAAAAGCAAGATAGCATGATTCCATCAAAAAATCTTAACTTTTAATACATGCCCTCAAATATACTGCAAAAAATAAAATGCAAGATGAAAGATTCAAGAGTTTTCTGGCAAAATGTTCAAGAACCTAAAGAATAACAAAGAAGAAGATAAATTCAAATAAACCTTGCTATCATTCTAGAGAATGCTATTGTTCATGAAGAGAATTCATTCTAAAGGAATTGAGCCATTTCCCTTCATTAGATAATCCCCTAAGGCTGGTGAGACGGGCTCTGGCAAGCAGCGGCACAGATGGAGGAATGGCATCTTGTAGATCTTGGTATATTCGCTATCCATATATAATAAATGATCGCAAACTTCAGGAGTTTCAAATGACACATATTTTTATTTTAAATTTAACTTTTTTTTTAATTTAATTTTATTTATTTTTGTATGTGTATGAGTGTACTGTCTGCATGTAGGTTTGTGCACCCGTGTCGTGCAATGCCGCGGAGGTCAGAAGAGGGTCTCGGATTCCCCTGGAACTGGAGTTCTCCTGGAATTGGAGTTACAGACGGTTCTCAGCCACCATGTGGCTGCTGGGGATCGAACCTGGGTCCTCTGCAAGAGCGGTCGGCACTCTTAACCGCTAGGCCATCTCTCCAGCCGGTTGAACACTTTTTAAGATTTTTCTTAGCCATCTTTCCTTCCTCACTGGTGAAGTGTCTGTTCAGCTTTTTACTCATCTTTTGAGTGAGTCATTTGTTTTCTTACTTCTTTGTTTTTTAGGAGTTTATATATTCTAGATATTAATGCTGTGTCAGATGTATCACTGGTGAAGATTTCACCCCACTCTGTGGGTTTTCTCTTCACTTCCCTGATTGTTTCTTTTGCTGTACAGAAGCTTTTAAGTTTGATGAGGTTCCATTTGTCAGCTGTTGACCTTATTTCCTGCACAGCTTCTGTTTGATTTAGAAAGTCTTTTCCTACTCCTATGTCTTGGAGACTGCTCCCAACTTTTTCTTCTATCACCTTCAGAGTTTTGAGTTTCATGTTGATGTATTTGATCCATTTGGAGTTTATTTTTGTACAGGGTGAGAGGTAGGGGTTTGTTTTTGTTCTTCTACATATGGTGATCCAATTTTGCCAGCACCATTTGCTGAAGATGCTATCTTTTCTCCAGTGAACATTTTTGCCCCCTTTATTGAATATGAGGTGGCTGAAATTGTATGAGCTCAAGTTTGGATCTTCAATTTTCTTCAAAATTGGTCAAAATTCTATTATTTTATAATAGTGTATCCCAAAATTTATTTCACATAACACTAGTTCTATATCATGTGTAGTAAAAAATGAAAGATTGATAATCTTATAGGCTGGGGAAAAGTCTAAAGCATATCTTGCCTTTTGAGCATCAAATTATACATTAGGAAATCCAAGAGTCTCAACAACACCATAATAATGAAAGGCATTAAGTTTTTCAAATAAGAAATTACTTCCTCCAGTGTTATTTAGCTGTATCCCTGAAACAAGCATATATGTATGTGTGTGTTTGTTACTCAAGAGACACATGATTATATATTTATAGGAATCTAGTTTAGCTATTCATCTGAATTCCACTAAAATTATGAAATAAAGCTGAAAATATTATGTCCTTTTTGTATATCTATTTTATAGTTCAAGAGAAATGATGTTAGAGAAAAATTCCCATAGAAAGATAATTTAAAAGTCTGAAAAATGTCACTAAAATATAATTAATAATGATAATCATATGAAATTTTAAAGTAATGTAGCACTTTAATAATAAATGAAAAGAAATTACACATAAATTACACAAACCACTCTCTACATAGGTAGATGAGCCAGTTGGGTCACTTCTGTACTGAGTTCCTTCATGAGCTACTGCAATTATAGAGCAAAAACTAACAGCTGAGCCAAATAAACCCCAACCCTTTCCATCCAAATAGAAGTTAGTTGTATGCTCATGTCTGAGTGTCACATGGATAAAGTGGCTTTCCCTGAAGTTGTGACTCAGTGACCCAGACCACTTTCATATTGTGGTTTCAAGGTCATGTTAGACTCATATAGACAAAAAGCAGGGTGCATGAGGAGATAGCGTCTTTAGACACTCAAGTTCCTCAGCCTAAAAGACAACAAACTTTATTCATAACTCTTTTCCACAGACTAGAAACATAATCACCTGCATACAAAAATATGGGGACTGCATTCAGTCAGGGTTGCTATATTCCTTCTTGACAGAATGAACTTTCTTCTTTTTTTCTAGATTGAAATCTAGAAAAATCTTGTGCATGTTAGGTAAATGCTCTACCGATGAACTATACCACCAAAAAAAATCTTGTGCATGTTAGGTAAATGCTCTACCGATGAACTATACCACCAAACCAACACCAACCACTATTATCTTCCTTTATCCCAGGTAATTTGTTCTATTTTTTGTTCCAAAGCAAACTTTAACACAGCCTCTTTTTGATTAAAATTTGCAAGATATATACTTTCTTGTACCCTGCTTTTGTGCCTTTATATTTAAATTTCATTTCTGTGATTTGTTTGGATGAGTACAATAGGATATGTGACAATGCCAGACTAGTTCATCCTTGATTTACTCTCTAGAATTGTAGGAAGCTTTCTTTGTAATGAACAGGTACCACGTGGCCCTGCTAAGGGAAGGGGAACACAGCACCTGCCTGCCACCACTGTAGGGAGCTGGCCTCTTGGCACAGAGAACAGCCCGTTACTTCCGTAGCCCAGACTGAGAGGTCCCTCCTCCTCAGGCCCTTAGTCTGGGACGATGGAACATTTCCACTCTTGGCCGTGATTTCCCACCTGCCCAGAGACTGCTGACCCCAGGACAGGAATTTCAGACAGACGGCTGTTGGCCCATCTTCAGCCTATGACCACTCAAAACACCAGCTATCCAGGTTGGTGGTCTGCACTGGGACCTCTTTCCAACCCACTGGCCACCAGAAGGAAATGCAGGCCTGCTTTGGCCTGTATGTGTGCAATAATTTAAAAAAATGACAGCTGGGAATTCTATAATGGTGTTAATGGAGAATTTGATTTATTGTTTGCTACAGCCTGCTTTTATAAGCCAAATGTCGTCAGTTCCCAGATCCAATCATAGTACCCCCAATTCCACACCACGGCACACTGCCGCCCCACCCAGCATCACGCACCTAGGCCATGTTGTTTGTTCCTCTTTGGGGTGGGGTCAGAGAAATCACCTGGCTCCCATCTACATGGTGCCCTGAGGGGTGCTAGCTGAGAATTAGCCCCCAATTCAAACTGGATCTTCCTACACCAGAATGATCCTTCGAAATTCAAATATGATCTCAGTCAAAGCATCCATGTGGTTTGTGGGTTTCAAATTAAGCCACACACCTTGTCTTTACTTAAAAGTCCAAGCAGACCTGCTTAAACCAAGTTCCCTAGCTATTCCCTCCCTCAAACTTTGTACTAAAGATACACTGAGTTATTATCTTTCCAGTCCTAAACTTTCCTTCTGAATTATCCTCAACTGTTTACCTTCAAACTTTGTTATCCATGTAATGGCCAGTCTCTTCCCATGTGTGTCTAATTTATTTTAAGTCCTTTTTATTGAATTTATGTGCATTTCACACAGAACATCTCAATCATCTCTATACCCCACTGGCACCCACCCACGGCTCCCCTCCCCTGAGGAAATTCATACATTCTGTCATCTGTGTCAAGGCCCATCATGGCAAGTGTCACCAGATGTTCCTCAGTTCAAATTCATCCACTGTGGTCTAGTCACCCCATCCAGAGTCCCTCCCATTAAGAAGATCAGTTCTTCCTCATTGAGCAGTAATCAGCTGCCAAATGAGATTCTTCAACTAAGATGGAGGCTTGTCCATTTCCACATATCTATGCTGGATTTTTGACTGTTTGAGTTTTCTTGCTAAGGTTTTCCCTTAGCAGCTTGTGTAGGGCTCTCCAAAACTATGAGAGATAGCCTTCAGGAGAGGTGGCATCCAGATCAGATCCACGTCCTTTTCTCCAAATCCTGTCACAGCAACAGGGTCTTCCCTTCAAGTTCTGGGAGGCAATCAAGGACTGTGACAATACCTTATATAATTTTGGGAATATCTTTGTCTAATTTAAATGTTCTATTACATTGTTTTGATCTCCCCCAAATTCTAAGAGATATTATTTTCTCTATGTTCCCTATTTCAGTTTCCATTTCATTTACTGTAACATTTATAAAATAATGTATTACTTCCTATTAAATTTGTACAGTCTTTATTAGATTCTTAGCTCCCTGAATGTTATGGGGGAGTCTTAATTAAGTGCACTACTCTAGCTCCAAATAGCATGGAACTTCCTGATGATATTTTTTTAAGTGAATGGATGAAGTCTTAAATGTTGTTAATGAGTTTGCCAGAAAGTTCAGGGCAATAACTGCCCCATAATCTGGATTAGTGTCAAGAAAGGGATGTAATGAAAGGAAAATAGAAATTTAAATGTGTTGAAACACTTTTAAAATAAATTTTTAAAAAAGTAATCTTTGGTAATAGAACATCAGAGGTGGCTCTGATAACCAAAAGTTTGGGACAATAAATGAGTGACTATTTAAATAAGTAGATGGAAAGACACTCAGAAACTTATCAAATTTCCAAACCAGGAATTCCGGGTGCACTGTGTATTTGTTGACAGACTACAGGCTGTCTCTGTGTGGGCCAGTGAAAGACAAGCGTTGGAATAAGTCAAACAGTCTTCATTCCAAAGATCAAAAGAGAGGAAGAGCTGAGAAATTGACAAAGGAAGTGAAAAGATACCTGAAAAGAGATGAGCAAAGACAAGCAACACAGAAGAGAGCTGAATCTGGCTTCAGACATAAGGCTTCAGACACACAAGGCTTCAGACACAAGGCTCCCTGGGCAGGGAGGGTGGATGAGAAGGGTGGGGGTGAAAAGCCATTTCCAAAGCAATGTGTTTTCTCCTTCCAGAGTGGCACTGGGAGTGGAACCTTTGAGTGATCCATTCAATAAGAAAATGCTCCCCACCAAACCAACTAGAATGGATATATGAAGCGACTGAAGGTCATAATAGAAGCACAACAAACATGAAAAAGCAAGATAGCATGATTCCATCAAACATCTTAACTTTTCAATTACTGCACTCAAATATACTGCAAAAGATAAAATGCAAGATGAAGATTTCAAGAGTTTTCTGGCAAAATGTTCAAGAACCTAAAGAATATACAAAGAAGAAGATAAATTCAATCCATCACCCAGACAGGAAAGTCAGCAGCACAGGGAAGTTAGCCAAGCAGATGAGAAAAATCCACAGTACAAATGGACAAAGTCAGCAAGATGGAAGAAAAATTCAGCAAGCAAGTGGAGATTTTTGTAAAAGAGAAGCAAATAGAGATGTTGGAAGTGGAGATCTCAATGACTCAAGTATAAAGCACAGTGGAAAGCATCACCATTAGAATCAATCAAGCAAAAGAAAGACGTTTGAAGATGAGGGATGAGTCTGATAAAATGCTACATTCAGGCATCAATGAGGAAAAATAAATATATGAATGACCACAGCATCCAAGAACTCTGTGATATGGAGATCAAAACTAAGACTCCAAGGATAGAAGAATAAGCTGGGATAAATATTTAAGACATAAAAATTATCAATAATATTATAGTGGAAAATTTCCCAAAACCAAAAAAAGAAATGAACAATGAATCATAAGTCATTTAGAACCCAAAGAGTCACAGAGAAGAACCTCTCTGAACAGTGTTATATTAAATTTGTCAAAAATGCAAAGCAAACTCCAGGCATGGTGGCACGTGCTTTTAATCCTAGTTCTAAGGAGCCAGAGGCAGGAAGATCACTTTGAGATGGAGGGCCAGCTTGTTCTACATACATAATGAGTTCTAGGCCAGCTGTGGCTACAGGGAGACATTGTTTCAAAAACAAAATGAAACCAAACCAAACCAACCAACCAACCAACCAACCAACCAACCAACCAACCAATCAACCAACCAACCAACACCAGGGCAATGAAACTGAAACAGAAGTTTTCAGGGGCAAAACACAAATTCATCTGCAAAGAAAGAAAGACTAGACTAACATCGAATCTCTAGTCAGTAACCCCCAAAGCTAAGAAGGCATGGAAGGATATGCTTCGGGTTCTGAAAGTAAGGAACTGCCAACCAAGATTACCCTACCCAGAAAAGCTCATTAAAAAACACTGATGGAGAAATAAGAACATTTCAAGTAAGGAAAAGCTAAGTTCATGATCACAAAGTAATATAGAAGATACTTAAAAAAAATACTATGCACAGAAGAGGAAGAATGATAAAATCAATCATGCAAGCACAGGAATGAAAAATTTTCCCCGAGGGGGCTGGAGACATGGCTCAGTGGTTAAGAGCACCGACTGCTCTTGCAGAGGACCTGGGTTCAATTCCTAGCACCCACATGGCAGCTAAGAATTGTTTTGTCTTTAAGTCAGGTGTGGTGGTGCACACCTTTAATCCTAGCACTCAGCAGGCAGAGGCAGGCAGATCTCTGTGAGTTCAAATCCAGTCTGGTCTACAGAGTGAGTTCCAGGCCAGCTGGGGCAATAGGGAGACCTTGTCTCAAAACAAACAAACAAACAAACAAAAAGACAATGAAAGAAAACTTTTCCTGAAAGGAATAGCTGAAAAGTGGGAAGGAATCTATCATCTTTAACAGAGTAAACCTGAAAACTCCTAATAAGAAAGAGTGCAGGAAAGATTAGATAAGCAGCCAATCAATCAGAAAAATATCATAAAGTTACAGGAATTAGTAGGCATCACCCAATAATAACCTTCCATATAAATGGCCTCAAGTAATCAATAATGATACCCAGAATGGCTAACTGGTTTTAATAACTGTTTCTATTTGTTTTCTTTAAGAAAAATGTATTATTGGTAAAGAAACAAAGGATGAAAAACAATGCATCAACTTAATATAAGCCCAAACAAGCTGATGCCTTGGTTCTGATATCTAATAAAATGGACTTGAAATCAAAATTAGTCAGAAGAGAGAAAAGCCTCCATATATTAATAAAGCACAAATCCATGAAGAATGTATAACTATATATATATATATATATATATAAATATATTTTGGGAGGGCCCATTTTCATAAAAAAATACTAATAGACATCAAAGTTCAACAGGTACATGTGTGATTTCAATACTCTATTAGACAGGTCATACAAACTAAACTTCATATGAAAGCACAAAAGGCCCTGAATAGCTAAAGCATTTCTTAGCACAAAGAGAAAATTAGAAATGATCACAATCTTAAATTATTTTATGAGCCATAGTAGCAATACCAGCATAGTAGTTTTCACAAGAACAGACAAATGGAATAGAATAAAATGCAATATTCAGAAACAAATCCATATAACTAGAGCCAAAAATTTACAAAAATTTTTTATTATTTTTATTGTTGGTAGATGAATGTGTTGCCTCATGTGTGTAAGTACACCCATGTCATGCAATGCCCACAGAAGTCATAGAAGGGCTTCAGATTCCCTGGTACTGAATCACAGATGGATGTTGGCTGCCATGTGGGTCCTGGGAATCGAACTTTCGTCCTTTGCAATAACAGCCAGTGCTCTTAACCACTGAACCATCTCTCCAGCCCCAAGCAACCCAATTTTTGACAAAGGTGTCATAAACCTACATTGGTGCAATGAGAGCACAGAAAATGACAAATGGAATTATGTTAAATTAAGCATTTTCTATACAGCAAAGAAAAAATTAGAATGGAAGGGTAGAGTAGCTTTGAGAAAAACTTTATCAACTACTCTTCAGATAGGGAACATTTAAGATATATTGGAATACCAAAACCAAATACCATAAAACCAAATCATCTAATCAAGATAGGAGCTAATGCCACTGAACAGACAGTTTTCAAAAGAGAAAATACTAATTACCAGTAAATATTTTAATAAGTTTAATAAACAACATCCTTCGCCAACATGGAAATGCAAATTCAAAACTGGTTTGATATCCATCTCACTCCAGTAAGAATGTCTATCATTAAGAAAACAAACGCTGCTGGGATATGGAGGGAAAGGAATCGTTTTTCCATTGCTGATGAGAATGTATCAGTCTAACAGGACAGTAGTATGCAGTTCTCTCAAGAAACTAAGAGTAGATCTACCATTTACCCAGCTGTACCATATATATATAATGATATATAGATAAATATATATATATATTGTATATATATGAAGGATTACATTAATGTACCAGAGAGATATTTTCATCTTCATGTTTATTGTTGCTCTACTTATATACCCATGGAATGTAACCAGCCCAGATGTCCATTAATAGATTAATGGTTAAAGAAAACATATATAAAATAAAATTTTATACAATTAAAAAAGTAAAGCTGGCATATTCATAAAAATAAGTACCTGGAAATCATTACACTAAGTGAAATATACATCACCTTCAGAAAGATATATGTTTCCTCTTTCATGCATAAGTGGATTTAAATTGTGTGTCTGTGTGAGTGCATGTGTCTTACAAACAAGATGGATGAAATAAAACTCTCCCTTTGTCAGTTTCCTGTTATGAACTTCACTCTACTACCTGCTCTCTGGCATGATGTATTTGGCCCACCCTAGGTCTCTGAACAATGGGGAGCAATTAATCATAGATTATAACCTCTAAAACTGACTCAATGAAAATCTTTTCTCTTTAGGACTTGATTAACTCCACAATTATTACAATAACAGAAAGATAACAGGGTTGTGCTCTGCATAGAAAACTTGGATGCTGCATATTATGTGAGAAATAGAGAACATTTTATTTAATCTGATTACATGCAAATGTGAGGGAAAGCTCCCTTCTTCCCTTCTGCCAAAGAATGGAGAAAAAGGAACTTTACCCCTCAAGCAAAAGAATCCTGGTTTCTCCAGCTAACTTTAAAAAAATTATAAATACATTTCCCAAAGACAACTTGCCTTGTGGTCTCCAACTTTTCCTACCAAAAATGTTTCGAAGGCCCTGAGAGTAGTTTCTCCTGAAATGTCTACCTCTAGAATTAAGACCTCTGGATTTAGAAAAGTATTTTTTGAAGGTTTTTTTTATCAGTTGTGCAGCTATAAATTAACTGTTAAGGCTCTTAGCCCAGGATCCCATCTTGTATAAAATTTGTTCAGAAAAAAAAAAAAAAACTTCCATACAAACAGAAACATTTTGTCTGTACCTAAAAATTGTCTTTGTGAGATCCATGCACTTAGGATACAACACTTGTTTCATCAATATTCCAGTATATAAATATTCTATAATGCATTAATCTATCCTATTGCTGACTGACAGTTTCTTGCATGTGTTTTGTTGTCCAACCATATTCATGCATTTTTGTAGAATATAAATCTATGAGAAAAATTGTTGGACCATATTTAACTTTCGCACCCAATCCAGTTTCCAGTGTGGGTATTCCATTTTACATTCCCCTTATTCATTATATGATATTCTTGTTGCATGGTGTTAATTGTTTTGGTATTTTATCTATCCTGGTGGAAATGATGGACCACTTCACTATGGCTTTATGTTCATTTCACTTATGGCTAGGGTTGCTGTTCTTTTCCGTTTGTATTTTATCCATTTAGACACCAAGTTGTACATGTTTTAATTTGAGCTGCAGAATTTTTCTATAAACAAATCTTCCTACTATTATTTTTTTAGAGTGACACCCACTTCTTTATATCCTATCCTTAATTCTGGCACTAAATATAATCCATATGTATAATTTTTACTTTGGAAATGTTATACATATGTTTACATATATTCATGTGTGTATATGTTCCTATATGTGTACAGATTCATATAATATCTCAGCTTTAGATAAGTTTTCTTCATGGTTAATTTTTTTATTTGCAGACTATTAAAACTAGTTGGAAATGATGCTGCCATTTTTTTAGACAGCATAAAACATTCTTTCGGCAGGAATGTGGTATCGTAGCATTCTGAAATCACTTTGTTTAAATTTTAGAGTAAACAGAGTAAAATTCCTTATGAGGACCTAATTCCTGGTTCATATTGCTAGACTGAAGCTTTTCAGGTTTCCAAACTGATGTTGAGTGAATGAGCCACATTTATTAGGATTCCATCCCCTACTCTCTAGAATCTCTTAGTCTCTTAATTTTGAACTTATTTAACATCCCAAATCAAAGGAAACTCCAGGCTCTTTTTTTTTCCACAAAATTATTATTTTATTGTTATTAAACTTTTTCCATAAGTCTTACATCATTTCTCAATCAAATCTAGAGTTACTTCCCTTTCCATGCCCCACACCCCATCCTAGTCCCTGTACTCTGCCATACATGTCCTGCATCTTTTTCTGAGTTTTTCCAGAGTTTTTTTCCAGTTCTATATATAATTATATATATATATATATAGTATATATATATATAAATCATAGAAATAATATAACATACATACATGCACATTCTTTTGCTTGTATTTGGAGGACGTTTTCCCTAAAGCTGTATATTTTCCTTAAGAATGCTCCCAAGGCGTCCTTTGCAAGCCCAAAACAACCATCAGACCTTCACTTGTGCCTCCACTTGGGTCTGTCCCTTTGAAGCCCCCCCCAAATGCAAGGCCAGTAAGACGCGTCTTGTGTTGATCCCCTTGCACTGGCCACGTGATACAGCCAGTAATCCAACATGGCAGTCCCAATATTCTGGAGGCTATTGATTTCCATTAGCTGCTTAGTCAACAAGCTGGGTTCTCAATAGTCCTCTGTCCCACATTGGAAGGTTAAAGTAAAAAAAAAAAAAAAAAAAAAAAAAAAAAAAAAAAAAAAAAAAAAAAAAAAAAAAAAAAAAAGCTGTATCTCATGTCCTTGAGGAGTGCCAAAAGCAGTGGCATCCTGCCTACTGTGTCTTTGTCTTCTGGATTCTAGCCAAGTATTGTTCTTCTGTTAACTTCTCATGTCTTCAAGGAAGTGACTTTTATATTGTGTTCCAAATTTCCTTATTATTTTCAACAGGGTAGGCGTAAATATCTTGATTCTCAAACACTCAAAACAAATGTTTCTCATAGATACAGTTTCCTTAATTCACGCAGTGTTCAAAAATTTTTTTATTACTCAATAAAACTGTTATTTCTGACTTTTATTGATATCTAAATTTACTCAAGATAAATTTCAGTTTGAGTACCTAGGAGGAACTCACTCGTTTAGGTCAAACACTTGCTTTCAAATTCTATTGCCTGTATGTAGCCACTGTGTTTATTTAACACTCCTGCTGTATCAAGTACTTTTCTGTTGCTGTGATTAAACACCATGACCAAGGCAACTTACAGAAGGAAGAATTTTATTTCCTTCCAGAGGGAGAGCTCATAATGGCAGGGCGGAGTGAGCAGAAAGCCAAAGGATCACATCTTCAGCAAGCACAGGAAGCATAGCTTAGAAACTGGAAATCTGGCAAGGCTTAGGAACTCTCAAAGCCTGTCATCCCCAGTGATATGCTTCCTTCCCCTCGGCCACATCTCCCAGAGGTTCCATGGCCTTCCCTAAACAGGTTGAGGAACTCTGGACCATGTATCCAAATACTTGGAGCCTGTGGGAGTCACTCATTCAAACCCTGGCAACTGCATAGCTATTGTAATCATACTTAAAAGCAAATCCTTTAAATTTAATAGAGTCCCTTTTGTTCAAAGAGTATTTTGGGGTTTTTTGTTTGTTTTGAGACGGGGTCTTCCTATACCTCCAGGTGACCTGGAACACTCTATGAGACTACACTAACCTCAGTCTCACAGAAATCTGCTTGCCATTGCCTCTCAGATGCTCAGATTAAAGGCATGTGCCACTAGACCTGGCATATAGAGTCTTGTTAATAATTGACATTTTCATCACATTAAATTATGGTCATTGTTACACTTCCATAATTTAAAGCTATAATCTTAGAGAATGAAATCAGTCCAAACTTTATTCAAACTATTTCAAAAACATCTTTCTTCTTTTTCCATGGGTTAGCCTCTCATGAACACAACAAGTCCACTAAGGGAATTTATTTGCGGTTAGCCCATATTATTATAGCTGAGGAAAGACACCTAGAAGACACCCCCCCCTTGTAATTATTACAAGAGACTATTTGTTAGAGGCCTCAACACTACTCTTAATTTAAATGGTCAGTTTACCTCTCATAATTTGTTTTCTCACTCGTTGGTTTAGTCTAATAATGACTGCTCTTTGGATATTAGAATATGTGCATATCAAAATTTATATAAAATAAAAATATGCAGATGCTTAATGCCACCATCTTGCTAAGGTCAATGGCTTTATAAGCCTGTAGTTAGGGACCACTTAATATCTGCTACATGTTGTACCGTCATACTTGCAGATAGACTCCAACAAATGGAAATAAAATGCTGGTCCTTAAGGAAGCAACATTTTATTTTGGAAAGGAGATCACATATAAAGTGGTATAAAATATACATGAAATGTTTTTGCATATGTAAAATGGCAGTGTAAAGAGAAGCAAACTGTGCCACCAGAGTGCCAAATAGCAAAAAGTTTAGGATGCTGAGCCAGAAAGACTCTTGGAAAAAGTTCTTGGGTCAGACTTGGAGGAAAGTTTCAGGTGGAGAATTGTAGACTAGAGAATGAGTATGGGAAATTTTAAGGGCAAGTGAACTGTTGGAAAGCTTTTCCTTTCTGGAGCTCAGTCAGTCCTCCTTTACCTCCTTTTCTCTGCAGGATTCTAAAGGAGATTTTTCAGTTTATTGCCAGACAGTTGATTTTTTTATGTTAAAGAATACATACGGCATAACGTATAATATCGGGGAGAATACGAAATGAAAGAATAGCTGATAAAAAATCACATGTTTCAGTTCAGTCTGGTCATCTTCACTGTTTGCAGTGGAATAGAAATGCTGGGCCTTCTGCAACTGAGAGTAAGTGCAGATAGTGACTTTAAGGAATTTACAATTGACGATAGATTCTTAAGCTCCTAAATGAGAAGTTAAACATCTAGCCATTTGAGAATGCTACATGGCAGTGGATGATTTTGACAAGTTCATAGGAGACGGAATCCTTGGGAGCTAGCCTGTACGGAAAATACTTCATAGACATGCCAATTAGAATTAGTTCAGCAGAGAGATCATAGGGGTTGTCTAATCCAACAAGATAAATCCCTTCTATAGCATCATTAATAAATGTCTCTGCCTTAAAAAAAAATCTCCAGTAGTAGAGAATTCACTTTTATTTTTTTTATTTTATTTATTTTGGTATGTGTATGAATGTACTGTCTGCATGCAGGTGTGTGCACCTGTGTCGTGCAATGCTGCAGAGGTCAGAAGAGGGTGTCATTTTTAAGAGACACCCCATGTCGAACATTTAGAATGTCTTCATTTATACAAAGTTCCAAATCAGCCCCTTAATTGAATCTAATAGTTTCCCAGTCAGTGTGTCCTACCACCCTGTATCATGGCTGTGCTGTCTTACCTATTTAATCCTTAACCCACCGAGAAGTTCTGTAGGTGCCCAAGCTGCCCGAGGACAATGGCCATGAGGAGTTTTATATTCACACCTGTGCAATAAGCTTTATGGTCTATTCCATGTGTTCTGCTGGGAAAATAATGGGGCTGAACTGTTCTGCACAGGTGCTACACTAAGTACAGGGACAAAACTGGTGAACAGGACACAGAGTTCATCTACACAAGCATTCATTCACATTTCTGACTATTTTGTGGTAAAGGTAATGACTTTGGAACCACACTCCTGTATGTGATCTCAGAAGTTACCATTTACTGAGTTTGTAACTTCGCGGAACTTAATCCCTCTGAGCCTGATTTACCACCTGTAAAGTGAAGATTGATAAAAATTTACTTTATGCCGGGCATGGTGGCGCACATCTTTAATCCTAGCACTTGGGAGGCAGAGGCAGGAGGATCTTTTTGAGTTCAAGGCCAGTCTGGTCTACATAGTGAGTTCCAGGACAGCCGGAGCTACTGGGAGACCCTGTCTCAAAAAGACCAAAAAAAAAAAAAAAAAAAAAAAAAAAAAAAAAAAAAAATTACTTTGTAAATATGTTCTGACCATTAAATATGAAAATGTGTGTGTCTTGTTTGGCACACAGTTGGAAATAAATGTAACACTCATTTCCCAGTCCTCCTCAGGATCCTATGGCTACTCCAGAGGTTGTACGTGAGGCTGGTGAGGTAGGGGAGGGCGCACTCCCCTAGACAACCCAGAACTTTCTTTTAAAGCTCCCAGCAGGGAGATGCAAAGATAGTGGCCTCTGGGAACAGAAAAAGCCAGGAGTTGAGAGACAACACGTGCAGGAGGGCAGCAAGGACCGCCCCTGAACTACATCTCCCGGGATGCTCAGCAAGGAGGAGCACCCAGCCCCGCCCTGCCCCGCCCAGCCGGGTAAAGCGGGCGCTGCCCATCCAGAGGAACCCAGCGGGGAACACAGGCTACAAGTGCTGCGTCTGAGGAATGGGAGACTTTCTCCCTGAGCCGCTCTGTGTCCTGCATGCCAGGCTCCAGCCAGACTGGGTGTCCGAAGCAGAAGGTAAGTACTGAGAGTGGAATGGGGGGCGGGGGGCCCCGCCTTAGGATGGAGCAGGGACGCGTGTCCTCCACTCCCTGCCCTAGGTGCAGGTTTCGCTGCGGGGATCTGCACGGATGCAGCCGGACTGCGGGTGTCTGGATGGAGTGGATGGACTCAGAGTTAGTCCTGAGCACTAATGGATCCGCTGCGCCTGTCGGGGGCTCCCCTGCGGGTGCTGGCGGCTGGCCCTTTCTGCCCAGCGCGCGATCTTCCTGCATCCCACACGAGGTGGTCTCCCAGAGAGACCAGCCTCGCCCTAGTCAGTTCCTCTACGTATTTTACTGCCTTTGAGAAGAGCTGACCTGGGGAAGATGATGTTCCCTTGCTTTGGAGTTGCAATCCCAGTAAAAAAGGCTTTTAAACAAATCAGAGGGAGAAAGAGGAGGGGGGAAGAAAAGACCTTTAGCCTGTCTCCCAGGAGTATTCCTTCTCCTTTGAGGATGGAAGCACTGGGTTACTGAGCTGCAAAGGAAACCAACTGTACAGCTAGCCTCCCGAAGAATAGAATCTTTTAAGAGAGATAAAGGCAGAAGAGAACTATTTCTCTCCCCTTTGTTATAAATTGTAAGTCCCATAAGGAATGGTGCACATTTTATCTAAAGGAGTCTAACGTGATTAGTTAATTATGCCAAAGGTTAATCAGAGTGCCTACTGCCTCAGCGAGCTATCAAACAGAGGATTTCTTTTTGGTAATTAATGAAACACATTCCCGTTGCTTCATTCATTACAGGATCCTTCAGTAGGGGCTTGTCCACTTGCTAAAGGAAAACTCTGGTTGAGTTGTGGTTTCCTTGCACCTACCACCGTTTGCTTTTCTTCGTTGTTTTTTTCATGTTTTAAGTGCAGGGAAAGGAAGAGAGAGAGAGAGAGAGAGAGAGAGAGAGAGAGAGAGAGAGAGAGAGGATTTATATTATACTTGAAATATAGCAGAAAATGTCGATTTTCTTTCCTGTGGTGAGTTGGCAGGCTGACCTTAGAGGAGGCTTGCTTGTACCTGTCACTAGCTGCTGAAACTGAATTTTGACTCATAATCATGCTCCCGCCATATAAAAATTAAAGGAGTCCTTAACTAAAACCCTCATATTTACTGAGAATGGGAAGATGGGCAAATGGCTCTCTGTTCAACCCTGGAGCTCTAGCCCATCAAGATCACATGCTGCAGGGAGGGGGAGCATGGCACGGGTACAAAGCTGCAGAGACAGCTTTGGGAACCACTTTGCACCTGTTTGCCTTAAAGCAACGCTATGGATTTATGCTTCTCTTATTCTCAGCCTGCTTCTAGACTGGGTTTCTAAACATTTCTGAGTGGTCACTTTCTTGTGCATTTGTTAGAAAGCTGGGGGGGGGGGCAGAATTCCGATACTCTTGTGTGAGTGGGAGTAAGCAGACATGCAGTTGGAGCAGGTGGTATATGTGTACGGATTGGGCTGGCTCATTGGGTTTTGCAGGGATCCCAGTGAAGTGTGTTGTCTACATACAAACTGCTCCTGTGGAGTAGGGAGGGAATGAATCAGAGTAGAAATACAGTGAACAAGCTCTCCATACGGTCATGTGGAAACCAGACCCCAGGCTGTGTGTTGTGAGTTACTGGGTATATGAGGTAAAAAGTTAGAAGAGGTGGCTGATTAATCCACCCATTCATTCTCACTTCTTAGTCAAAATGCTAAGCTCCCGTGATGGTAATGGAGTCCATCTGATAGGAGCACATATTCATTAAAGCTAATCTGTATTAGAATCTGTTCCTGTTCCGAACTGGAATATAAGCATCCACTGTAATTGAATTGTTAAGAAGTCTGCGCTTGCTCAAGGCATCCAGAAATTTAGCAGCTCTGCTAAAAAGGAGTCCTGCCTCTCATTTGTGTCTTTCTACAGGAAACCTGTCTTCTCATCTGAGGGATCCTGCCACAGGAATGTGTGAGTCCCTGGATAAATTTGGCCTGATGACATCAGTGTGCTTGCTCCAGAGATACTGCCACGTCCTCATCCTCCTTGCTCCTTTTCTACCCTGACTTAAGCTTCTCACAGCCAGCCCTGCAGACAAGTCAAAAGATTTTCTCTGTCCACACTTTCTTACTGCCAGGTTCCCTTTCCCTTCATTGCCCCTCTTACTAGGAACTAGGGCCAAGGCGCAGCCATGGCCCCTAAGGAAACAGGGACTGGGGGAGGAGCAGCACTCCCTGACTTGCAGCCTTAAGTCCTGTTGGGTTCTTATCTGACTGAGTTGCTATTGGTAGAATTTCTGAAAGCTGCTGGGGGCTGTCTACTTCCCATGGAGCTCCACTACCTCATTCAGAAGGACAGCCCAGCAGACTTGTGCACTGCAGTGGACTGGAGTTCAGGGGGGGTTCCTGGTGACCAGACAGAAGTGGCAGCCATGAAAGCTGTTCTTTGCTGCCAGAAACACTGTACATCCACACCAGGAACAGCTGGGGTGGGAGGATCTCGACTTAGCCCTTCTCCCTCTTCCACTCTGCAAGACAGTGCTGTTCAGCCACACTTTTTCCCACCACGACCTCTTGACTCAGAGAACAATGAAGGAATGGCAGAACAGAAAGTCTGCAATTGCTGCCAGGAATTAGAAACATCTTTCACCTATGTGGATGAGAATGTCAACTTGGAACAGAGGAATCAGAGGTCCCCCTGGGCAAAGGGCATTAATCACCCTGGAGACCTTGGGTGGGGAAATCCAAATGAATGGTCCCATGATGCTGCCATATCACTAATATCTGAAGATGAAGATGACATGAGCTCAGAAGCCACGTCTTCAGGGAATTCTGTAGACTACGGTTTCATCAGTGCCATCTTGTTCTTGGTCACTGGCATCTTGCTGGTGATTATTTCTTACATTGTCCCTCGGGAGGTGACAGTGGATCCCAACACAGTAGCAGCCCGGGAGATGGAACGTCTGGAGAAGGAGAGTGCCAGGCTAGGGGCACACCTAGACCGCTGTGTGATAGCTGGCCTCTGCCTCCTCACACTGGGCGGAGTTGTTCTCTCCTGTTTGCTGATGATGTCTATGTGGAAGGGAGAGCTCTATCGTCGAAACAGATTTCTCTCCTCCAAAGAGTCTGCAAAACTCTATGGGTCTTTCAATTTCAGGATGAAAACCAGCACTAATGAAAACACCCTGGAACTGTCCTTGGTAGAGGAAGATGCTCTTGCTGTACAGAGCTAATTCTGGCTGCAAACTTGTTGAGAGTCAGCTGTGGCATTTTATATATATAAAAAAGTTAACTCAAACATGTAATGTATTTGCTTGTCAAGAAAAGTTTATTTTGCAAATCAAAACCCAGTGTGTGTTTTGTTCCCATGAGTTGTCTATTTAGAAATCCCAAGTAAGATGTAAAAGAAACCACAGCTCACTACACCTGTCCTACAAACTGAAAGCCAATTCTCCTGTAATGACCATGAACTTCTGCTTCTATAGCAAAATGCTTCCATTGACAGTAAACAAATGATCCTTTTACATGGGGAATTATTCTCTGGTTACTCCCCACATGTAGTGGAATCAGTTGATGATCTACTTTATGAAATATAAGCACCAATCAGATAGTAAGGCCTGCATTTAATTCTCAGAGGTGCTTATCCATTTTCTTGCTAAAATTTTCTTCCTGTAATTTGGCTGAACATTAAAATATAGACTTTGGAAGTGTGAATATTTTGAAACTTAAGGATGTTGGTTATTTTTTAAAAGCTATAAAAGTGTTATATTTTAAATTATGGCTATATTTAGAGATGGCAGTTATGTCACCGAAGTGTACATTCTAATAAAAGAGAATATAAATCATCTTAAGACGCATGTGAAATTAACCCACAGTATTAGCTCAAGATGTTTGTCATGTGTCTTCTTTCTTTATGCAGTAAAGTTAGTTGTGGACATACATTTTATTTTCCATTTGTGGTTTTGCCATCATTCGGGATGCCCATGCCATGGAAATATTTGCCACTTCTTATTATAAGAGTGCCAAAGCCCGAGACTGTTAAAATATATCTCCTGACTACAGAGAGCCTCTACAAGGTCTGAGTCATGATTGGTCCTGGCATGCTCCCAGGTGATATTTTGTTGTGGTGATTTGGAGTAAACTTCCAATATAATTGAATCTAGACTCTAGAAAACTGTGCCCAATACAAGCTGTTACCTTAGGCGTCTTTAAGGTCATAACTAAATCTTACACTGGAAAGAGAAAAATGAATCCCACTCATTTAGTGGGTGTTGCATTCATCACTAGATCTCACCTTCCCTTGACAAGTCTAGACATCAGTCTGAGAGTCTTCTACTTGGGCCCTCAGTGTGTTCTTGCCTCATAAAATGAAAACTCCTGGTATAACGGTGGTACTATGGACAGAGTGGTGAGGAAGGAGGTGGAGAATGCAACCTAACAAAACCTGTCCACAGGTGATCCTCCTACTGTGGGAATTTTATTAGTATGTTACAAGTATCATTGGACTTATTCTCAAAGAGAACCAGTGTGAAGTGCAAGGATGAAGGAATGAGAGGTAATAAATGTTTGTTTTAGAAACTAAACCCCAGCTATCCCTAACATAGACGTTTGTGGTGTTATTGAGGACTGTGGGGAAAGTGTGTGAGTCAGTATCTATGTGAATGATCTCTTGTGGATGTCAGACAGAATTTTGAGAAAGACTGAGAAAAAAATGAGAAAAACATGTTTGGCAGAATGCATGAGCTTTGGTGGGGTTGGGGGTAGGGAGGGGGGCATGGGCCTAGATTTGATTTGAAATTTTATATGAAATGCACAAAGGAGATTGAAAATAATGTCAAAGATGGAATGATCTCCCATCCTCATGGATTGGAAAAATTAATATCGTAAAAATGTCCATTTTAACCCAANAGACAGTACACTCATATACATAAAAATAATAATATATATATTAAAAATAAAAGTTAAAGAAAACACAATGCAGTAAGAAGTAAAGAGGGCAGGTTTGGGACAGAATTATAAGGTAAGAAAGAAATCCTGTGAGCAGCTAGGGAAATGAAGTGTAGCCACCTTGCCCTACCAGACACAGTTCATGTTCATGGATTGAGAAAGACCACTGGGTCACAAAACATTTTGCTGTGACTCTCATGTCATCAGTGTTGAGGCCATTTCACTAGCAATTTAAATTTTATGCTCTCAAATTTACAAATTCTCCTTTTCTACTCCAGAAGCTGCTTTGGATAATACCGAGGTAAGAAGGGATTACTCTGCTTCTGTGAACAGTCTAAACTGAGTTCACAAAGCAACAACAAACTTGTAAAACACATTTTAAATCCTCCTTAAACCCAGGTCCAGTGGCGCATGCCTATAATCCCAGCACTTTGAAGCCTAAAGCAAAGGATCATTTCAAATTCAAGGTCAATCTGGGCCACATACCGAGTTCTAGAACAGCCTGGGCTACAGAATGAGATTTTGTCTCAGAAAACATACAATAAAATATTTATGTTTACTCATATATGATCTCTGTGAATTTTATTTACTATGTGGACTTCATTAAATTTGCTACATGGAAAGCGATTTAATTTGTGGTCCAGATTTCAGTTCTTAATGAAATTGAAAATTTAACATTTAAATTCTGTAAAACATGATAAACAAAAAACCCACAAAGCTCTTCATATAGAAATGTTTAATGAACTTACTATGGTAAATTATATAGATATTATATAAAAGGATCACTTTTTAAAATGTCTTTTAAGGAAAAAAATAAATTGAAAGTAAGCTAATGTTTATTTCAACATTATTTAAATCTGCTCAAATAATGTGAGCATGACTCTTCAGGTTCTCTTTGTACAGGGATGGCCATTGCCCCAAAGGAAATAATTCAGGATAAATGGAGGTATCATGGGCAAAGAAAATTCTGGATTTTTTGTACTGGTATTTTCAATCTGGAACAAAGTGGTTTTGATACTAGATGTACTTTGGCTTGACAATATGAGAAATGATGCTGACCTCAACAGACTGATAACACTATAATGTTGATCTTGTATCCTTCCTGGAGATACATGACCTTCCATCTATCATCTAACATGAGGCTGTTTGTGTTTTATGGAAGTTTTTATTGTTAGACCCAGAGACACAAAACTTCTAGAGATTCTAGGCTATCAGCTTATTTACTTGTTTTAAGAGTTTCAGCTCATGTTCAATTTCCTAATCTCAATTGTTATTGGAGGCAAGTACATCCATTAGCAGCCTGGTCCAAAAGGAAAAGGTCAGGAAAAAAAAGCACCCTTTCTTTCTTCGTACTGAAATCTGCAGTGTAAGGGTCCTCATATCTTTAATAAATGGCTCCAGGTAGGAGCATCACTGATGTAGAGTTTGGATAGTTCTCTTTGCAACGCTGTTTCTTTGTTGTCCATTTGGAGCAACTAAGACAGACCATATAATATGATGTACTGGCCTTTCTTATGAGAATGTGTTCCAGGCTTCTTAATTCATTCCGGATTAGTGGTTTAGAGGAGGATAGAATTGCCAAAAGCCATGAAGCTCTCTCTGGCTGGGGGTTCTTTGAGCCACGTTTCTGTGAGTCTTTTGATTCTCTAAGACCTAGAATTTTGCCTTGATATCAAAGGCTTTACCATCTGCTAAAAATATCTGATCCCATCCCATGTACTTCATCTGTTTGACCAGTACTGGCATATGTTATTAGAGTTGCAAATTTAAAGAAGCTGTCATACCATAATCATTAGTACCTTCCTTTATTTTGCCCCAGGATCAGGTCAAATAAGTGAATGGGCAGCATTCTAGTTGCATATCAAGAATGAAGAATCACTAGGTATGTTGGTGCACACCTTTAATCCCAGCACTCCTGAAGCAGAGGCAGGTGGATCTCTGTAAGTTCAAGTCCACTAGTCTACATAGCATGTTCCATGCCAGTCTGGGTTACAGGGAGAACTTGTCTCAAAATACCAAAATAATAATGATAATAATAATAATAATAATAATAATAATGATTTTTTAAAAAGAATGAATTATCTCAACACAGTTGTTTCCCTATCCTTTAAAAAAAATCTTATTTGAACAGGAAAGCATTCTAGACAGATACATACAGACACTCTGATCTTCCTCTTCCACCTGGACATACAAACAAACACTATTCTGGATTATTGCCAAAGCTAAAGAGAAGATGTGTGTGTATCTATTGGAAGACTTTTTTTTTTTTTTTTGAGACAGGGTCTCACTCTGTATCCCTGGCTGGCCTGGAAGTCACTATGTAGACTATGTTGGCCTGGAATTCACAAGAATCTTCTTGCTTCTAAATCCCCAGTACTGGGATTAAATGTGAATGCTACCACACCCAACTTGTCTATTGGAAGACTTTTCTTTTCAATCTGAAGGTCAGATTCTGCTGCAACAGTTAATCCTACCACAACAATGTGACCTGAAAAAAAGTAGATTCACAATATTTTTCAAACTCTCACTCATGGCAGCAAGATAAAACAACCACAGCACCAAAGAATACCACAGATTTTACAGTGTTCTATAGTGGTTTAGATTTTCCCAAAATTGGGCATAAAGAATGACTAAGATGAGGAGAATTAAAATGAACTCTCACTGGGCTTTTCCCATTGTACAAGAGCTCATACAACAGATAATTAACACAGTGTTATCTCAGCTTATTTTCAGCAATATAATTTTATGGTTCATTCAATATTCTATAAAAAAATCTCTCCAGCTTTTATGGACATACATCTTGGGAAGTAATTTGCTTGACTATGACATCAACACTGTAAAAAGAAAGATGCTCTATCAAACACAAAGAATTACTTTGAAAAATCCATACCCAACAGTTAAGAGCACATTCCTGGTTTGTGTTTGTATGCAAGTTTATATGCATAAATTTATCTGTATAGTAGGTTATATTTTATAGTTACAGAATGTTAAAATCCAAAGCTATTGTTAGAGTAATCTTCATATAGGAATTTAGCATAATTTAATATTGATGTTAGGAACAAAAGAATATTTCACAGTTCACAAAGAATTTGGAATCAATTGTAAAATGAGATGGCATAATTATATAAATCTGTTTATATAATCAAAATCCCACAAATACTTATTGATTAATTTTACCTTTCAATTTCAAGGTCATGAGACTGTTGCATATTTATGAATTATTTTACCATGAATTATCTTTTTCTTACCGAGCAATGTGGGTAGCACAGGTTTTGTCTCCAATGTTTAGTGACTTGTCTGTGTTTCAGGAACAGTCAGCCTTATTTTCTCTCTGCCATCGCTTTGATTTCTAGCCAGATTCCAAGCACACAAAAGCAAAGATGAATTCTTCCTGCACTGTGTATGTAGAGCTTTTACTCAGCAGTTTTCTTCAGGATTTTAATTTTATTTTTGTGACCAAATGAAAGTCGTTGATGGAGACTATGGACTTTTTGATATTATGAAAGGCAATCATGGGAGAAGAGGAGCTTTTCCTTGTTGCATTGTTGTCTTATATGTTAATAGCAAGTATGTACTATCATTCTGGAGTAAAACTATTTACTAAGGTGTTTCTACTGTGTTTGTTAACTTTCATTGAAGTCTAATGTGATACAGATTTGGTCTCTAAAAATATTTTTTGAATTATCTGTGCCAAAGAACAAGTGAAAAGTGACACTTATGTCAAAGTCAAATGTAGTACTCCTCCCATACCATTATATTACTAATTTACATCTTGTATGTATGATATAGTGAAAGTTCTTTAGATTTATGTAAATTACTTGGTATTGTATTTGTAAACTATGAATTACATAATGTGAATAAAGTACATGAATAGATATATTAAGGTTTTAAATAAAAAGCAAATATTGGATTATATTTCTTCCCTTAACCTTAACTTAATCTAAATTTTGATGTCCATTTTTATTTGAAGTATACAGAAAAATTGTTTTTCTACATGGAATCATATCTTAGCTGCCATGTGGGTGCTGGAAATCAAACCTGGGTCCTCTGCAAGAGCAGCCTGTGCTCTTAACCGCTGAGCCATCTCTCCAGCCCCCATGGAATCATATCTTTATTATGTGTTGTGAAAATGATGACACCTGGAATCAAGGCTGGTATATTGTTTCAACTCCTAAAATGAATAAGTCAATCAAGATTCTTATCTACTATTAAAAAAACCTAGTTATTTCTTCACGTATATTTTTTGCTGGAATGGATTTTGGTTTGTTGTCTACCTCTGATCACACAAAAGGAGATGAGGAAGATGAATTCCACTGTCTCTTGCTGCATTATCCTTAAAATTCACAGCAAAGAAACTTAAGCATGAAGGCTGATGCTGCTGCCTTTACTGATGCTGCTGGTTACAAAGCCAAAGAGTACAGTCTAAAAGGAACTGAACAATTTATCAGTTATTACTTATTGGCTTGCCATATAACAAAAATTGTTAATGGTTCTATCACATGCCTGGAGGTGGGGAGAGGTAAGACTATCAAGTGACACTGATTACTGCCATCATTTCTAAGGTCTCTGCTTTGCTCATGTATGTTAGGTGTAAATGAACACAATGTTCTGCATGCTCCCAATGATAAGCTGTTCCATTTAGTACATTCACAGTGGGGAAAAAGTTTCTAAAACTCTCTATCTAGAAAAGATATAATTTGGGCTGGAGAGATGGCCTAGTGGTTAAGAGCGCCGACCGCTCTTGCAGAGGACCCGGGTTCGATCCCCAGCACCCACATGGCGGCTGAGAACCGTCTGAAGCTCCAATTCCAGGAGAACTCCAGTTCCAGGGGAATCTGAGACCCTCTTCTGACCTCCGTGGCATTGCACGACACGGGTGCACAGACTTGCATGCAGACAGTACATTCATACACATACATAAATAAATAAAATTAATAAAAAAATTTGAAAGATATAATTTAGCAGTTTCTGTATAAGATACTTAAAAAGGGAAGCTATCCTAAATGGCCTTAAGATTATCTGTATTATTTTATAGCACAATATTATAAAAATCAGGAGAGTAAGTTAGTACTTACCCTTTCAAGTAATCTCTCTCTTTTCATTATTTTTATTCTTTTTTTTATTTTTTGAGACACAGACTCTGTGTGGCTCCAGCTGATCTGGACTTCACTATGAGGTGGCCTGGATTTCACAGAGATTGGCTTGCCTATGCCTCTTGAGTGTGGGATTAAAGGCATGTGCCACCATACCTGGTTTAGGAAGGACTTTCTTGAGTCTTTAATATACAGTTTTTGATTGAAATTTTGCTTCAGTTAATTCTTACCATATTCCTGTGAGGTAAGTATTACTGTCTGTATCCTAACAGTGAATGAAAAACTAAACCTGGAGAACATTAAGTGGTCGCCATAAACTCCAAGTAATAATCAGTAAAGGATTAAAAGCCTAGGATTGTTTCACTGAAAACTCATACCTATTCAAAGTTAGGACTGTTATCCCTACAGAAAAAATCAATTTATACTATGTCCTTTGCTTTATATTTAACAATTTACAAAATGCTACAGAAAAATCCATACTGGCATTTTTCCTTGGAGCTGAAAAGAAACTGTAGACACTTTTCCTACATGCAAAAATAACGTATATAGTCCTTATGAAGTCTGCAGTAAGGAATTCAAGAAAAGACAGGAAGCCACATTTGAATGATTACTGTCTGCTCAACATTCTTTCGTGTACATGTCTTGCTTAATCTTCACAACACCCAGTACAACAAGGCTTCAGAAACAAGGAAACACGTCTCTTGCCTGGATACCTGCTCTGCACCTCTACTACTGTCAAGCTATCTGAAGTATAGTTTCGTCATCTGTAACATGAAGATATTTACCTTGTGGGATGCTGATGAAGCTTAAATAACTTCATCTCTACAATAAAGGGTGCTATCCTTTTCCCCTCTCCTTCTCTCCTTTCTTTTAATCCTTTTGTTCTTCTCTTTCATTTCATTCCTTTATGTTCCTTCTCTCCTTCATAAGCACAGTCATTATCATGCCCTGGTTTTCAAGGTTAAGAACTCAACTTAGCTGTCTTGTGCTTTTTTTTTTTTTTTTTTTTTTTTTTTTTTGAGACAGGGTCTCCCTGTAGCCCCAGCTGTCCTGGAACTCGCTCTGTAGACCAGGCTGGCCTTGAACTCACAAAGATCCGCCCGCCTCTGCCCTTGTGCTTTTAACATTGTAAACATCCTTCTTGTGAAGGATGAAAAAGAAAGAAGAAAAGAAGACTTTTCTTCACAAGAGAGAATAATAGTAGGGAAAAGTCTTTTGTTTAACTGTGGTGTATAACATATAGAACACTTTATACTATAATTTGCTAGACCTTGAATAGCTCCAACCACCAGGGTACCATGTGGCAGAAAATTCAGTTTTTTTTGAATAGAAGAGTTTTGCCATATAAAAATTGGACAAACTGCTTTTTGTTCGATTGAATTCTTCTTCCTCCCTCCTTGTCCTCCTCTTCCTTGTTCTTTACTTTCATAGTGTGGAAACCTACCAGATTATGTTGACAGAGCACTCTGGCAAGACTTTTCTTCATTTATTGAGACTGCAGAGTTCATGTATTTCCATTTGTCTTTGACTTTTATTCAACCTTGCCAAATTATCAAAAACTGCTCTGAAATAAAAATAACATTAAGAAGAATTGTTAAAAACTGTACTCATTTCCCCCTGGATAATTAAATAAAAACACTCAACAATACTCTCTCCTGCTGAGTAGATCCACAGCAAGGAAATCATAGTAAGAAGAAGATGGAGCCAGTGCCTGGTTTAAATAATAGTGTACACAAATGATGAGTTGATGGGCTGGAGAGATGGCTCACTGGCTAAGAGCATTGGCTGCTATTAAAAAGGTTCAATTCCCAGCTCCCAAATGGCACTTAACAACTGTTCATAACTCCAGTTCCAGGGGATCTTATGCCTTCTTCTGAGCTCTTTAGGATTGTACAATATGGGTACACTTACATGCATGTTGGTATTACACTCATAAACATAAAATAATAAAAAAAAATGGTGAGCTCTGTAAAGAATTTCCTGGTTGTATTCAAAATGAATGGGGACTGAAGGAGACAGATGTGAGCTCCTTTAGGATCTCAGTAAGAGTGAGGCCAAGAAACTAATGGTTAAAACTCATCATTTATAAAGTCTTATGTAAAAATCATACTAAAGACAGAGTATAATTTCACTATAATTTCAAAAGAACATCATTAAGCCTGGAAAATAAACTGTTGGGTCCAAATACAAGAAATTCAGGTCTGGAGATGAAAATGTGACTATGATCATTGGTGCAGAAAATTGCTTCAGAACAAATGGTACAAATGCTGATGTTTCTTAAGAAATGTCATTGTCAAGCCACGGGCCTTTGACTATTTGAGCCTAAAAATTGAAAAGTAAACTATGCCCCCAATATTGTACTTGTAGGAAGCAGGCTGGAAATATGTATGTCCCTGAAGCATTTTTTTTCTAAAAATTCAATTTAGATCCAGTTATGGAGAACTAAAGATAACTGGAGCCCTTGGAGAGCAGTGAGCAAGGAAATACCTTCCAGAAAGCAGAAAAGGGCTTGATAAAGGAATTTTCCCAACACTGAGGTAAGAAGAGCTGCGAAATTCCTGTCTTACCAAATTTCAGCCCTTTTTGTGAACGAATAATTACTGAGAAAGGGTCTCTTGTCATTGTCAGACCCCTGTTCTATCATTGCATACTTCATATGTAGTGTAACTTATCTTTTCTATTTATATTTTATCAGTTTACAGGAAGAGACAACTCAGCTTTTTGAAGAAGACTGTACATTTTGGAGGTCTTTGGCACTTGCTGTAAGCAATATGTAGATGGGGTTTTGACTCAGCCTTCTTGAGAATTGAATCAGCTCCATAAACAAGAAAGTATAGACTGTGGCAGATCCACTAAAGATATAAACCTCCTTTTCTTTATGGAGAGTTGCTGCAAGTGAGATGCATCCTAAGTCAGGGCTACAGTTCCCAGTGTTCTTTGCACTTATGCAGATCCAGATGACTGACTGTGAACAGTGATATATGTCACATCCTTGATCCCTAGGTGAATCTTCCCATGACCCTTAAAGCCACATTGACGATGGAAATCCTCTATTGCCCTGAAGAAAATAGAGACAAGCTTCAAGCTATATCTATAGCAATATCTGTAAATATGGTATTATTTTTACTGACCAATTACCCACTTGGCTTATGTATAAGGCTTTGGTGTTAGGATCCACAAATGAGGGATAACATACATCGGTTGTTTTTCTGAGACTGTTACTTCACTTAGCATAAATTTCTAGTTCCATCCATTTACCTGCACATTTCATGATGTCTTCTTTCTTTATTGCTGCATAGAACTTCATTGTGTAAATGTACTACATTTTCATTGTCCACTCATCATCTGAGGGACACTTGGGTTGCTTCCAGTTCTTCACTATTGTGAAAAGAATAGCAATAAACATGGATATGCACGTATCTCTGCTACAGGATGAATCCTTTGGGTATACACCCAGGGGTTAAGTATGATTAGGTCAAATGGGAGGTTCATTTTTAGTCTTTTTTAAATTTTTTTAAATTTAATTTTATTTCTGTATGTTTATGAATGTACTGTCTGCATGCAGGTTTGTGCACCCGTGTTGTGCAATGCCGCAGAGGTCAGAAGCGGGTCTCAGATTTCCCTGGAACTGAAGTTCTCTTGGAATTCGAGTTTCAGACGGTTTTCGGCCGCCATGTGGGTGCTGGGGACCGAACCCAGGTCCTCTGTAAGAGCAGTCAGGGCTCTTAACCGCTAGGCCATCTCTCCAGCCCCTCATTTTTAGTCTTTTAAGACTTCACACTGCTTTCCATAGGGGTTATAGGAGGTTGCAATTGCACTAGCAGTGAATGAGTGTCTGTCTTTTTCCACACTCTCTCCAGCATTTGGTATCATTTGTTTTCTTTATCATAGCCAGTCTTACCAGAGTAAGATGAAATCTTAATGTGGTTTTAATTGAACACTTAAGATGTTTCTTGCCCATCTTTCCTTCTTCTCTTGAGAAGTCTCTGTTCAGATCTTTAGCTTATCTTTTAATTGGGTCATTTGTTTTCTTGGTCCTTTGTTTTTTTAGTAATTTGTATACTCTGGATGTTAAACCTCTATAAGATGTGTCATTAGTGAATATTTCCTCCCACTCTGTGGGTTTTCTCTTCACTTCTTTGATTGTTTATTTTTTTATTTTTATTTATTTTTGTATGTGTATAAATGTACTGTCTGCATGTAGGTTTGTGCACCCATGTCGTGCAATGCCACGGAGGTCAGAAGAGGGTCTCGGATTCCCCTGGGACTAGAGTTCTCCTGGAATTGGAGTTACAGACGGTTCTCAGCTGCCATGTGGGTGCTGGGGATCGAACCCAGGTCCTCTGCAAGGGCAGTCAGTGCTCTTAACCGCTAGGCCATCTCTCCAGCCCAATTGTTACTTTTGATGTACAGAAGCTTCTTAATGAGCTCCCACTTGTTGATTGTTGACCTTATTTCCTGTGCAACTGCTGTCTGATTTAGAAAGTCTTTTCCTACACCTATATCTTACAGGTTACTGCCAATGTTTTCTTCTAACATTTTCAGTTTCAGGTTTCAAATTGAGGTCTTTAATACATTTATAATTGACTTTGTACAAGGTGAAAGGTAAGGGTCTAGTTTCATTTATCTACAAGTGGTGATCCAGTTTTGCCAGCACCATTTGCTGAAGATGGTGCCTTTCCTCTGTTGAGTGTTCTTGGCTCCTTTGTCAAATATCGGATGGCTGAAAAGAAAAAGAAAAAAAAATAGATACAGGCTTGGTGATGAGCTGGTTTGTACAATCTACTACTAGTAGGTAATTTCCTGCCCAATATTTACATTTTTAGTGATTGTTCTTCATTTTCTCTTGTGGAAAATCTCCTTTTAGATCACTAAAGCCCATTAACTTATTTTTGTCCTTTTATAGACAGGGTCTTCTGTAGCCCAAGCCCACCTGGAACTCACTGTATAGAGCAGACTGGCCTCAATCTCACAGAGTTCCACCTGCTCTGACTCCGAGGGCTGGGATTAAAGATGTGCACTACCACACCAGGCACATTTGACTTCCTTTGTTTGTCTCAAGTGAATTAGGTTGGATATCTCCTGTTGAAATCTCAATGTGGGGTATATAAAGTTTAGTATAAAACTTATATGTGGCTATGTAACAAGTTACTACAAAACTCAATAGCTAAAGACAATAACCAAAGTTTAGTCCTACAGTTTCTACTAGTTAGATATTAGGGACCAGCCAAACTGTGCAATTTTAGCTCAGAGTTTTCACCTAAGGTTTCAGTCAAGTTGTTGTCTAGACCTTCAATCTTTTAAGAAATTTGCCTTTTCTCTCTGTGGGTATTATGTCTATATGTATGTGTGTATGCATACATGTTTGTTTGTGAGTGTTGAGTACATACATGCCATGATATGCATATGGTCAGACAACAACTTTAGAGTTGATCCTTGCCTTCCATCCTGTTTGCGACAGGGATTCCCATTCACTGCTGAGCACACCAGGCTAGTTGGCTCTCGTGGTGTGAGTACAGACTCACACAGCATGTTCAGCTCTTACATGTTCAGCTCTTACCTAAGCCATCTCTCCAGCAAGAACTTCAAAATCTTTACACTTGGCATTCTGAATTTTATAAATCATTTTATCCTCTTTATGCTATTAATATGCTACTTCTTAAATGCCACTTTAACATTTCTATTTTGATTCCTTTTTATGGAAAGTTAATTTCATGATTTTTAGTATATATTAACAAGAGTGTTGAATTTGGTTGTACAAAAAAGGAAGTTAGAGTTGATTGTGGACCTTGCAGAGAAAAATTAGGCTGTTACATTCAACTAAAGGGAGTCAGAAGTCACTGTATGTGGTCTACAATTAAATAAACTTCCTCAAAGGAAGAGATGAGCACTCCATTTCAATATGTAAGCCAGATATCAAGATTTGGATGAAATATCCAGGTGCAATCTCTCCTTTTCTCAGTGCCAATTCTGCCCAATTTTCAACCAAGATTTAGTTATCATTACTAATTCATTATGGTGGAGAATTATCTATACAGTTCATTAACAGTAACTTACTGTGTTTAGTGGATTGGTGCTTAGCAATAAATATCAATACTAGTGAATAACTACAATATACCAAATGAGGTTTTCACATGTATGCATTTAATCACAACAACAATGTGACTATATTTTTTCAGCAATCTCTTTATGTTTTAATCCTTATTATAGGCTAAGCACAATAATAATTTAATGCAATAAGCTAAATATACACAAAGCCTGAATATTCTGATTTACAAAAGTAGTTTATATAGCCACCTATGAAGTATACATTTCCACAATGAAAGCAGTTACAAATCCATTAATAAAACATCCCCCCAAATACCGATCCTGACATCAGCTTCTTAAGCACTACCATTCCTGCTATTGAAAGCATTTATTTTTAGAAGCTTTAATGTCATCTAGGAAAGTGAGGTCTTCTATAACTTAAGAAATATGTTATAAGCACAAAAAGGTTTTAAATTTAAAAACTCCCCAAACACAGAATCACTCACAGGAAACTTTTAGGTTATATTAAAACAAAAACCCCAAAAACACTCCTTAGAAAAGAATACTAAAACAAATGATCTTTTAAGACAGTTAATCAGTCCTTACAAAAACTTAGCTTTTTATGCCATCAACTTAAAATACAAATCAGTTCACTATTTTTTTTTTTTTTTTTGTCTTTTTGAGACAGAGTCTCCTTTTAGTCATAGCTGGCCTGGAGCAAACTATGTAGACCAGGCTGGCCTTGAACTCACAGAGATCCGCCTGCCTCTGCCTCCCAAGTGCTGGAACTAAAAGCATGTGGCACCACACCTGGCTCAGTTCACTATTTTTAATAACCTCTCAGATCACTATTATGTAAAACCTTTGGAATACAATAAAGCATATATTTGAACTTTCATAGAGCCAAAAGTATACTTAACTTTGACATACTAAGCACCTACATTTTATTGCTTGTAATTCCACAGATCTACCTAAAACTTAAACCTGTACCCTTTATAGTCAAAAGCACATGGATCTGCATCATCTCTCATACTTAAGTGCAGTCATTAAAACTCAGTTAAGTAATTCAAATATACTCATAAAAGGCAGGCAATTGAAGGCTAAAATATCAATCTGAAGTTGGAGATATCTTTCATTACATGCCTAGGTATCAGGATATTACTGTATAAAACACAGTTATAATATATGGTTTCCACAGAAGGCAACAAAATTTCAGAAAGTACAGAATGTGTCAAGATCCATAATTGGCTTCATTAAAAGCTTTCCTAGCCCGTTTCAATTCTTCATTCATTGTAAGTAAGTCTTTAACTCTAGCAAACTTCCTTGGGTCCTTTTGAATCAAGAATACAATATCTTCAACTTGCACTTGACCTTGTCTTCCAATTGACATTGCCTTGTGAGTCATCTCAGTGATGAACTCTGTGACTAGATCTTCAAGAATATCTACAGACTCACTGTAAGGATTCTGGTCAACCCCAAAGCCATATATCATGCATCGCAGTTCTTTAGAAAAAAGTTTCTTTCTTTTTCCTTATCCACCTTCTGCGCCTCCTCTAATTTCTCCATTTTCTTCCTGAAAAGTGGGGTCTTCTTCCTCATCTGCCATCCTACTAAACCTGCCAGCTGGTTCTCCAGCTGCCCACCAGTTCGCCCTAAGCCGGCTTTCGTGACTATATTTATAATCCTGATGACTAAGCAAAATTAGTCAATAAAAAAATTTTAACCTACTGAATATCACAGATTTCATTAGCATGAAAGGTTGGGTTCAAATCCAGAGAATCTGACAAGTTGATACACTTACAGGAGGTGAGCTAAAAGCAGGGCAGCCGAGTTACCTGTTAAAAAATCCACACTCTTGCTTATGAGAGGCTGTCATTTGCTTCTGTAGTTCCTTTGACCTGAGCCGCCTGACCTTCCCTGCCAGAATCCCTTCCTAATTAATAACTCACATCATTTTTCTCTCTTTTGTTTAAATGACCAGAGCACTTAGTATCTGTATTCTATTGTTTACTCACTGTAGACTGCTTTGCATCAATCACTAATTGTTTCATGATTTGGCTCTTTATTTTCCTGACTAGATTTAATCTCTGAAATTTAGGGACCTTTGATACTAATGAACTCCTTATCCTGATTTTCAGTATGAGAAATAAGCCATAAAAGAATAAAACTTTGGTCAAGTTAGGAAATATGACCCCAGGAAAACAAAAGAACTATAAATTCTATTAAGGTGTGACATGATAACAAAATTAACTGTATAATAATATTAACTAGTTTATTATAGCTACTGTGGTGGTTTGAATGAGTGTCCCCCATAGGCTTCAAGTATTCAGACATTTTGTCCCCAGTTGGTGGTGCTGTTTTGGGAGATCTTGGAAGATGCCGCTATGCTGGAGGAAGTACGTTATGGGGGGAGGGCTTAGTGAGTTTAACAAGCTTTGCAGGCTCCAGTAGCTCTCTCTTGACTTCCTGTGCTCATTGGGGATGTGAACCTCGGCTCTCTGCTCCAGCCTTGGCCACCATGCCTCCCTACCACATTGGACTCTTAATTCCCTGGAACCATCAATCGTAAAGTCAAATAAACTGTTTCTTTTATAAGTTCCTTTGGTCATTGTAGTTTTATCACAGCAATAGGAAAGTGACTAATACAGTATTTGGTACCAGAGAGTGGGCTGTTAGCTGTGAAGAATCTGACCATGTGGGTGTTTGGAGAAATGTGGAAGACTTTGGAACTTTGGGCTAGAATAGCTGTTGACTACTGTAAGCAGAGCTTAATGGGCCATTCTAGTAGAAGCCTGGAGGAAAGCATTACTGCAAATAAATGTAGTTCCACAGGAAAATAAATACTTAGGCAGCAACTGAGATGTTTTGACAAAGAGTCTGGCTGCAGTTTGCCCACAGCCCAAATGCTTACATAATATAAGTTGAAAAGCAATGGACTAATGTCTTTGGTGGAAGATATTTCAAGACAGCCTAATTTAGAAATGCTGGTGTGGCTATTAATGGTGAATATTGTGCAGATCTTCAGTGAAAAAGAGAGGATGGTGCAGAAAGAAATACAGAATGTACAGTTTGGATCTGAAAAAGTGCACTAGGAAGATTAATGGTAGGGCCAAGACAGGTAAAGGAGAGGCTCCCTTTGTTAAGGAAATTAAAGTGATTAAGGAGAGGCCTCAAGATTTACAAATAAACAGAAACACAGTACCTTCAGGGCAAGATCACACTCAGCTAAGCCTCCAGCTTTTGAAAGGAAAATACCGAAAGGGCAAAGAAAAGTTGCAAATGTGGTTGGAGTAGGCCAGGGTCCATCTTGAACTTGCAGCCAAACTTGGCAGTTTCATTCACATGGTGCTGGCTTTAGAGGCATGAAATATGCAATAGTGAAGGGATCATCAGTTCTTCCTCTGCAGTTTCAGAGAGCCACTGAGGCCAGGCAGAGTGCAGCAGGGGTGTCCCTGCATAAAGTAGGTCCTGATAGGCCATTGAGTGAAGCTGTGAATGTGAAGCCTGGTTGGCAACAGAGACCCCCAAGAAGACAATTGAGATGCCAGAGCTGTGAGATATTTGCCAAGGAGAGCTGCATACAGGGAGTGGTACCAGCCTAAGGAAGAGATGTATGTTGCAATCAATGCTGAAAGAACTGAGCCTCTTAAGCCTTTTGGAAGTCAAGTCCCAGAAGTTGCATATGGAGTTACTGGACTTGGTGTTTGCCCTGTTGGTTTTCAGTCTTGTTTTGGTCCATTATTTCCTCACTATGCCTCTATTCTTCCCTTTTGGAATGGGAATGTGTATTTGGTTCCACTGTATGTTAGGAGTATGTAATTTGTATTTTGATTTTACAGGAGCTTACAGTTAAGAGATTGGCCTGGGTTTTAGAAGAGTCTTTGGACTGTAGACTTTTGAATAGAATTGAGGCTGGTAAAGACTATGGGGACTTTTAAGGTTGGACTAAATGCATTTTGAAATTTTTTATATGGTTATGAGCCTATAGGGGCCAGGGAGTAGAATGTGGTGGTTTGAATGAGAATGTCCCCCATAGGCTTACAGTATTCAGACATTTTGTCCCCAGTTGGTGGTGTTGTTTTGGGAGATCTTGGAAGGTGTGGCCATGCTGGAGGAAGTACGTTATGGGGGGAGGGCTTAGTGAGTTTAAAAGCTTTGCAGGCTCCAGTTGCTCTCTCTTGACTTCCTGTGCTCATTGGAGATGTGAACCTTGGCTCTCTGCTCCAGCCCTGGCCACCATGCCTCCCTGCCACACTGGACTTTTAATTTCCTAGAACCATCAATTGTAAGGTCAAATAAATTCTTCCTTTTATAAGTTCCCTTGGTCATGGTGGTTTTATCACAGCAACAGGAAAGTTACTAATACAGCTACTAGATAGAAACATTCATTCAAATGAGGAATCCAAAACATCAGAATAAAATATTAAATGGATAGAGATTTTACCATAAAATTTGGAAACTTTTTTTATTTTTACCTGATTTTTATTGAGTTTTGTGCATTTTATACATCTTGATTATATTTAGACCCTCCTCCCTTATCTGCACCCTCCCAAACCCCACCACCATACTTCATGAATTCTGTTATATATGAATGTTAAGGCCTATCAAGTCAAGTTTATGTCCCTAGATATCTTTCAGATGTTTCATCCACTGGAGCCTGGTCACTCCATCTAATGTCACTCCCTTTAAGAAGACCAACACTCCCTCACACAGCAATGATAAGCTTCCAATAGTCTCTCAGCTAAAGTTCTGACTTCTTACCCATTTCTCTACTTCAATACTAGGCTCTTGTCTACTTTGGGTTTGCATGGGTCTTATGCATGCTGTCACCATTACTGTAAATTCATATGAGCAACTTCCCAGCCACCTGGAAATCTATGCTTCCTGTGGTCACCCATCACGCTGGGCTCTTAGAGTTTTTCTACCTCCTCTTTTTCAAAGGTCCTCAAGCCCTGGGTGGTGGATGGGGTTTAACGCAGGGGTCCTATCCAGACAGATGCACTCTGTAGTTTCTTATTCTCCACATTTCTACCAGTTTCAGCATTCTATGTTTTTCACACTGTGTTTCATGAGGAAACTTTGCTGGTGAGAATTGACAGATGAATTAACATTTTCCGTGCCTCCTGTTCCCCTATATTCTCTCAGTCTTATGTATAGAGATTCCATTGTAAATATATCACTTAGGGTTGGACATCTCACACAGACTTCTTTGTGTGGGACCAGTTGTGTAACTCTGTAATACTTTCGATCTGTTGCAAAAAGAAGCTCCTTGATGAGTGGTGAGAGGTATATTTTTCTGTAAATATAAGGATCCATATTTAGTATGCAGTAAGAAATTACATTTGACTAGGGATGTGACAGATATAGGTTTTCCTCTAGGATATATGACCTCTCCAATTGTATATACTTGGCTATGTCTACAGTACCAAACATGAGTTCACTGTCATTGAGCAAGCTTTAAGTCCAATTAGTTAGCTATTTATTACACTCAAGATAAAAGTGCCAGGATTGCCCCAATAGAGTTAATTTTCTGTGCAGGTCATTGTTGTGGTTATTAGGGTTTATTGCTGGTTTGGACCATTGATTGATTTTTTTCCCATAGCAACTTGCATAATATCCTCTGATTCTATGAGAGCTAATCTTCAGTGAGGATGCTTCCAGGTCAGTTCCAGCTCCATTGCTCTAAGTCCTGTGTCCAAAGTATGTCCTGTCTTCAGTAATAGGCTCTTACTTTCAAGTTCTGGGTGAAAATCAAGGGCTGGAGCAACAGCCAGTGTCATTTGGACTGCCATGATCAACAACTTGAAAGGAAGTTTTATGTCTGGTACCTCTGTTTCTTGTTATATAGCCTTCATTTATACCCATGCACTCACTTACATATACTGTATGTGAATTTTTCAATAAGTTTTTGAACTTTTCCTCATATTTTCACACCACCTAAGCTTTATTTCTCCTTTCCCTTCCTCCATATAACTCTCTCTTCCCAGTTAAAGAGGCCCCATTTCCTCATCTTTCCCTTGATAATATCTGTCTCCCATTATCCTTCTCTCTAGAACTCCTTCTTACCCTTTACTGGAGTGTTTCCTTGTGTAATGCTCCCATTTTCCCCGTTTCCCCATTGAGATCATCTGTCTCCTACTATCCCTGAAATACTTGCTGGAGGTCAGAAGAGAGCATCAGAGTCCCTGGAGCTGAAGTTACAGATGGTCATTAGCTGTATTGTGGGTGCTGAGAATTGAGCCTGGGTCCTCTGCAAGAGCAGCCAGTGTTCTTAACTTCTGAGCCATTTCTCCAGCCTCCATAGTTTGGAACATTTTAAATGTAACTATGAAACATGTTAAAGCATTATATTGCAGGAGTATTAACACAGTTCTTTCTGAAAAAATATTAATATGTAATTGAAACATCCAAAATATCCATTCTCCTATGTTTCCTAAGTCAAAAATATTTAGAATAGACATGTTTAAAGGGCTTGATAAAATTTTATTTATGGCACTATTTCTTAGTGAATTAACAAAAAGAAGAAAACTTATAAATAAACCTAGCTCAGTAATAAGGAAAATTCTGGACTCACAGGATAGATTACTCTAAAATCATCAAACATAATTTCAAAGATTTTTAAGGTAATGGAGAAATGCTCACAAAGTAATGTGAAAAAAATTGGTGATGTAAATAAGGCTTTTCCTCATAGAGAGCATCTTTCTCATTATAAGCTGTGCGTGATTGATACATGCATGAGACACTATGGCAGTTACACAATAAAATGTAAACAATGTCATGTCTATAGTAAATTATGAATCAATTATTTAGATTTTTGTGGCTTAATAAAAGGATAAAAAATTAACATGAAGAATTCATTTATCCATTAAGAATACTGTTCTGATGTCCAGGATTGCTATTGTGGTAGGAGGAAAGTGTGAAGGTGTAGGAGCGTCTTTGTGGGATTAGTTCTCCTCTACATAGTCCTAACTTCACGCTGAGGGAGGATGTGGCTCTCAAGGTCTCTGCCAGTCCCATGAGTCAGTGATTCATGAAATAATAAGCAGAGTCAGATGACCCAGTCTGCCCCTAATTGCATTTATACTCTCGCACTTTAAAAGCCTCAAAGATGACACTGCTTCCTATAAATTTGATATTAATTTTTGTCTGCAACTTAAAATTTAAAAAAACCACCTAAATACTTTCTAAGAAGAGAATCTATTCTTCACTTACCTTTCTTCTGAGAATTGGATAATCCAACTGAATATAATATAGTAGGATGAACATGTCAGCACATTGTCAGGTAAGTATAGGAATTATACCATATAAATAGCTGCTATGAATAATTTAGCTGGGAACTAGATGGCAGTATTTGTGCTGAATGTTATTTCAGTTTTCCTTCCTTGTCTTGGGCTTTTCTGACTTTTGTGTCATAATATAAGTCAGGGTATGAAGAAATGTCTATTTAATAATCAAAAATGTATTTTGTCAAGAGGCCCATAATTAGTCTGAGAAGCTAATAATATTAGTTGGCTCTATTCAATGAAAATAGGAAAACAATTTGGTAGAAAAATGTACTCCTGGCTCTTACATTCTTTCTGATCCTCTTCTGTGATGGTCCCTGAGCCTTGGATGTGGATGTTGTTGCATTGTAGATACATCACTTGGAGCTGGAGCACCTCACCGTCACTTATTTTTTGCATTTAACCAGTTGAAGAGCTTTGTAATAGTCTCTATCTCTTATAAAAAGAAGCTTCTTTGATAGGTGATGAGAGGTACAATTATCTGAAAATATAACTATACATATTTAAAATGTTCTAGGAAATTACATTGGTCTAGGGAACAGACAGAGGTTGGCTTCTCTCCAGGGTCTGTGAACTCTCCAGCCATGTGTACATGGCTATGTTTGCAGTACCAGGCATGATTTTCCTCCTATTGAGTGGGGCTTAAATCCAAATAGATAGCTCTTAATTACCCCCAAGATGAAAGTACTGTTACCGCACCAATAGAGATTATATGCTATGCTGGTCTTTGTTGATTTGTAGACGTTACAGATGGTTGGGATCACTGACTGGTTTTCTGCCTTGGAAGAATGCATACTATCTTCTGATACTATGAGAACTTCCATCAGGGAAGAAGCTTTCAGGTCAGTTCTAGCTTAATTACTACAAGTCTTGAGTCTGAACTGTTTCTTATCATCAGAAATAGGGTCTTTGTTTCAAGGGCTAGGAGGCAATCAAGGGCTGTAGCAACAGCCTGTGTTATTTGGGGAGTCTCTTGGACTAAATTGACCTACAACTTGAAGGGAGGTTTCCTTTGCCTGACACTGTTTTTTTTTTTTTATATATATATAGCCTCCGACTACACGTATACACTCACATTAATATTATACATGTATTTTTAGTAGACTTACTAAATACTACATTTCCCTTTCATTTTTCATTCCAGCTAAGCATTGTCTATCTCTCTTTCCTCTCTCTCTTTCTTCCAGTATAGCCCTCTTTCCTCCATCCCTAGATAAAATACCTCATTTTCTCCATTTCCCCTTTGAAAATGTCTATGATTTCTATGAAATTTCTATGAATTCTATGATATGCCTCTCTTGAGTTTCTTCTCCCTCCTTTCCCTCATAGTTACTTTGCCTTTTCTTCGCTCCTGAACTTACATCAAGATGTATACTCACATTGAAGGATTTGGAGCTAGGTTCCACAGATGAGATAGAAAAATGTGTCATTAGTCCTTGTTTAAAGCCCATCTGGTGGCAATGCAGAAGTATTCGGGGATGAGGGTAGGATAAGGTATTTCATAGTCAAACCATAACATAGAGGTGGAATGAAGGGTGGAGACAAAAGCTACAGTCATGGTAATACGAAGTGACATTTATTGAATATATAATAGAAAAAAATATTAAAATTAAAAAATTAAATTAAGAAATTTTTTTGGTTTTTTCAAGACAGAGTCTCCATGTAGCCCCAACTGGCCTGGAACTCACTCTGCAGACCAGGCTGGCCTTGAACTCACAAAGCTCTGCCTGCCTCTGCCTCCCAAGTGCTAGGATCAAAGGTGTGTGCCACCATGCCCAGCTAAGAAATATTTTTACTGACTCAAGAATTCCATTATATCATGAAGTGAAGAGCTGAAGAGACTTCACAAGTGAGGAATTAGAGATGGCTGAGAAACATCTTAAAAAGTGTTCAACATCACTAATAATTAAGGAAGTGCAAATTAAAACCACTTTAAGATATCATCTCACTCCAATAAGACTGGCTAGGATCAAGAAACCAAATGATACCAAGTGCTGGAGAGGTTGTAGGGAAAGAGGAACACTCATCCATTGCTGGTGAAAATGTAAACTTGTACAGCTACTATGGAATGCAGTGTGGAGAGCCATTGGAAGACTCAAAATGAGCTTACTGCCTGACCCAGTCATACCACTCCTGGGTATATACCTACCAGACTCTTCTTACCGCAGAGATACATGCACATCTATGTTTATTGCAGCTCTGTCTACAATAGCAAAAAGCTGGAACCAACCCAAATGCCCCTCAACTGATGAGTGGATAGAGAAAATGTGGTACATGTACACAATGGAGTTCTATGCAGCAGTATAAAAAGACAACATCATGAACTTTGCAGGTAAATGGATGGAACTGGAAGATATTATGTTAAGTGAAGTAACACAGTTCCAGAAAAACAAATGACGAATGGTATCCCTCATCTGTGGATGCTAGCACCAATAACCTAGTTGTAAACATGTCTTGTTGGGAGTGATGCATACTGGAAAGAACAACAACAACAACAACAATAGAGGGGACTGCATCAAAGAACTGACTGACAGGGTGAATCTGGTGGGGTAAGGGGGTTTGGAGGGGGACAAGAGTCTGGATTTGATTTGTAACATCTTGTACAAAATCTTGTACAAAAATATATGTAAAACAATAAATTAAAAAAATAAAATGTTAAAAATAAAATAGAATTTCATTATATCATATTCAGACTCACTTCCCTCTATTTTTAAAAGTAATCACCTAGTTAGGTTTCAGTTCTGGAAAGAGATTAGATTGTAAAAGCAGGTGAGAGAAGTTGAGAAGCAACAGGGAGTCCAAGAAAATAATGAGCTACGAGTGTGCAGCAGGTATTTAAAGACTGAAAGAGGAAGTTGATGATTGATTTGAATGGGGTAAGGAACAGTAAGGGTAATTGTTTAGTAAATTTGCCAATAACCAAAGTGTGAAAACCTTAGTAAAAGGCATTTAGGCTTGATGAAGTGATACACAGTTTAGGTATGAAGAGACAAGTGAAGATGTGTAATGGTCAGTAAAATGGTGTCTAAAATTCTGGGAAGTGTAAGGTTGTAGCCCACCTAAGTCAAGGACTTTAGAAGGCTAATAGAGGCAGAAGTTTCAAGAAATAATTATCCTAGAATGCATTCCTGAAACCTGAGAAATGTTGCTGCAACATCCTGCAATTACACCTCACTGGAGACCAGAACCAGGCTTCAGTCTCTTTTGATACTCTTCTACTGATACCAGTCCCAGGTCCCAGTTTCCCTCAAGATGCTTCTACTCATACCAGCCACAGACCCATCAGTGCCCATTCCCCCATTTCCTTGCCCCCACTTTCTTGTAAATTCACTTCCTTGTGTGCCTGGGTATACGACTGCAACTTGGGGCACATTCTAATGCTGGTCATCCTAATCCTGACACAGGCAGGCCAGCTGTCATGCTGGAAATAAACCAGACTTCCTTCTCATCAGAGTCCTGACATTTTCTCCCCTCAAAATGAACCTAACAGGAAGAGCTTGGACTTATTCATGATATAAAGGCTATGTGACAGTATTATAATGATTTGTAGAGAAGGATGTTTATTTAGTTCTTGGTTCTCAAGCTAGAGAAATACATGATTCCTGCTCTAAAGTAAATGACCCAGGCTCTGACTTAAGAAAGCTTTCACTCCTCCAATGGCGGAAATGATGAAGGTTCAACCTCCAGCCTTTGAACACCTTCAGGAGGTCTGGCTTCCAACAGGGACCCATTGAGGAATTAAGGCTCAGCATGGGCATTGGCAGAAGCAGACCATACCATCCTTATATGGTGATTATTGAGCTGATGATTTCTATGCTTCTCCTCTCTAACTCTTAAACTCTCCAGTTCTTCAAGCAAGCTTCTGGCACAATTGCTGAATCTATAAACTTTTGTTATTGAATTCTCTGATGAGTGCACTAATGCTGATAATCTGTATGTGGATGAAAGAAATTCCTAATGCTTCAGGTGTCAAGCTTGAGGAGAAGAGGTAAAATCTACTAAGTTTCAAAGGTTCTTTCCTGGCCCACATAGGAGAGCATATCATATTTCCATGAGTGGGGGCCACAGGAATTCTGAAAAATCTAACTTGGAAAATAAACTTGAATCTGTTCAGTCTTTCAGGACTTTCATACCATTAAATGTAAGGAACGTAATTTTGGATTGAAAGTTTCGAAGGTTTACATAGGTAAATTGTTACTCCAGCCAAAATAAAGTAATCTCTTCATTGCGTCGATGGAAAACATTCTAATGAACCTGTAAGATCCAAACGAGATAACCCAGTAATTGATAGGATATCAAAATTATCCTTCACTGCATGGTTAACCTTCAAATGAAATCTGTTTTTAAATTGTGCCGCATGAGATCATCTAGTAGTGTCAATTTAAATATTAAATGATGCCAGTAAATGCAAGTATCTTCAATGTTAATTAGATTATACTAATGTTATTGAAAATAATCTGTCAGTGTGCTCCTTGCTTTTCCTAATGCTCTGATGATCCTGCAAGCTTTTCTATATTTAAAGAGAGTGTCTCCCTGAAAGAGGTGTTAGACTAAATTTGGGGGAGGGGTTTTAGGTGAGGACCTCACTTTCTAATTACTTTGTATAGGTGTCAGAACTTAGGATAGAAACATAGGATTTAATTTCCGAGCAGTTGTGCCCAAACCCACACAGCTCATGGGTCCCACCATCCAGCGGGGGGNGGATTAACATATCCAAACATGTGTCTATGCTAAAGTAACCTACCATAACTATTAGTGCTGCTTAAATACCTATATATCTAATTGCTTGTTCTTCATTAGTAGGATCGAAAGGTTATTCCTGGACAAACTGTCAGCCCATGAAAGGAAACAGCCAGAATTGACCAGAGTCCAAGTCAACAGCTCCAGAGAGAGTGGACTGTTTTACCTCTCATCCACCTGTGCCCCTTTTCTAAGCCTAGGGAACAACCTGCGGAAGAGGGGGCGTGGTAGAATGTAAGGGCTGCGATTGGGGTGAATGGTGAAAGTACAACAATATAGACTGGACACTCATTTGATCAACTTGATTGAACATACAAGCCCCCCCCACCCCCTGCTGGATGGTGGGACCCATGAGCTGTGTGGGTTTGGACACAACTGCTCGGAAATTGATTTTACATGAAGGATGCTTGTACTCACAGACTATCACCTACTGTTTAAAAAAACAAAAACAAAAAACAGAGAAAGACGCAGAAAAGTTATGACAGAATGTATGATCTGGGACGGGTAGGGGTGGGGTGGGGGGAAGGGAAGGGGATATATGCCTGAACTGAATTGGAAAATGATGTATGAAATACACAAAACATCAATAAAAAAAAAAAGAAACATAGGATTTAAGTAGTCTTAAAGCTCTGTCTCTGGCCCTGGAGAGATGGCTTAGCAGTTAACAGCACTGGTTACTCTTTCAGAAGACCAGAGTTCAACTCCCAGTGCCCACATAGTGACCTACACCCATCCCTAACTCTAGTTCTAGGGGATCTGATGCCCTCTTCTGATCTCTACAGGCAATGCAAGGCACAGATGCACTTACACACATTCAGGCAATACATTCACACGCATAAAATGAAACCAATAAATAAAAATTTTTAAATATGCAATAAATTGTGGGGTTTTATTGTTGATAAAAGTAACTAAATATGACTTACAATTGTTAAGCAAATTTAATAAGATATTGTCTATTTTGATAGACTCTCTATGAAGGAATGTCTTACAAGAAAATCTTTCTCAATTCAGATTTTCCTATAAATGATGTTTCATGGGAGTCCATTGCTGACTTTGGCATTGCAGTCCTATCGGAGGAAGCCAGTAGTGGCTCCTAGCGATGCTCAGAAACTGCCAGCTCCATGCACAGTATCTTGCCAGCATTCTGTATCTGTGCTGGTATGATTCTTACAGGTGAATAATTTTTAAATGTTGTATTTATTATTTTATGTGTTTGAGAATATTGACTGCATGTATGTGAGTGTACCCATGTCATGCAATGCCACGGACGTCAGAAGAGGGCATCAGGACTCTCCTGGAACTGTGGTTTAAGGACAGTTCTTAGCCTTCATGTGGGTGCTGGAAAATGAACCCAGATCCTCTGCAGGAGTAGTCAGTACTCTTAACCACTGACCCATCTCTCCAGCCTCTACGGGTGAATCTTAATGTTAAACTGGGACATATTTTTTTTTAATTTTTATTAGAATGAGTTGTTTTGCCTAACTGTATGTAATTGCACCCACCATGTTCATAGAGACTAGAAGAGGGCATAAAATTCCTGGGACAGGAATTACAGTCTGTTATTAGCAATTCTATGGGTGTTGGGAACAAAATTTGGGCCCTCTGGAAGAGTAGCTAGTGCTCTTAACTACTGAGACATCCATCTCTCCAGCCCCTGTGAGATTAGATATATGTCATGCCAAGTTAAAAGCAAAACCTGAATTTGATATGAAATTATCTGTCTTGTTTATATGTTTATCACATATTTTTACAGTTGAACTAGCCAAGAAGGAATATTAGAACCTTAAATGTGGGGAGATTTACTTCCAAAGCTGGCCCATTTTTTTTTCCATCTTGCATCTGTTACCTCTACCTGAATGTTCTATCACATACTCTCATCTTCTGAAATAATACCAATAATAACAACAAAAAGAATAATTCCAACTGCGAAATCTTAAGTAAGTTGTGTTGCCCATGCCTTGAATTCATCACTGCCTGTTAAAAGCCCTGGATAATAAATGCAGGTGAAAAACTATTGACTAAGAATTTCAGTATTCCCACTAGCTGCAAAAAACAGTATTCTATGTAAAGCAGACACTCAGGCCTGAAGCTTTATCCTTACCTAATGGCTAAGCTATGATAACTAGGTCAAACCTAGAGTTGACCATCAAGGCCTTTAACCTGGAGAGAGAAATCTGGAAATAAACCATCTTTAACTCTTGCCCTTAACCATAAATGCAGGTGTATTAGTCACTTTTCTGTTGCTGTGATAAAACACCATGTCCAAGGAACTTATAAAAGGAAGAGTTTATTTGAGCTTACAATTGATGGTTCCAGGGAATTAGAGACCATTGTGGCAGCAGGCATGGCGGCTGGATCTGGAGCAGCAAGCCGAGGGTCACATCTTGCAAAGAGCACAGGAAGTAGAGAGAGAGCAACTGTAGACCATGAGGCTTGTGAAACTCACTAAGCCTGCCCCCAATAATGTACTTCCTCTAGCATGGCCACACCTTCTAAGACCTCCAAAAACAGTGCCACCAACTGGAGACAAATGTCTGAATACTTACAGCCTATGGGGGACACTCATTCAAACCACCACAGCAGGCAAATCAAGCACCAGGAAATGTGTTGAGACTGTGTATCTGGAAATGATAATCACATTGATTTGATGTGATGAAAGCCAAGTGGGAAGAGACTGGAAGTCTAGATATATCACGGCCCTAAAAATATGATACAGCAAATGAATGAAGACTGATAAACTTAGTCTTGCATGTTCTTACGGATTTCCTGCAGCTGGAGAACATGAGGGAGTGAGTTCATCTCTGGAAAACCAGAACTAATCTTACACTTAAAAGTACTGCTGAGAGTGCAGAATGGTTTCAGGGCAAGATCCAAGGATGTCTGGTAGCCGGTATACTGGAAACAGAGACAAATCACAGTAAGAAGAGCTATCAGAAAAGGCTGTTTCTTCACTGAGTCATAATTCAAGTTCATGTTCCCTTTGTTAGCATTCAGACATAATCTCCACAAGCTGTATCTAATGAAGAAGCACAGGATAAAGAAATGTCCTTTATGACACCTAGCATAATGTAATCGACTCATGACCTTTATTCAAACCAACTTTATCATCTATTCAGAAAGGATGAGAAATTCTCCTCAGCTAAAAGTGACCTTATTTCAGAATAGATCAGAATGTAGGCGCTGGAGCGATGGATTAGTGGTTAAGAGCACTGGCTACTCTTTCAGAGGGCCTGGGTTTGATTCCCAGTACCCACATGGTGGCTAAAAAAAATCTGTAACTCCAGTTCCAGGGGATCTGACACCCTCTTCTGACTTCTGAGGGCATGGAACAATATGGCTGCACTTACATACATGCAGGCAATATACTCACACAGATAAAATAAAAACTAAAAATAAAAAATAAAAAAAAATTAATAGTGTACATAGGCTCTTTGGGCTTTAATTCAATCTTCATTCCGTGTATCAGACTTAGTTAGATTAGTATTTATTGTATTCACTTAATAGAATGAATCTACCTAGAAAAGGCGTGGTGTTTTTATTCATCAAACATTTGAGGGTGATTTTTGCCTTTGATTCTCTGGATTAATATTGGTTATAGAAAATGTCAAGCTGATTGAAGTTTCAGGGGTGGATGGGGAGCTCAGAGCCTTACCCATGCCACCTGCACAGTTAAGCCTCCCTTTGCTCTCCCATTGCTTGTAGTTGGTATCCATGTGCATCATCCAGGCTTAACCTTCCTCCTAACAGCCTCTCTCCTTGGTTGTACTGTGGAGTCAAGAGAGAAAGTAAATGCCTCATGAAATCCTGTCTGTTTCCCTCTGTAACAAATGGCAGTCTCTGAAGTTGTGTCTATTCTCAGATATTCTGTCTTCCAGAGATAATACAGAAGGGGAAAGGTAGGTAAAAATCTGTATCTTATCCATTGTTTTACTCCAACAACCTTTGTAACCACTCTTCTACATTATTTCCTAAATGATATTATGCAAAACTATATGAAACAATAAGCAAACTACACAATTTTCTTTAACTTTTGATATTTTTATTTTAAGCTTCTGAGTGTTTTGTCTGAATAATGTAAGTATACCCATGTCATGTAATACCTACAGAAGCCACAAGAGTACACTGAATTTTTTGAAACTCAAGTTAGCAGCTGTGTAGGTACCAGAAACGAACTCAGGTTTTCTGCAAGAGCATGCAAATAAATTTGGAGGAAATTTATTCATATGGGCTTTTTTCATTTACTTACATTTTGGTAATTAACTGCCACAGGTATTTTTCTACCCTGCAATGCTCTTAACTACTGAGCCATCACTCCAGCCTCCAAACTCCATAATTTTCATAGACAGAAGAATGATCAGTTCTGAGATTAGGCAAATAGTCTATTTAGACCTACATGAGGAATGATTGGAGATTATTACAATTTCTCAAGTCAAGAAGGCTATTGGAATGGAGATATCAATTTACACAAAATTACTGGCTAAAGTATTAGACCTTGTACTAGAGAAGTGCCTTGCACATAAGTTTTGAGTGCTAATGATGATACACATTTACACAGGGCTTGACACACATTAAAGGTAGAAGGCACAGCCATTGGGAGATGATAAACATTTAATAGGCCAGTGCAGAGACTTCATAGGTCCCCAGAGGGATTTCCTTGGCAGAGATTTTGCCATTCTAGTCTCCTAATCTTCCGTTCCTCATTTCTTCATTTTATTTTGTTGTTTGTTTTTGTTGTTGTTTATTTTCTCACATGTGTGTATATGTGTGTGTGTGTGTGTGTGTGTGTGTGTGATACTCAGATCAAATCCAGGTCTTTATACATGTTAAGCAAATACTCTACCACTGAACTATACCCAAGCCCTTCTCTTTGTCTTTTGCCCATGAGGTCCAAGTATTCTGCACCATTGCCATCCACATGCCTATTAGTATCCGAGAGCAGTGGATCTACTTAATGTTATAATGGAATGAATTAAAAAAATAATTTTCTCTAATAATTTTATTGTGTTAGGCATTTGGTGGCACTAATAAAAAGTGACTTATATAGTGAGGAATTATGAGGATGACTATGACAAGAAAAAATGTAAAGAAACTAAATTTGGATGAAATGTATTCATATGGGTTTTTTCAATTAATTAATTACAGTAATTAACTGTCATAGATATTTTCTACCTTGAAGAGTATAAAACTAAACAAGCAAAATCAGAAGTTTTAGATCCTGTAAGAGTTTTCAACTAGTAAAGAAGAAAATATGAATGAAGTACTCACATAAGAAAACCATTAAAATTGATGATAAATACAACAAAGGTAAAACATAGGGAGATATAAGACAGCATCATGAAGAAGGAACTGTGTTAAGAGAAAGGATGCTGGAGACAAGATGTAAAAGCTGATGATTGTCACTCTTGACCATTGAAAGTGTCATCAACGTAGGTTCCACCCATGGGCTGAGTTAAGAAAAAATCCCTGGATATTTGATATACACTGGAGAGAACAGACTAATACATAAGAGATGGTGAGGAGGAGGTTCCATGAAGCCCTAAGACTGCATATTACTTAGTGTGCATTTAAGAGTTTACAGCTTGTCCATGAGAGTCAGTGATTTATCTTTAAGAACCTAAGAAATGATCCTGTTCTTTGATACTGGAGGAGATTCAGAATGCTGAGGGCAAAACCCTATCATGCCAGCATGTGCTAGGCACTTTCATTCTTTCACTCTGGTTTGTTGGTATGGTGTATAATAAATAGACAGTAGAGATCCTAGTTCACACTGTGATGGTTTTGTGTGCACTATGGTTTTCCTTAATGAAGCACAGTTTGTTCACCCCTGAAAGTCTCAAGGAAGATGATGGTTATTTTGTCAACTTTGGCCTTTAATGTTAATATCACTATGGATGAAACATCAGGACCAACTTCCAAGCTTTAGTGGCTTTAAGTCTCATAAGTTCAGAAATGTGGGAGGAATTGTCCAGAGTAGAGACTTCTTAAGAGCATTCTTCCAAACACTTTGCAGAAAAGCTTCACAGCCTGTTGCTAGACCTTTTCTGTGTAATTATCTGTTGGTAAATAGTAGGTGTTAAATAATTTATTTGGAAAAGGAAGATTTTTTTTTAATTTGTGAACAAAATGCCCTGAAATAAGCTTCTTAAAGGAATTTCCTGACTTTTTGGTGTTTTGGTTGGTGTTATAACACTCCTCATATTAGCACTAAATAAAAAAGAAAATCTGTTACCACCTTGGAAATCTTTAGACCAGCTTGTAATTTGGATAGGAAAGGAAGTATGATGAAGGTGGAATATATTAAATTTTGGCATCCATGAACAGAGACCTTTAACATGACCCTATTGGTCACAAAATTCAGATGGTTTTCCTCAATAAGAATAAGAAGGTAATGCCCCTCTTGTCTGGTTCTTAGAATCTTTTAGCCCCTTTTTTTACAGTGGTCACAGAGCCTTGGGTGGCTAAAGTGCAGGTCCAGGGACCTGTACCTTTGAGTCTCTTGTTTTCTAAGTTCTAGCCATTTGTGGCCTTTGTGCTCATTTCCGTGTATTGCATGAAGGAGCTTCAGTGATGACAGTCGAGAGATACATTAGTATCTTTCTACTAGTTGTTCTGTGAGCCTTAGGTTTAGAGAGTCCATTGCAGGTGTGCCACTTAGGATTGGACATCTCACAGGCAATTATTCTCTGTGTGTGAGAACTCTATGATAGTCTCTGTTACAAAGGAAGCTTCTTTGATGAGTGGTGATTGGCATACTTTGTAAATGTAAGGATATGTATTTGGCATATAGTAAGAGAGCTGGAACCAACCCAAATGCCTCTCAACAGATGAGTGGATGACAAAAATGTGGCACATCTACACAATGGAGTACTATTCAGCAGTAAAGAAAGATGACATCATTAACATTGCAGGTAAATAGATGGAATTCAAAGCCATTATGTTAAATGAAGTAACACAGTCCCAGAAAAACAAATGAGTGTTTTCCTTCTTTTGTGGATGCTAACACCAAATCCCCAGTTGAAAGGCAAGCTGAACAACATTATTGTTATATTTCTTTTTATATGAAATCAACTATGTCGTTATAATTTAAATCTCTTAACAGGCTCTAGAATCAACCTACTACTTATTTTCAGACGCTGTAATTACTACATATGGGTGGAAGGTAAGTATTCATATTTTAGAATAATATAAAATTAAAGGGGGAAATGTGAATTCATAACATATTTTGGAATTAACATACAGTTTATTCCCAGAGGTCATAGTTTTGATGCATATGTGAGGATTATATAGGCATTTATTGGAGCAATACAAAGGGGAGGGAAAAACAACATAAAGACTGGGTTAAAGAACTGAGTGATACCGTTGAACTCTGCCCAAAACAACAAGCCTCTGTAGGGAAACAGTTTGGAAAGACTGAGAGAAAGATGCAACACATGTATGGCAGAGGGCATGAACAGGGGTGGGATGGAAGCAGGGAGAGGAGAATGTGTCTAAATTGGACTGAAAGATAATGAACGAAATACATAATTCATCAATAAAAGTATTTTTAAAAAGAAATTACATTTGTCTATGGATTTGACAAAATTAGGGTTTTCTCTAAGATCCATGTCCATATAGAAACAGTCTTATAGGTTCCAGGGACCTTGCTCATATGAACCTACAGCAGTGGTGTCAACATGCACAAGACCCATGCAAATTCAAGCAGACAAAAACCCCAGCATAGAACTGGGGAAATAGGCAGCAGGTCCAATTCTTAGCCAAAGAGCTATATGCAGCTGATTGCTGTTGGGTGAAGGAAAGTTGAGCTTCTTTAAGGAAGAGATTCCAGATAAGCTGACTTAGTGGGTGAACTTGCACTGAGGGACATTTGGGTACACTAACTTGACTTTATAGGCCTTAATATATATGGTAGAGTGCATGAAATCCAGTGGGTGGTCTGTGGTAGGATCTATATGGGAGAGGAAGTATAAAGATGATTAAGATGTTTTGTATGAAATATATAAAAATTAAACCCCTACCTCTAGCCCTGTACAAAAGTCAACTCCAGATGGATCAAAGACCTCAACGTGAAACCCCAGTCTCTGAAGGCAAAAGAAGAAAAAGTTGGCAGCAGACTACAAGGCATAGGCATAGGAAATGACTTCCTAAATCAGAAGCAGCTGCGCAAGAATTAAGGTCGACAATTGACAAATGGGACCTCATTAAATTCAAAAGCTTCTGTACATCAAAAGAAACAATCAAGAAAGTGAAGAGAAATCCCACAGAGTGGGAGGAAACCTTCACCACAGATACATCTGACAAAGCATTGATTTCCAGAATATATAAACTATTCAAAAAACAAAGAAGAAAGAAAACAAATGACCCCCTCAATAGATGGAGCAAAGAGCTGAACAGAGACTTCACAAGTGAGGAATTAGAGATGGCTGAGAAACATCTTAAGAAGTGTTCAACAACACTAATCATTAAGGAAATGCAAATCAAAACCAAAAAAGGATATCATCTTACTCCAATAAGACTGGCTAGGATAAAGAAAACAAATGATGCCAAGTGCTGGAGAGGTTGTGGGGAAAGGGAAACACTCATCCATTGCTGGTGGGAATGTAAACTCGTGCAGCCACTATGGAAAGCAGTGTGGAGAACCCTTGGAAGACTTGGAATGAACTTGCCACCCGACCCAGCCATACCACTCCTAGGCACGTACCCTCAAGACTCACCCCACTGCAGAGATACATGCACGGCCATGTTTATTTCAGCTCTCTTCACAATAGCGAGGAGCTGGAACCAAGCCAAATGCCCCTCAACTGATGAGTGGATAGAGAAAATGTGGTACATCTACACAATGGAGTTTTATGCAGCAGTAAAGAAAGATGACATCATGAGCTTTGGAGGAAAATGGCTGGAGCTAGAGAACATCATGCTGAGTGAAGTAACACAGTCCCAGAAAAACAAATGACGAATGGTATCCCTCATCTGTGGATGCTAGTGCCAATTACCTAGTTGTAAGTTTTCTTGTGCACAGCCCCTTGAGCTTTTGTCCAAAGTGGTTGGGAGTCATGCATATTGGAAACAACAACAACAACAAACAACAGAAAGGACTGCATCAAAGATCTGACTGAAACAGTGAACTTCTGCTCAAAACAGTCCACTTTCACATGGAGAATATTGAGAAAGACTGAGAAGGAGATGAAAAGCATGTTTGGCAGAATGCATGAACTCTGGTGGGGTGGGGGGATACGGTGGGGGACACGGGTCTAGATCTGATAAAAATATATAAATAAATAAATTAATTTAAAAAAGAAAAATATATATATATAAAATTCAATAAAAATATACAAAAAAATAATTGGGTCAGCTACAGACTGTCAAATTTCTCTCTGTGACATCCCTTATATACATGAACTGTACCTATACCTATGTGCTTTATTTAAGTAAAAAGATAATTTTCATAGGTAGTTATTAATAAGATTTTTGCATGTGTTGGGTGTCTACTATGATCTAACCTCTCTGTAGATCTCTATATACTTGAGATCTCACTTAATCTTTGTAGCCAGTCTAAAAATTAGGTTCATTTAGAGGCTGGAGAGATTGTCCAGGGGTTAAAAGCACCCAGGATTCACATGGCAGCCATCAGCTCTCTGTAACTCCAGTTCCAGGGGACACAATGCCCTCTTATGGCCTCACAGGCATTGCATGGCATGGGTACACTTACATACATGCAGGCAATACACTTATACACATAAAATCCAAAGAATAAAAATAAGTTACATTTAAATACTGGAAAAAGCCATGTATCTAGACATCAAGAAACAAAATATAAGATCAAGTAAGAGGGCTATTCTGGAAAAGAACACGAGTTTCTGACCCATAACACCAAAATTCCAACCACTATTCCATACTGCTTTTCATCCCCAGAGCCTCATAACTACAATCTAAAGCCATTTGACTTGAAGGAGGAATATACTAACAAAAGCCCCCAAACCAAAATAAAGTAAGTGAATTCAGTTAAATTATCTTTTGAAGGAAAAAATAAAACAGAGAATATTTCAGTAAAATCAAAATAGTTAAATTCAACCTACACACATATAACACCCATAAAAGATCCCACAGAAGTAAGAAGTCGTTAAAAAGCTTTCAGGAAAGGTGTTGGGCAGATGGATTTCTTCTCAAAGAAAACCTCATAATATTCAGGGGAAGGAAAATGAGGGAGTAAGGAAGGGAAGAGAGGAAGGAATGAATGATTAAGAATGAATCTGAATGCTCTGAGCATTTATTTAATCTAGAAATTCAGGAGCCATTGTATTAGAGCTATAAGGAGATAATACTGCAATCAGAGGAGGCTCCTTTAACTGAAATACTCAGCCTACCATAACCAATCCTCTAGCAAGAAAATCTCCTTTCCATTCTTTCAGCAGCGTGCCTTGAGTGTAGAGCCAGTAATAGCTTTGGGGATAGTTGTACTCACAGGAGAGTCCACTATAGATCATGGTGTAAGATTACATCACTGTACCCTCAGCATGTAATGACATCCTTGGCTAGCACTCATATCAGACACTAGTCATTGCATATGACATTGCTGCAGCCAGACTACAGAGTGACATGAGAGAATGTTAAGAAAGGGCAAAGGGATAATTGCATCTTTTCCTAAGGAGATCTTCAGGCATTCAGCCAAATAGAGGTTAAGATAAGTTAATGTTTCAGTCAGAGCAAGAACAAGCCACAAGCATTTGCTGCCTCTTACACTCCTGCCAACAGATGCATTCTGTCAAAACCACACTCAGAATGGGCTTGCTAATAATTGTCTGGCTCTGTTATTGGCAACTCATCTCCTAAGATAGTGTCACTAAACAGTGTAGTCCCTGTGACCCAGCATTGCTTCCTTGGTGGACTTGGCTTTCAAGCCAGATCTCCATTCTCAAAGGACTAACTGACCTTTGCTCTATTTCATTTACGCTGTTGGGGAGGAGCATTTCCACTTGGATCAGTTAAAGTGCTATTGGACCCATTATGGGGTCTATGTCAATATACTCAGAATGTTACAATGGAAGCCTTCTAAGTAGTGCTCTTTATCATGCATATCAAATGAGTGAGATCTTGTGGTAGGTCAGTATATATAATTATTAAATATATTTATACCATACCATTTTGATTATATACCATTTTGATTATATTATATGAAGTATGTGCAGTGAAAATTCAATCTAATTTCAACTCAGTCTCCCAGTTACCTCCCACAGAAGGATCTGTCTTTTATAATTTGTATCTTGAATAACCCCCAAAGGTCCAAGTGTTGACCTTTGGTGCTACTGGGAGACAGTAGAACCTTTAAGATGCATGGCCTAATGGCAGGGAGAATTGGGTTTTGCCCTTGAAGGAGATATGAGAAGACCAGCCTTTATTTTGTCATATATTAATTGTATGCAGTACATGGCCTTCAAATATAAGAAAAACAGGTACTTTGATCATATTCAACCCCTGTATTAGTCAATTTTCTGTTGCTGTGATAAAACACCACGACCAAGGGAACTTATCAAAGGAAGAGTTTATTTGAGCTTACGATTGACGGTTCCAGAGAACCAGAGTCCATTGTGGTGGGAGGCATGGTGGTCGGGGCTGGAGCAGCAAGCCAGGTTCACATCTCTCGAAATGAGCACAGGAAGTCAAGAGAGAGAGAAACTGGAGAGAGAGAGTTTAACAGTCTCATTAAACTCACTAAGCCTGCCCCCAGTGACTTACTTCCTCCAGCATGGGCTCACCTTCTAAGACCTCCAAGAACAGTGCCACCAACTGGAGACAAAGTACTCTGAATAGTTAAAGCCTATGGGAGACACTATCATTCAAACCACCACACCCCCTCCATCCTTCCTTCCTCACACTAATCTTCTTCATTCTCGACTTGCTTATTCTTTCAAGATAAAATATACACATGATTTTTATATGTCTATATAAAGTCTTATATCCCAATATAAGAGAAAGCATACCAATATTTAGTTTCTTTTTTTCCTTTAAAATGTTGAAACCTTTATTTTTTTAATGTTTTTTATTATTCCAAAATATGCATATATATACTCCACACATAAGTCAAAATTAAAAATTTTGAAAATAAACTATAGGTTGATTCCTAAACACATTTAGAGATTCACATTTTAACAGTAAATTTGCATGCAGGTATAAAGTCGTGTAACTTTACATTCTTTTTTTAGAATGTGACTACATATCGTCCCTCTATTTATGGTTATTACAATGTGTAGGTATAAGTGGTAGGACAATTCTAGAGCTCATTTATAGAGTCACATTGTAAGAGCACAGTTGCTTTCAGGAACAATGAAACATATTAATGAAGTTGGTCAGTTTGCCTGCCAAATGGGGATTTGGTGTTAGCATCCACAAATGAGGGAGACCATTCGCCTTTTTTTTTTTCTGGGACTGTGTTACTTCACTTAGTATAATTGCTTCGAGTTCCATCCATTTACCAGCAAAGCTCATGGTGTCATCTTTCTTTACTGCTGCATAGAACTCCGTTGTGTAGATGTACCACATTTTTGTTAGCCAGTCATCAGTTGAGGGGAATTTGGGTTGGTTCCAGCTCTTTGCTATTGAGAAGAGAGCTGCCATAAACATAGCTGTGCATGTACCTTTGAGGTAGGATGCGTCTTGTGGGTATATACCCGAGTGGTATGGCTGGGTCAGATGGCGGGCTCATTTTGTGTTTATTTTCCAATTTTTTATTTTTATTTTTTTAACAATAAGTAATAAGTTATGACTACAAGCATCCTTCATGTAAAACCAATTTGCAAGCAGCTATGCCCAAACCCACACAGCCCATGTCTCCCGCCATCCTGCTGGTGGGGCTTATATGTACAATCATGTTGATCAAATAAGTGTCCAGACTATGTTGCTGTAGTTTCACCATTCACCCCAATAGCAGCCCTTACATTCTACCACAACCCCTCTTCTGCAGATTGTTCCCTAGGCTTAGAAAAGGGGTACTGGTGGACAAGAAGCAAAACAGTCTTCTTTCTTTGGAGATGTCATTTTGGACTCTGATCAGTTCAGGCTGTTTCCTTTCATGGGTTGACAGTTTGTCCAGGAATAACCTTTCAATCCTACTAATGAAGCACAAGTAATTAGATATATAGGTATTTAAACAGCACTAATTATTATGGTAGGTTACTTTGGTATATACCAGTTATACCAGTTTTGTAGGAGATTACCTCTATAACAGTCGGCTCTAAGTTATGGTTAGAGAATGACTTCATTACAATCATGTATTTCTTTGTTCTATGAAAAGGAGGTAAGAAGGTCTCTCATATTAAAACTTTGCGGCCCCTAGAAAGTAAGGTTCATTTGGACTCATTATAAACAGTTGTTACAAATAGGATCCACAGAAATGTTTAATGTCTGTATCAGTCTGAGGCTTTTCTTCCTTTTAATGCTTAGATGGGCCAACTTCTCTGCTGGTATTTCTTGGTACATCCTGCACAATGCAAAGCTGTATCTTTTCTTTCTCAACCATTAAGTTGGTGATGTTTTGACCTGTGGGAACATACAAATCTTTTCCCATAGTTAGTTTTAAAATTTAAATTGAAAATTCGACAAAAAGTTTTAATATATAACTGTATCCCCCCTTTTTATTTTAGGTTTTTATTTTTTGACCTATGAGTCTCAAAAAGGCAGTTGTTGTACACATACCTATAGACAGGAATCAAGGTGTAAATTTCATTAAATTTACCCAAGCTGGTTTGGGTGACTGTATGTTGTTAATTTGGGAAGCAAGCTTAATTCCTTAAGTTAAATTACCATATGGGTAAAAGAGAATGTTACATGTATAACATGTATGATACTGTATAACACAGAAATTATAGCAAACATTTGTATATGTTAATCCCAAGGTTATTGTTATATAGATTTTAAGTAGACCAAATGTGGACAATTTATATTTCCACTTAACTTAGATGTATTACCGTTTTTTAAGGGTTCTCCACACTGCTTTCCACAGTGGTTGTACCAGTTTCCAAGTCTCACTCCCTTATTCCATTTAATGTGATGATCATCAGTTGTAACCATTTTCATTTTTTGGAAAAGTACATAATTTCATCCTTCTTTATTGCTAAAATAAAACTCCATTGTGCATGTGTGTATGAAATTTCGTTTATCCATTCATCAATTGATGGACATTTAGGATGATTCTCTAGTATTAAATATTGTTGAGCCAAACTTAGATGTGCAATTGTGTTTGTGATATATATACATCACAAAAACATACACAGCACACCCTGCAATGGAAAAGCTGGGTCATATGGTAGAGCTATTTTTCAGTTTTTTAAAGAACTTCCATACTTATTGTCATAGCGGTAGGACTAATTTGCAGTATCTCTAGCAGTAGATAAGAGTGCCCCTGTTACCATATCTTCTCCACCATTTGCTATCACATGTTTTCTTACTGACAGACATTCTGACTGGAATGAGATAAAATCCCAATGTAGTTTTAATCTGCATTCCTATGACAGCTAAGGATTTTGAACATGTTCATGTGGTTTTACAGGCTCTTCCCCTGTCTCTGCTTTCTGCCTGTAAGGCAAATAGTTGTCCTCCAACCCATGCCCCCTCTGCCATGCATTCAAAGCCACAGAGCCAAGCAACTGTGAACTAAAGCCTCTGGAACTATAAGGCAAGGTGAACTTTTCCTTATAATAACTATATTTTCAGGTTTTTTTCACAATGAAAGAAAGTATTTAATGTAATTTGCAAATATCCTTATGCATATGCTTATTCATACATGATCCTAATCATTTATTCTTCTTACACTAAAGAGATCACATCTGCATATGATTCTGTTTTTCTGTGCCTTGACTTTCCTACCCAGTTTATATTAGATACCTTGGAAAGCTGACATTTATGTAATGGTTGTGTTTTCCATTGTATGGACCTAAAAATGTATTAACAAGTCCTTTGCAAGTTGCTTCAAATTATTTTATTATAGACACTTGCAGAGTAAATACTAGAACTATAATTGTTGAATGTTAGGTATGTTTATTTTAAATTTTGGTAGATACTACCTATTCTAGTTTATCTTCATTTCTGTGACAAAACACTCTGACCAATAGCAACTTGAGAAGGAAAAGATTTATTTAGCTGACATTTCCTCGGTCATGGTTCATCGCTAAGGGATCCCAAGGTAGGAACCTGGAGGCAGGAGCTGGAGCACAGTCCATGGAGGAATGGTGCTTACTGATTTGCTGTCCTCGTTCATGCTTAAATGGCTTTCTTTAAATAGCACCACCCACAGTGGCGTGGGAACTTCCATATCCCACATCAAGAAAATGCCCCACAGACATTGCCCTAGGCTAGTCCAATGGGTAAATTCCATAATTGAGGCTCCCTCAACACACGTGTGTCATGTTAATAGATAAAGCTATTCAGAACACTGCCAAATTGTTCTTAAAAATATTGCAACATATTTTATTTCACCAACAGCATATTAAATTTAGTGTATGTTCCCTTTATAGGTATTTTTGTGGACAGGCATTATAGGATATAATTGTAATTCTCATATAAATTTTTGTTCCCACTGAGATGACACCTATTTGAAATTTGGGTAAGTTTATCTATAACTGTTTTTACATTATATTTTTTTGGTCTTTTGGGGACAGGATCTCCCTTTAGCCCCAGCTGGCCTGGAACTCACTATGTAAACCAGGCTAGCCTTGAATTCACAGAGATCTGCCCGTCTCTGCCTCTTGAGTACTGGGATTAAAGGCATGAACCACCATGCTCAGCTGTGTTTTTACATTCTTATTTTCTAATACAATGTAGTTCATGTATGTATTTTAAATTTTATAAAAGTTGTAATTATTTACTACAGTAAATACTATTTTATTAATCACAATTTTCAAGCTTTACATTAATTCACTGCGATGTGTAAGCACTGCCATTTCTCAACAGTACTTAGCTCTATACAGCTAAAATATTTGCTAGAGTCAGAAAATTATACTTTTTAATTCAATTTGGTCTTTTGCTTTTTCTCCATTACCAATGCTCACTTATAGGTTTTCATAATTAAAAAAAAATGTTTAGAGCCAGGCATGGTGGCACATGCCTTTAATCCCAGCACTCCAGAGGCAGAGGCAGGCAGATCTCTGTGAGTTCAAGGCCGGCCTGGTCTACAGAGCAAGTTCAAGGCCATCTGGGAATAAAGGGAGACCTTTGTCTCAAAAATACCAAAAAAAAGTTTAGCATTAAAAAAAATGTTTAAAAATGTGTTTGTTTGGCTTTTTTTCTTGTCATTTGTATTCTTTTTATAAAGCAATTTTTAAAGTAAGTTGTTCAAGTTTTTCCCAGAACTGGAAGTTCTTTAAATTTGTATGTGCCTCATTACAAAACTACATTAAACTATAAGCCTAGTTACTATCTATATTGAAATGGGTGAATAATTATCTATATTGAAATAGGTGAATAATTATCTACAATGTGTAATAGTTTTAATTTTTTGTTGTCAAATGCTCAGAGAGACAAAAGTATTCAACCCTTTTTTACTTAATGTAGGGTGGGCAGAAGAAGCACAATTCAACAGTAAATACGCAGCATTGGGTACATAAATGATTGAGTGATAACTAAGTTAACAGTCTGGACTTGAGAACAAGTTGTAGCCTGTTTGCTATGGATAGACTTTCTTGTGACTTGATAGTGGGATGGGCTTGACATAGAAGCCATGGACGCTTAGCCTTTAAATGTATTATTCATTCTGGCACCATTATGCTCATTTTCTCTGTAGTAAGTATAAATTTAAAAGTACATACATGGCTACTTCTTAGAAGTATTAAAAGCAACTTATTGGTTTTTTTAAAGGAGAGAGGCAATTTACATCAGAAAGCACTTAAATCAACTTTGTTAAGGTCTTTTCTCCAAAAATGTAAGTACCTCATCCTGTGTGTAGACTATGAGTACTCTAAAAATGACAACAAAGAATAAATGTTCAGAATATTGCTATATTTGAAAAATAGTAAAATTTATTTTAGCATTGTTTATTTTTTTTCAGCACCCAAAAAAGATTTTACTTTTGAACCCAGGGAAAGGATGAAACAGCTTACAAATTCTCATTCTGCAATGCAAGTACCTAACACATATCCCACTACACAGACATAAAAAGACACTTAGCACAAACAGCAACCACTCTTGGGAAAGCTCATAATACTTTGAACAAAAAATTACTTGGCATTTTATAGACTTTTTAATGTATTTGTAAACATTCACAGTGATTTGAGTTCATATAAAAGCCAAGGACATTTTAAAGATATGGGAAGCTTCATTATCTCAAAACAAATTCTAATCTTCCTTAATGTCTCAGAGAATCATCTTAATATTACATTCAATAAAGATAGAAGTCATCCATGGTGGCTCACACCTATGGCTCAGATGTCAGGAAGCAAAAGTCTCCAAGATCAAGGCAAGCCTTTTGTACATAACAAATTTCGGGCAAGCCAGAGCTACATGATAAAACTCTGTCTCAACAAAAAAGTGTTGCTGTATTTGGGTAGCTGTTTATTTTTTCCCCTTATTTCTTTATTTTTTTCATTTTCTAACAATAAGTAATAATTTATGAGTACAAGCATCCTTCATGTAAAACCAATTTGCAAGCAGTTGTGCCCAAACCCACACAGCCCAAGGGTCCCACCATCCACCTGGGGGGGGGGGGGCTTGTATGTTCAATCAAGTTGATCAAATAAGTGTCCAGACTATATTGCTGTAGTTTCAACATTCACCCCAATCGCAGCCCTTATATTCTAACATGCCCCCTCTTCCGCAGATTGTTCCCTAGGCGTAGAAAAGGGGCACAGGTGGATGAGAAGCAAAACAGTTTACTTTCTCTGGAGCTGTTGTCTTGGACTCTGGTCAGTTTTGGCTGTTTCCTTTCATGGGCTGACAGTTTGTCCAGGAATAACCTTTCGATCCTACTAATGAAGCAGAAGCAATTAGATATATAGGTATTTAAACAGTACTAATTGTTAAGGTAGGTTACTTTGGTATAGACACAGATGTTTGGATGGTATGTTAATCCATGAATTACATTTTTCCTGTTAAATATGACAGGGTCTTACTGTGGCTTTTAAATGTTATGGTAGGTTACTTTGGTATAATCACAGATATTTGGATGGTATGTTAATCCATGAATTATGCTTTTTCTGTAAAATATGACAGGGTCTTACTGTGGCTTATAACTTCTCCTAACCACTAGAGGATGTAAGCTTGTGGCGTCAGCTGTGGGTTATTCCTCCAAGGAGATAACTAATAGCCAATTAGATTTGGGATATACAGGCATATGGCTACCACTGCTGCACAGTATTTCCAGGCAGGTGAGGTGTAGCTGGTGCTGACGGAGGATTCTTGCTTGACTCAAGGAGACCTAGATTTGCTTTATTGGTTTAGTGGCCTTTGGTAACACTCTCTGGTATTCCAGAGGCCAATTGTACACTTGCAAGTGCGGTCTCAATACATCTTCCCCATGCTTACATCAGGTCTTCGACAGCAAGGGCCTTATCGCCTCTCTTCTTGCAGGTATCCAAGTTTACAGGCAAGAAGCCTTTCCTTTTTTGGGGGGGGGGGGGCTTGGATCCCCTGGTCAACATTTCCTTGGTAGAATAATCCATTGCTGATATCAGAGCTCTCCTGTATTAATACATTTTGCTTAAGTGCACAGCTTAAGGAGACTTTAGTATTATATTTGGTTCTGAATAGAGAATAACACTTTTCACAGTTTCTATGTATATTAGTCAATTAAATAAGGCAGTTTTACCGATTTTATAAGAGATTACATCTATAAGAGTTGGCTCCAATTTACAGTTAGAGAACAACCTCATCATCATCATATTTCTCCTTGTTCTATGGAGGGGAGGTAAGAAAGTCTCTCGTATTAAAACTTTGCGGCACCTAGAAGGTAAGTTTCGTTAGGACTCATTATAAATAGTTGTTACAAGTAGGATCCACAGAGGGGTTTGATATCTGTAGCAGTCTGAGGCTTTTCTTCCTTTCAATGTTCAGATGGGCCAACCTTTCTGCTGGCACTTCCTGTTACATCCTACTCAATGTAAAGCTGTATCTTTTCTTTCTCAGCCATTAAGTTGGTGACATTTTGACCTGTTGGAACATACAACTTTTTTTCCCATAGTTAGTTTTAAGATTTGAATTGCAAAGTTTTTGACAAAAAGGTTTCATATATATATATATATATATAT
>VZQC01010064.1:1384800-1683167 GCA_009823505.1 Rhizomys pruinosus | reverse complement strand
TACTATTCTCTTGAGATTCTTTTCCTTCCTCTATTCCTATGATGCAGAGGTTTGGTATTTTCATAGTGTCCCATATTTCCTGGTTGTTCCACTTTTGTGTATTTTTAAATTTTTAATATTCTTTATTTGAGCTTTTTAGTTGCTCTGTGTTATCTTCCAGATCTGACATTCTTTGTTCTGCTTCCTCCATTCTACTTCTGAGGCTTTTTCCTTTCCTTTCTTTTTGATTGGATGAGTGTTCTAATTCTTTTTTCATTTCATCCTGTGTTTTCTTTAGTATTTCCATTTCCTTTTTGACTTTCTCAATCTCTTCTTGTTGCTCCTTACTTCGTTGGTTGGCTTCCTTTTTCAGTGTTTCTACTTCCTTTCAGAGTTTGTTTTTTTCTTCCTCTAGTCCTTTCTGGAATTTGTCAATCTGTTCCTTTAGTTCTTTCCGAAGTTTGTCATTGTATCCCTCTAGGTCCTTTTTGAGTTTTTCATTCTATCTCTTTAGTTCTCTGAATTCTTTATTTTCTTTAATTTCTCTGTATAGGTCTGCAATTATTCCTCTAAGATCTGTTCCTTGGGTCTCCTCCAGGGGAATCTCATTGTAGCTATCTCCTACAGGTTTGGTAGAGCCTTGTGTGGAATTATCCTGCAGCTTTCCCATGTTGTCCATTCATCGTGTCCCTGGCATGTGGGTTTCCCTTTTGTGATTCAAATCACAAATGTCTTTTCACTGTGTTGAAGGCTGAAGGCTTGTTTTGTTTTGTTTGCCTCCTTCCAATGCTTTTTTATTTTTTTCTTTCTTCCTCCTTGTTTCTGGAGTATTGACTTGTCTAGGTTTCAGGCTTTCAATTTTGTTTATATATTGGATATTGTAAGCCTAAGTCACTCTTCTCTTCCTGTTCTGAAGGTTCTCCAAAAAGAAGTCCACTTGGATACTCTCTCACCAATTCCAGTTGGTGGTGGGGGGGGGGATATATGCCTGACTTAGCCCATGCCCCAGAACCTGCCTGGAGCAACTTCCATGTTCCTGTGCCTCAGGAGCCAGCCCACACAAAGCCACAGAGGCTCCAAACCCAGCCCGCTGGTCAGTCACCAGCTGCAAATGCAAAGGGCGGCTTCACCTAGATAGCCACCCCCTACAAAAGGGTTCAGAGTTGGGACCCTTTTCCAGCAGCCCAGGAGACAATCTACCCTAAAATCTACCTGCCTGGAGCAACTTCCGGTTCCTGTGCCTCAGGAGCTGGCCTGTACAAAACCACAGAGCTATTTTTATAATTTATTTACTCTACTAATTTGTTCTGGAAACCCTCCATAATAAATAAATCAAGAAGTACCATGGCAAAATTACTTAGACTTAAATGCATTATTTAGTTTTAATTTATTTTTATTTTATGTGTATGAGTGCTATGGCTGCATGTATATAAGTGTACCTGTGTCATGCGATGGCAATGGAGTTGTATAGAGGGTGAATTAAGTATCCTTTTGAACTGGGTTTAGTGCTGGTAGTAAACTGCCACGTGGGTGCTGGAATTTGAAACCAGGACTTCTGTAAGAGCAGACATTACTTTTAGCTGTTGAGCCATCTTCCCTTAAGTTTTCTTTAAGAATTTTTAAAAGACTTTTTTAGGAGAGTAAAATTAAACCCCTACCTGTCACCGTGGACAAAAATCAACACTAAATGGATCAAAGACCTCAACATAAAACTGGAAACTCTGAAGGTGATTGAAGAAAATGTTGGCAGCAACCTGCAAGACACAGTCATAGGAAAAGACTTTCCAAATCAGATAGCAGCTGTTCAGGAAATAAGGTCAGCAATTTACAAGTGGGACCTGATTAAACTCAAGAGCTTCTGTACAGTGAAACAAACAACTAATGAAGTAAAGAGAAAACCCACAGAATGGGAGGAAAGTTTCACCACTGATACATCTGTCAGAGCATTAAGTTTCAGAATATATAAACTTATCAAAAAACAAAGAAGAAAACAAATGACCCATTCAAAAGATAGAGCAAAGAGCTGAACAGAGACTTCACAAGTGAGGAATTAGAGATGGCTGAGAAACATCTTTAAAAATGTTCAACGTCTGATTTAGGAAGTCTTTTCCTACACCTATGTCTTGTAGTCTGCTGCCAAGCTTCTCTTTTATCACCTCCAGAGTTTGGGGTTTCACGTTGAGGTCTTTGGTCCATCTGGAGTTGACCTTTGTACAAGGTGAGAGGTAGGGGTTTAATTTCATTCTTCTACAAGTGGTGATCCAGTTTTGCCAGCACCACTTGCTGAAGATGCTGTCTTTCTTCCATTGTGTCTTCTTGGCCCCCTTGTCAAATATGAGGTGGCTGAAATTGTATGAGCTCAGGTTTGGATCTTCAGTTTTATTCCATTGGTCAACTGGTCTGTTTTTGTGCCAGTACCAGGCTGTCTTTATGACTATAGCCCTATAGTATAGTTTGATGTCTGGTATAGCGATCCCCCCTGTATTGCTCTTTTCACTCAGGGTTGCTTTGGCTATTCGGGGTCTTTTGTTTTTCCAAATGAAATTGAGGATTTTTTTTTCCAGGCCTGTGAAGAAACTCTTGGGGATTCTGATTGGGATCGCATTAAATCTGTACACTAGTTTGGGTAGGATGGACATTTTTACTATATTTATTTTCCCAATCCATGAGCATGGGAGGTTTGTCCATCTTCTGATGTCTTCCTCAATTTCCTTTTTCAGGGGTTTAAAATTTTTGTTGTAGAGATCCTTGGTGTCTTTGGTTAGGTTTGTTCCTAGGTATTTTATTGTTTTTGAGGCTATTGTGAGTGGGAAGGTCTCCTTGTAGTCCTTCTTCAATTGCTTGTTGTTGGTGTACAGAAAGGCTACTGATTTTTCTAGGTTTATTTTGTATCCTGCCACTTTACCAAAGCTCTTAATCGTTTCTAGGAGTTTTCTGGTGGAGTTCTTAGCATCCCTTAGGTAGACAATCATATCATCAGCAAAAAGGGATAGCTTGACTTCCTCTTTTCCAATTAGAACTCCTTTAATTTCCTTTTCTTGCCTTATTGCCCTAGCTAGGGTTTCTAGCACTATATTGAAGAGGAGTGGTGACAGGGGGCAGCCTTGCCGAGTTCCTACCTTTAAGGGGAATGCTTCTGTCATTTCCCCATTTAGGATGATATTGGCTGTGGGTTTTCTGTATATGGCTTTGATTACATTGAGGAATGATCCCTCCAGACCAATTCCCTCCAGGACTTTAAACATGAAAGGGTGCTGGATTTTGTCAAAGGCTTTCTCCGCATCAATTGAGAATGATGGTAGTGGTTTTTGTCGCTTCAGTCCCATTGGATATCTTTGTGAGTTTATTGATTTTTCATATGTTTAGAACCATCCTGCATGTCTGGTATGAATACAACTTGGTCATAGTGGGACATAGCAGCTGCATGGGAAATAAGTTCGACAACTGACAAGTGGGAGCCATGAACTCAAAAGCTCTGTACATCAAAGGAAGCATTAATAAAGGAAGTGAGGAAGACCACAGAGTGGGAGGAAACCTTCACAGCAGATACATTTGAGATCATTAATTTCCAGAGTATAACAAGCTACATCAAAAAACAAAAGAAGAAAAGAAAACAGATGAATCAATTAAAAAGATGGCAGCAAAGATCTGAATAGAGACCTCACAGAGGAGGAGTTAGAGATGGCCGGAAACATCTTAAGAAGAAAGTGATTGCACATCTCTGAAATTAAGGAATAGCAATTAAACCAAGCTCTGAATATCAACTACTCCAATAAGAACAGCTAGGATAAAACATGAAGATACCAAGTGCTGGAGAAGGTTGTGGGGAAAGGGGAACACTCTATCCACTGCTGGTGGCCATGTAAACTCGTACACACTATGTAAAGCAGTGTGGTGAACCCTAGAAGACTCAAAATGAGCCTCCAATTTGACCCAGTCATACCACCTGGTTATATACCCACAAGACACAACGTACTGCAAAGATACATGCACAGCTATGTTAATGCAGCTCTGTTCACAATAAGCAAAAAGCTGGAAACGCACCAGTGCCCCGCCTCAACTGACGAGTGACTAGAGAAAATTTGGTTAAACGTGAACAATGGAATACTATGGCGACAGTAAAAGAGGGACAAATAATGAAAATTTGCAGGTAAATGGATGGAGCTGGAAGACATATTGTTAAATGAAGTAAAACAGTCCCAGAAAACAAACGAAAAATGGTGTCCCACATATGTGGAGCTAGTAACAATAAACCAGATATAAATATTCTCATGGAGAGGGATGCAAAGTAAAAGAAACAACAACAGAAAATACTGCATCAGAAAATGGCGAAAGGGGAAATTGGAAAGGGGGGATGGTGGAGAGGGCACGGGTGTATATTCGATTAAGGATTTTAATGACGTGAGCTCACAAGTACCCTTCAGTTGCCTAGAAACACTGTCTTACAGGTTACATTGTGTTTTGAGACTTAGTAAAAGTAAATATGGTATATTAAACAACATTGTTTATAACGTTCTGATAAAAACCGTAAACTGCGCATGCTGGAGTTAAATGGAGATATCGATTCACGTGTGGCCCACATGTGGCTTACTAACACGTAGAGCAATAACTTTGGGATTGACACATACACAATCGTTCTCTATAATTTCTCTGTGTACAGTATCACCTTTTAGCAATCTCTTTAAAGAATGATTAACGTAAAAATTACGTTGCTTCCCAATGTTAATGCATCAGTTGTCACCCAAAACAGCTTGGGAATTTGATGAAATCTGTTTCTTGATTCCACCCTATAGTGATGTATAATAAAACTATCTTGTGGAGACTAATACGCTAAAAAAAAAAAAGGGGGGTGGATACAGAAAGACATAAACCTTTTCGTCAATCCCTTGCAATTCAAATCTTAAAAAACTAACATGGGAAAAGATTTGTATGATCCAACAGGACAACGTCACCAACTAAGTGAGAAAGAAAATGATACAGCTTTGCTATTGAGTAGATGTACCAAAATGGCACAGAAAAGCTGACCCGTCGAACATTGAAAGGAAGGAAAAGCCTCAAATGCCATAAACATCGAACCCCTCTGTGGATCCTAACTAGTAACAACTATATAAATGAGTCCTATGAAACTACCTTCCTAGAAATGCCACAAAGGTCGAATATGAGAGACATTCTTGCCTTCCCCCCCCATAGAACAAGAAAATATGACGATGATGAGTCGTTCCCCAACTGTAAATAGGAGACAAATATTATAGAGGATTCGAAAGGTGTATCCTGGACAACTAGTCATCCATGAAAAGGAAACACAGAATTTGGCCAGAGTCAAGGCACAGTCTTCCAGAGAGAGTGGACGTTTGTACCTTCTCAACTCCACCTGTCCCCCCTTTTTCTAAGCCTAGGGAACAAACCATGGAAGAGGGCGGGTGGTAGAATGTAAGGCTGCGATTGGGTGAATGGTGAAACCACAGCAATGTAGTTCTGGACAGTTATTTGATCAACTTGATGAACAAACAACCTGTCCCCACCCACTGGATGGTGGGACCCACGAACTGTGTGGGTTTGGGCAAAAACCACAACTGCTCACAAATTGGTTTTACATGAAGGATTCTTGTGCTCATGGATTATCAATTATATCTAAAAAATGAAAAAAAAAAAAAAACTGAGAGAAAGATGCAGGACAGCTATGGCAGAATGCATGATCTGGGATGGGGTGGGAGTGGGGGGGAAGGGAAAGGGAAATAAGCCTGAACTGAATTGGAAAAAAATGTATGAAATGCACAAAGCATCAATAAAAACTAAATTAAAAAAAAATGTTCAACGTCGCTAGCAATTAAGGAAATGCAAATTAAAATCACTTTAAGATATTATCTCACTCCAATAAGACTGGCTAGGATCAAGAAACCAAATGATACCAAGCGCTGGAGAGGTTGTGGGGAAAGGGGAACACTCATCCACTGCTGGCGGGAGTGTAAACTCATACAGCCAACATGGAAATCAGTGTGGAGAATCCTTGGAAGACTCAGCATGAACTTGCCACCTGACCCTACCATACCACTCCTGGATATGTACACACAAGACTCATCTTATCACAGAGATACATGGACAGCCATGTTTATTGCAGCTCTCTTCACAATAGCAAAGAGCTGGAACAACTCAAGTGCCCCTCAACTGATGAGTGGATAGAGAAAATGTGGTATATCCACACAACGGAGTTCTATGCAGCAGTAAAGAAAGATGACATCATGAACTTTGCAGGTAAATGGATGGAGATAGAAGATATCATGCTGAGTGAAGTAACACAGTCCCAGAAAAACAAATGATGAATGGTATCCCTCATTTGTGGGTGCTAGCACCAAGTACCTAGTTGTAAGGCAAACTGAGCAATGTTAATGTTACATTCATCTTTATCTGAAAGCAAATGTACTCTTATAATGAGAATCCCTTAACAGGCTCTAGAATTAACTTACCACTTATTTTCAGACTTTGTAATCTTGGTATATGGGTGGAGGATATGTATGCATATTTTAGAGTAATATAAAATTAAAGGGGGAAATGTGAATCATGAAATATGACTTGGAAATAACACACAGTTTTTCAGGTGACATAATTTTAGCATATGTTGAAGCAACACAAATTGGAGGGAACAAGAACAACAAAAGAACTGGGACAAAGAACTGACTGAAACAGTAAATTTCTCTCCAAAACAATAATCCTCTGCTTTGAAAAACTTTAAAAAGTCTCTCTAGTGGTTAGGAGATGTTATAAGCCACAGTAAGACCTTGTCATCTTTTACAGAAAAGCTATAGTTCATGGATTAGCATACCATCCAAACATCTGTGTATATACCAATGTAACCTACCATAATAATTAGTACTGTTTAAATGCCTATATATCTAATTTCTTGTACTTCATCAGTAGGAATAAAAGGTTATTCCTGGATAAACTGCCAACCCATGAAAGGGAACAGCCTGAACTGGTCAGAATCCAAAATGACATCTCCAGAGAAAGTAGACTGTTTTGTTTCTTGCCCACTTGTGTCCCTTTTTTTTTTTTTTTTTTAGTTTTTTATTTCCGTACGTGTATGAATGTATTGTGTGCATGCAAGTCTGTGCACCCGTGACGTGCAATGCCGCGGAGGTCAGAAGAGGGCGCCGGACTCCCCTGGAACTGGAGTTCTCCTGGAATTGGAGTTTCAGACGGCTCTCGGCCGCCATGTGGGTGCTGGGGATCGAACCCGGGTCCTCTACAAGAGCGGTCGGCGCTCTTAACCGCTAGGCCATCGCTCCAGCCCCTGTGTCCCTTTTCTAAAGCCTATGGAACAATCTGCGGAAGAAGGGGCATGGTAGAATCTAAAGGCTGTGACTGGGGTGAATTATGAAACTACAGAAATATAGACTGGACTCTTATTTGATCAACATGATTGTACATACAAGCCCATCCAGCTGGACAATTGGGGCCTCAGGCTGTATAAGTTTGGGCATAGCTGCTTGCAAATTGGTTCTACATGAAGGGTGCTTGTATTCATTACTTATTACTTATTATTTAAAAAAATCAAATTAAAAAGTCTCAGAAAAAGATACAAGGTATGTATGGCAGAATGCATGAACTTGGGTGGGGCGGGGGGCATGGAAAGGGAAATGAATCTAAATTAGACTGAGAAATGATGTATGAAACACATAAAACTTCAATAAAAATACAGCCTGTCTGTTTTTGTCCCAATAGCAAGCTATTTAATTATGATAGTTCTGTCATATAATTTGAGATGAAGAATTGTGTTGTCTCCAGCATTTCCTTTATTGTTCATTATTCTTTGTTATTCTGTTGTTTTATTTCTGAGTGCATATGAAATTTCAAGTTTTTGTAATTTCTGCAAAGAATTCTTTTGAAACTTAAAAAATATATATAAAAATAAAATAAAATAAAGATTTTTATTGAAGTTTGTGCATTTCATACATTCCCCCACCCTAACTGAGTTCATGCATTTTGCCATATATGCCATAAATGTTGGTGCAGTGCCCTCAAAGATCAGAAGTTGGCATCAAATCCAGTGGAACTAGAGTTATGGACAGTTGTTAGCTGTCATACGGGTTTTGGGAGTCAAACCTGGTCCTCTGCAAGAACAGCCTGTGCTCCTAACCACTGAGCGATCTGCCCAGACCACATTTATTTTATTGTAGGCAGTTATATGCTGATGTACATACAATAAAACTAACTAGGTTCAAAATATGGTGAGTTAGAAAAAAGACTAAGGACTCCAATTAAAACTAATTTCAATTAAGCTGGGCATGGTAGCGCACGCCTTTAATCCTAGCACTCAGGAGGCAGAGGCAGGCGGATCTTTGTGAGTTCAATGCCAGTCTGGTCTACAGAGTGAGTTCCAGGCCAGCTGAGACTAAAGGGAAACCCTGTCTCAAAAAGACAAAAAAATTCAGTTATACATTATTTTTTTATTGTGCAGTATTTTGTCATTATTAATGTAAAAATTTGAGATACTAACTTTTTTCCATGGATTCTTTCAAGCATTGAATGAGTGCCAAACACACAAAACAAAAAAAGAAAATTCCTTTAATTTGCCCAATTCCTACTCTGTGAATCTCGGTACTGTGCATTTTATCCTCTACTTTCTGTCTTCTTTGTCCATATTCTTAATTAAATATGAAGTTCATTTTAACTAGGTGATCATCCTCCATTGACATTAATCATACTTTAAACTATAGTGTATTTTTTTCGGTCTTTTTACAGGGTCTCCCTGCAGCTCCAGCTGTCCTGGAACTCACTATGTAGACCAGGATGGCCTTAAACTCACAGAGATGTATCTGCCTCTGTCTCCCAAGTACTGGGATGACAGGCATGCCCCACCATGCCTGACTAGTGTCTGCATTTTATATTAATCTTTTATCTTAAATTAATATCTTATTTGTTTACTAATAAAGGGGATAACTAGGACAGTTCACAAAAGCTAATTTCTTAAATTGTAAAAAAGCAATGTGTGAGGCACAGAATGCAAAAGTGGAATTCAGATTGTTACTTAATTCAATTGTAAAGACAATCATGCTGAATAGTCTTTCTAATATAGTATAAAATGTGGCTTTTAGATGTAAATCATAACAAGATATTGCACAGTTTTAAGTGGGACTTCTATTTCTATTTTCTTATATAATATTTTATTTTATATTGCATTTAAATATATGTTTTCGTTATTTTAAAAGTTTTTTTTGAATATTTGAAATTTTCAGACAATACAGTTTGGCAGGATTTCAATCTCCTCTCCTATGTGCACCTCCCCTTACTGCCCTTGTCCTAGTTAACGTTCTCTCTTTCTCTCTCTCTCTCTCCATATATATATATATATATATATATATAATACAGTCTAACTTTTTTCTCAAATGTCCTTCAGTGGGTTCATTCTACATCCTGCCTAAAAGTGTTATTAATTTGAAATTTTTATACAGTTTATTTTGATCATAATTATATCCCTCGCCCAAACATTCCCAGGTCTAACCCAATCACTCCCAGGTCTAACCCAATCACTCCCAGGTCTAACCCAATCACTCCCAGGTCTAACCCAATCACTCCCAGGTCTAACCCACCCAACTTTCTGTTCTCTTTTGTTTTTGTAAATCCTTCCCATCCAATTTGCACTGCCCATATGCTCTTGGAGGTCTGGCTATCCATGGGAGAGTAGTCAACCTAGCAGGGGCTGTACTTGTAAAGAAAACTGAGTCTCCCTCTTCTAGGAATTAGAATAGTTTTGCCAGTAGCTGCTCAGCTAGGAGCAGGTGGTCACCTAACACTTCTGGCTTTTAAAATGTTTCCATCTACTCTTCTGTGACAGTCCTTTGAGCTGGAGGAGTGGTGTAATATAGGGTGAGCATTAGGTTGTCTCTTATTTTCTGCACTTGGACTAATTTTCAATCTCCGTGTTAATCACCACCTACTTCCAAAAGAAGCTTCTCTAATAAGGTTGGGGGATACTCAAATCTATGAGAATACTGTAAGACATTAACAGTTGGTTTAATACTATGGCCATTTAGCAGGTAGTAAGTTCTCTTCTAGGGCCTACGACCTGTGTAGCCACAGGGATGGGCTTAATCTTGTGGAGCAGACTTAAATTCAATCAGAAGGTAATTGATTACTCACACAGCATTTGTGCCACTATTGTACATGTGGGCATATCTTGCCAAGCCAACCATTATTCCAGCTCACAAGGTTCATGTCTGGGAAAAACTGATGATTTATTTTCTTCCCTGGTAACATATATAGCCTTTCCAGCACTATGAAGCTATGAAGCCAATGCAGACAAAACATCCAGATAAGTATCATCTTGATTTCTCTATGTTCTATGACTAAAGTATGTGATGACTTTAGCAATTGTGTCTTACCATTAAGTTATAAAGTATAACCGAGAGCATTGGCAGTAGATTGTAATGTTTGGGGGTTGCTCGGACCTCACTGGCCAACAGATGCAAAAGAACTAAGCCATTATTGTCACTGGCCTTTGATTTGTTAGCCTGTAGTATCTATTAGGGGCACTGTAACACCATTATACTAACTTCTGTTTTTCATCTTTCACAGATATTTTGGTATGAAAATTTTATAGTGCTTTTCAAGTAATTAGAGACAGTCTCCATCTTCCATAACCAGAAGGCCAGCACACAAGGCAAGATTTGCATTTGTCTACCAATATGCCTGGGAATGCTTTCCTAACTTTAGTGTAAGAATATGAAATTCAAAAAGAGAAATTATTTTGTTGATTTGAAAAAGCAGAGGTTTAGATTCAGTGCTGCTGGGTTCATTGGATTGAAGAGTCTGGTTGGCAGAAAGAAGAAGGAAGATGTGTAGAGTTCTAATAGAGTTTCCCCTTCAAAGCCCCTTGACTACAGTTGGGGTAAACACATACAGAATAAAATGTGAAACATTAACAGAGAAGTCACTGAGCACATGAAAGATAAATGGAAATAACAGATGGGGAGGAGAAGGTAAGGCTCAAATTCCAGGTAGAGTGGGTGCACTCAGTATTTGAGGCATTCAATTGAGGCTCCAAGAAAACTATAGCTAACTAAAAAGAGGCAAGACACAAAGTACCAGCTATGCCATTGAATCGAGGACAAAACTGATTTTTATTTACATTGACAAAGCAGGGAATCAATCTTAAGAGGATCAAGAAGTTACAGTAAATTTAGATGTCAAGAAACACAAAAATCTATTCCCTTGAAAGTAAGAAAATACCTGGGGGCGGGGCCACCCAGCCAGGCAGTCATGCTGCTCTGGCGGGATCTAGGAGTCAGATCTAGGCCCCTCTGCCACTACTCAGCAAATCAATTGTCCTGCACCCGTGGGTCACTGCCCTAAGTTTTTACCTGTGAGGGATGCATATTAAAAGAACAACAACAGAAAGATTGCATCAGAAAACTGACTGAAATGGTGACTCAGGAAGGGGGGAGGGGTGGGAGAGGGACAAGGGTGTATATTCAATTGGTGCATCTTTAATTGACGTATCCAGGTTTGCCCAGACTCTGTCTACAGGATACAAGGTGTTTTAGGACTTAGTAAAAGCAAATGTGTGCATATTAAACAACATTGGTTTAAAGGCTAATAAAAAAGGTAATGCATCTGAGTTAATTGGTGATATAAGTTGCTGTTGTCCACATTAGCTTTAATTAAAAGCTGTATAACAATTACTTTGGGATGGGTATAAACAAATGTTCTCTATAATTTTGCTGTCCTATAGTATCACCTGGCAGCAATCTCTTTCACCTATAGGATGATTTAATTTAAAAATAAAGTTTGTTTCCCAAGTTAATCACATACAGTAACCCAAAACAGCATAGGTGAACTTGATGAAATCTGTGCCTTGACTCCACCCCATAGGTATATATTTGCTTTTTGTGAGACTCATGGGTCAAAAATAAAAACCTAAAATTAAAAAAGGGGGATATAGATAGATATGAAAACCTTTTGTCGAAAAAACCTTGCAATCCAAATCTTAAAACTAACTATGGGAAAGGATTTGTTTGTTCCAACAGGCCGGAGTATCACCAATTTAATGGCTGAGAAAGAAAATGCGGCTTTGCAGTGAGTAGGATGTACTCACTGCAAAGAAAATGCAGCAGAAGGATGGAGTCCTCTGGGCATCGAAGGGAAGAAATGTCTCAGATTGCTACAGACATCAGGCCCCTCTCTGGATACTACTTGTAACAACAATTTTTAATGAATCCTAATGAAGCTTATCTTCTAGGTGCTGCAAAGGTTTTAACACAAGAGACTTTCTTAACCCCCCCCCCATAGAATAAGGAGAAATATGGTGATGATGAGGTCGTTCTCCAGCTGTAGATTGGACCCAGCTGTTATAGAGGTATTCTCTTGTAAAATCGGTAAAACTGCCTTCTTTAAGTGACTAATGGACATAGAAACTGTGAAAAGGATTATTCACTATTCAGAACCAAATATGTTAAAGTCTCCTTAAGCTACGAACTTAAGCAAAATATATTATTACAGGAGCTCTGTAATATATCAAAATATATTATTGTAATATCTGTAATATCTCAATACTGTAATATCTCAAAATATATTATTACAAGGAGCCCCACAAAAGGTAAAGGCTCCTTGCCTCCAAACCAGGATATCAGCAGGAAGAGAGGCAATAAGGCCCTGCTGTTGAAGACCTGATATAAACATGGGAAAGATGTATGGAGACCGCACTTGCGAGCATAACGATGGCCTCTGGAATGCCAGAGAGTGTTATCAAAGGCCACTAAACCAATAAAGCAAATATGGGTCTCCTTGAGTCAAGCAAAACCCCTCCATCAGCACCAGCTACACCTCATCTGCCTGGAAATACTGTGCAGCAGTGGCAGCCTTATGTCTGTATATCCCAAATCTAATTGGCTATTGGCTCTCTCCTTGGAGGAATAACCCATGGCTGATGCCACAAGCTTACATCCTCTAATGGTTAGGAGATGTTATAAACCACACGATGACCCTGTCATACTTAACAGAAGAAAATGTAATTCATGGATTAACATACCATCCAAACATCTGTGTCTATACCACTGTAACCTACCATAACAACTAGTAATGTTTAAATACCTATATATCCAATTGCGAGTGCTTCATTAGTAGGACCAAAAGGCTATATATTATACTGTTTAAATACCTATATATCTAATTGCATGTGCTTCATTAGTAGGATTGAAAGGTTATGCCTGGACAAGCTGGCAGCCCATGAAAGAAAACAGCCAGAATTGACTAGAGACCAAGACAACAGCTCCAGAGAAAGTAGACTGTTTTGCATCTCATCCACGTGTGCCCCTTTTCTAAGCCTAGGGAACAATCTGCAGAAGAGGAGGTGTGGTAGAATGTAAGGGCTGCGATTGGGGTGAAAGATGAAACTACAACAATATAGACTGGACACTCATTTGATCAACTTGATTGAACATACAAGCCCCCCGCCCCTGCTGGATGGTGGGACCCATGAGCTGTATGGGTTTGGGCACAACTGCTCGCAAATTGGTTTGACATGAAGGATGCTTGTACTCACAAATTATCACTTATTGTTAAAAAAATGAAAACAAAACAACAACAACAAAAAAAAACAGAAAGATGCAGAAAAGTTACAGCAGAATGCATGATCTGGGATGAGTAGGGGTGGGGCAGGGTGAAGGGAAGGGGATATACGCCTGAACTGAACTGGAAAATGATGTATGAAATACACAAAGCATCAATAAAAAAAAAAGAAATTATAGAGAACGTTTGTATATGTTAATCCCAAGGTTATTGTTATACAGATTTTAAGTAGAACAAATGTGGACAACAATTTATATTTCCACTTAACTTAGATGTATTATTGTTTTTATTAAAACCTTTAAACCAAAAAAAAAGAAAGAAAATACAATCCATATTTGCAGATCTCACTTTTAATTCCTGACATATAATCTAAAGTAATTAAACATATGAGAAATCATAAGCCATGATTTTATAAACTAGAAGTCAGTAGAAACAACCACATGTTTTAGTCATATGTACATTGGAATTAGCAGCCAACAGCTTTAAAATACTATAAAGAACCTTATGGGGCTGGAGATGGCTCTGCAGTTCAGAGCACTTGCTGCTCTTGTAGAAGACCTGGATTCACTTCCCAGCACCCACATGGTGGCCAACAAACATCCATAACTCCAGTTCCAAGAAATTCAATGCCATATTTATTCTGACCTCCACGTGCATTGCATAATATGGATGCACGTACATACATGCAGGCAATATACTCATACACGTAAATAAAAATAACAAATAAAATATTAAAAAATAAAGCAACTTATTTAAAATATAATCTTAAAAAGTGAGAAAGCAGTGTAAAAGCAGAAAGAAAATGTAGTGAGAAAACAGATGTAGACTCTCATCAGCATGCTGGAAAACATAAGGAACCAGGTGGAAATTGTGCATTGAAAAGCATAGAACGCTTCATTAAAATATCACTGGATGGACTTAATACCAAGTACAGAACAGAAAAGAAAGGATACCGTAAGTAGATACAGTTGCAATTATCTATTCTAACAAATTAAAATCTGATGAACTAATGAAATACTAAAAATTTTTGGAGCAATATCCTAATTGTGGCTCCTAAACCTATAGAGAGTTAACAATAAGTAGAAAAATTAAAAGATAAATTGAGGAATTTTTTCATAAAAATATAAAAGGTGCTCAAGCCTTGCTGATATGAAAGTTCTGCTATTCTGCTTAAAAATTTTGACATTTGTGATCAAATGAATTTAATTTGATTTAATATGCAAATGACCTAATTCAGATAAAGGTTAGGCTGTCACCACACATACTTACCTCCCCTACACACTGACCTGTCAACCAAACTGCCATATTTTCTGTGGACAGTGAAGTAAGATTGTAGTTTTCATCATTTATTCTTCACTAACCTCCAACATACCACAAAATTTACAGAACTTGTGTTAGAGACAATAAAAAATATGGTCTTTTTTCAGAAGGGAAATCATTGAACTGATGATACTCCAGAAGTAGTACAGAGGTAAGAATTAGGAAAGTCTTTGAAATAACTTGAAGATATGGAAAAAGAGCTACCAGGAAAACATGGATAACATAAGCAAAGAGATGAGAAATTTCAGCAGAGATACAGAGACACAAAAGAAAGGAATGGAAATGCTAGAGCTGAAAAACAGGACATCGAGACTACAGAATGTCTCAGATAATGAATTCATTCTTTGATCTTAACCAAAGACTAATCACAAAAGTGAAAAGATCGTTATACTTAAGTGTTTACATATACAATTGAGGTCAATGGAATTTATTAAAAATGAGAAAAGTTTTAAAGTAAAACTTTGAGCAGAAAACGTATCCAAAATTGGTGAGATGGTGATAATAATAACTAGCCTTAAATATTTTTAGTTGAAATTCTTAGTAGCATCAGAGACATAACTCAGCTGAAGGAAGTTTTGAGGAGACAAGATTTCTCACTCAAGCTGCCCACATATAGGTTTCTCATAACAGAGTCAAAAGAAGAATGTTGTACCAATGAAAAGGACATTGCGTGTCCAGAAAGCAGCAATTTGTAAGATGATAGATCTGGTAAAAAGAGATTTACATATTTGGAAGGGCGGAAAGGAGGTTAGCACACTCTGATAATGGTCCTGAGCTGGTCATCTGTGAACAGGGAAGCCGTCTCAGTGAGGGTGATTGTTGGGATGGGAAATGACACGGCATTAATGTTGCTCTTTTGTCTGTCTGTCTGTCTGTCCCAGGGTCTTGCTAGGTACTCCTAGCTGTCCTGGAACTCACTACTGAGACTAGGGTAACATCAACCTTGAATAGATCTTAGTACCTCTCCCTCCCCAGTGCTGGGATACAGGCGAGGACACTCATCATCCCAGGCTATCATTGACATTCTACCAAGGACTACATTTATAAATTTCCTTCATTTTCATTTTTATTCAGCACAGTTCTTGAGAGCTAGACACTGTCACAGTCCTTATAAAAAGACTTATAACTCCCACCAACTGTAAGAGGTAAATCTATTGTAAAGACAAAGAAATTGGTTATTTTGGGCACTTTCTCACCAGTGACCAAATGTTTGACAGGAAACAACTTCAGGGAGGAAGGATTTATCTTGGCTCACAGTCTGAGAGGCTACAATCCATATAGTCGGAAATGCCTGGCGGAGTTCCTGGCATCTCTGTTCTCACATCTCAGCAGGCCGGGCAGCAAACAGCTTGGGCTGGGAGACAGCCTATATTCCCAAAAGGCCTTGTGCCCTCAGTAACCCACTTTCTCCAGGTAATCCTCACTTCCTAATAGTTCTGCAACCTGCCCAAACAGCATCACCATCTGGGGGCCAAATAGTAAATACAAGAGCTCATGGGGGGAATTTCACACCCAAACCCTAACAGTGAGACACCAAGAGATAAATTTAAACTAAGGCGTTGTGTTAGCCTGGATGCAAGCCTGGAAAGGTCAGCCATAGACCCAGTACTTCTCACTGGTGGTGCTTTAATACAGTCCTAGTCTTTGTACCATTTAAAAATGAGGGGTAATATATACTGTCATGTGAGCAAATAAGCCTTGCTATTTACTTACTCATTCCCACCTTCCCTCCCTCCCCCTTCACACAATCACTCACTCACTCACTCACCTAAACTCTCACTCACCCAACAGCACCCATTCACTACCAGGCACTGTCTAGAGGCTTGGGATGCAGTGCTGTAAAGAGACAAGCTGCACTCAAGTAGCTGCTGCCCTTCTCTCAGGATTCATGAGTTTTCCTAGGGGCATCTGGTAGGGAAAGGTTTTTTTTTTTTTTTTTCTCTTCTTCCTTTGAAAAGTCACTCAACTATTTCAGTATGATTATCCATTCTGATTAATTTTTAAATAATGTTATTACATTCTTCAAAATTGTGTTGTGATGCCTTTGATTCTGACCAGCAGAAATAAAGCACCTCTAGCTCTTTCTTCTCAAAGCGGTTTATTCAGGCACATTACAGCATTTTTACTTCCTTTTCTTCTTCTTCCCCCAAGAACAGAAAATCTCCTCTATTTATCCCTCTCCCACTCCACCTTCTCAGCCCAGGTTGCGTGACCTCAGTCTATTGGTATCATCTGGCCTGATCTTGTATACAGGGTGCACCTGTGCAGCTCGAATGATGGACGTGGCTTTACTTTGATGTAGAAGGGAATCAGGTGTTGAGGGAATCAGGTGTTAGTCATAAGACTTGGCTAAAGTCCCGGGCTCCATCTTGGGACTGTCACCACACCCGCTTTCCATATCTCCCCCTTCTTTATTATTTTAGCAGAGAGAATGCCTGTCTTAGGTAGCCCCGTGCAGCAATGCCCCTTACCCGTCATTGGGAGACAAACAGCACTGGTTTGTTCCCTGTCTTAGGTTGGTGGCATGCCCAGAGAGCCTTACCCTTCTTTGGCTACTTCTCTAGCATGCTAAGCCACACTTGAGGAGACTGTCCTGTCTCCACTGCTGCGAATGCCTGTATTAACAGGGCTTGCATTTTATGTTGATGAAATCGCAAACGGCACATGCGCCAAAAGGCCAGGGAACTAGTGAGGACCAGGCATAGGGCAAGTCTGACAATTTCCACCCATTCTTTCAGTCGTGAAGCAACGGTAGTAATCCAGTTTGTCAGCCCACCAGCCAAGGACACATCCACTCGGGTGGAGTTGATGTGAGCGATGGATTGTCTGAGGTCCCGCAACATGCCATCAAGATCCCTAGACCAGTTTCCTGTAAGATACTGAGACAGGTTACGGGACAATTGAGCGGCATGGCTGGCATTTACAAATGGTAAGGAAGTTACACACAACCCAGAAAAATTTCCATTCACATCCCAGCACATACTGTCACTCTGACTTCCATAAAACACAATGAACACAAAAGGAGGCCACATGCAAACAGGCGTAGCTTTAAAGGAGACATTTGTTCCTGCAGCATATTGAGATACTGTGGACTCGAAAGATGTATTCCAACTAAAGCTTGCATTACCCCAGCCCCCGTCCTTTAGCATACTGAAAGCAGAAAAATTTGTACAACTACCATTCACCCCACACAGCAACCATATATTATATCCTGAGAATGAATATTATGAGTTGTACTAATATAAGGGGAAAATGTAAAATACACACTGCCACAAGCAAAGCAATTACCTGTCTTTGGGCTACATTTTCCTTTGGACATTTGCATAACTGCAGCAATCAATCCCGCACTGGTCAGTGGGCCTCCTAGTTCTCTGCACACATTCATCCAGACCTCCAGCCCCTTGTTCTTATAAGGAGTAATGGCGTGTCTACATCCTTTAGTACATTGCTCAAATATAAGCTGTTTTAGTAATGGCATTGTGGTATCAGCGTCCCCAAAGACGCAGCCCCCAGCTTCCATAATCCTATCTACAAAATCTGAAAAAGGTTCCGTGGGCCCCTGAAGGATTTTGGTTAGATTTCCCCCCACCTCGCCTCTATTTGGGAGAGACTTCCATGCTTGGACACCTAATGCATTAATCTGATCCAGCTGAGTCACAACAAAGGCAGCATTGGCTCCATAGGCATGTACCGCCTCCACCAGTCTTTGAACAATCTTCCAAACTAGCAGCTCATGATAGCGGTTCCCTTGTTGATTTTGAAATACAGGGAAGCACTGAGCCTCTAGTTCTCTCCAAGTTTCAGGATGTAAACTATTCCCTCCTGCTCCGTTGCAAGCATAAGGAGGTGGCAGGGGCACCTGAGGGTTCTATCTTTACTTTCACTTTCTCCAAGCTGGCGGCAAGGCTTTCCACATCCCCGTCTGACATGTCCCCTTCACTAGATTCTTCTTGAATTTCAGAGTGTTGAGAGCGCTCTTCCTTAACCTGGTCTAAGGCTTCACTCCCTTCTTTTATCTTTTTTCCACACCGTTCCTCATCCCCTATGCAATTTCTTACCAACTTCCACATCGGCAGTACTCCCTTGTGTAGAACCTTAATTGTCCCCTTTTCCGGGGAGCTTTATTGTCTCACTCCAAGAACCTTAATTGCCCCCTTTTCCGGGGAGCTTTATTGTCTCACTCCAAGAACTTTAATTGTCCCCTTTTCCGGGGAGCTTTATTGTCTCACTCCGAGAACCTTAATTGTCCCACTTACCTGGGAGCTTACCGACTAGTCATCCTGACCACAATGAGTTCTGAAAGAGAAAGGAAGAAGAACGCATTCCTGTACAGGCTGCCACTTGATGCCTTTGATTCTGACCAGCAGAAATAAAGCACCTCTAGCTCGTTCTTCTCAAAGCGGTTTATTCAGGCACATTACAGCATTTTTACTTCCTTTTCTTCTTCTTCCCCCAAGAACAGAAAATCTCCTCTATTTATCCGTCTCCTGTTCCACCTTCTCAGCCCAGGTTGCGTGGCCTCAATCTATTGGTATCATCTGGCCTGATCTTGCATCCAGGGTGCACCTGTGCAGCTCGAATGATGGACATGGCTTTACTTTGATGTAGGAGGGAATCAGGTGTTGGGGGAATCAGGTGTTAGTCATAAGACTTGGCTAAAGTCCTGGGCGCCATCTTGGGACTGTCGCCACACCTGCTCTCCACAGTGTTGCAATTTTAAATATTATATCACATCAAGAAATAAATTTAGGGAAAAATCTATCATGTTTGTTTCCTATGTAAGAACAAAGCATTTCATTATATTTGTCTAATTCAATGTTGTTTTAATGCTTTTTGATAGAACTCTTTTTGTCATTACTTTAGTTTCTTATTACAATTAGTAATATTTTATAATTTTTGTTGTTCTTACAAAAGAGGAAATGCACTTTTCCCATTATATTATCTAATAACTTATTGTCAGTATATAATAGTTATTGATTTTTTAATAAAAATTTTGTGACCAATGTCAACACTTGATTCTTCAGTGGGAGCGGAGTCAGTTTTTCATGCGCTTTATTGATTTCTAAGTATACAATGATGGCATTGTTTTTCTCCAGGACTTCTGTCCCCAAAACAACAACAACAATAACAGAAGCAACAACAACAATACGAATGTGCAGCCGAGCCAGAACTCAAATTTTTTTTTCCATATACTCCAAGATCAATACCATTGTTACTGTGATTTACATCGTATATACAGAAATATATAGTAAGATGTATGGTACTAAGAGACAATGTACCTAGCCTCTTCTCAAAAACATTTGTTTTTCCTTGTTAATTGTCATGAAACTGAAAACAGTTTAACCCTATAAGCACTATTCCTTTGTGTATTTAATTTAAAGTTAAACCAATTTAAACTTTAAAATAATTCATTAATGTTCACATGCTATGTGGATTTTTATTATAAGGCATCTTTCCCCAGAGTGAGTCATTTCATTTTAGATTCTAAGAATCATTTTCTCATGTATGAAGCCTGTAGTACAGCCAGGAGTTTCTCCAAATATAATTAAATAAGTACTTCTGGGAGCAAGTTTTTATAATCAAGTGCATATGAGCAATATGGAAACATTGCTTATATTGGTCAGTTTTCTTTAGTGTTCTTCAGAAGATCCAAAAATCCACTGATGTCTCTTAGAGTTATTAGACTGAAATCTACATTTTGAAATTTTGAATTATTTTCTAATGGAGCTTTTCCATCTCTCTTAGGTCACTTTAGGACTTTGAATACATGGCTAAAAGGCATCACAAGTTATTACCTATGGAAGGTAGGTAGCTAACAGTGAGTTGAGCTGAAAGGCCTGGAGGATGTGGCACAAAGTAGAATCTTGAGCAGAAGAGGGTGATGGATGGAGAAATATGGAGACCCTGAGGAAAAACTTGCCTTCTTTGTTCTGCATGCAAGACCAGATAATATAATATGTAATTACTAATTTGGCATTATCCTCAAAGTGGTTTGACTATTTTCTTCTTTAATAAAGTTTGGACAGGCGGTATTGTTCTATTCTCATTCCGTCACATACAGATGTGATACGGTTCCACATCGAGAAGTTTCCCCTGCTACTATAAGTCATGGAATCAGGTTGGCTATCCAGGTATGGAAATGGTTAGAACACATTTTCAAACTAAACATGACAGATTCACATCTTGATTTATGCAATGTTGAAATAAGCACAACCAAGAATGTAGAGCGAAGACTTATTACTTACAGAAAGTAAAGTAAACTTGAAATTTATTTATAAAACAATATAATGCTCAAGTATAAGCAAAGGGATTTCATGTGGGGACCCTACATTTATTCATATAGGAAACTGTCTTGGGGTCAGGCACATTCCTGAGCATCTCAATTAGAGATATCTTTACAGAGAATGCTTCATTTCAGGCCATACTTCAGGAAGGAACAACGGTGGATATGTGGGGACATGCTTAGGAAGATCATAGAAAATGCATTAGAAAGTTTAGAATGGCAGACAGGAACACTTCTGGGCATGCTGAGTTTGACTCATTAAGCTGGAGGGTAACAAGTCTCTGAGCATGTGAAATGTCTCCAAAAGGTTTCAGGTGAAGGAAAGGAAAGGACACTTTGAAAGTGAGTTAATATAGGACCTTTATCACAAAGGTACTTGCCTCATTTAAAAGTTAAGTCTTACTCTTACTTTAACATTTAACTTTCATATTTCAACCTTTTCCTGATTTCTTATCTACTTTGCTCTTCTGGGATTCTTTTTGCTGTATTTTCTCAAACACTCTAAATTATTTATTAGATAAAGAAGATTATTGTGTGAGGAACAGTTTTTCTCTTTATTATGTCACACAGAGCACATCTGGTACCATATATCTGAGGTCTTCTTTCATGTGACCATTTCACAGCAGCTGCATACCCTATCAGTTACCTCCATTATGACAATATCCACTGTTGATAGTATCTGGCCCCACGGTGGAGGCCTCAGTCCCACAAGACTGCCCCTTCTTCAGAAGCCAGTCCAAAATCTGGGTAGTCAGCTGTGCTCTTGGATCATACTCTCTCCAAGACTTGACAATTGTTAGAGTGCTTCATGGAGTTCAGGAATGTAATTTTATTGGATTATCGGTTTACTGTAAAAGGAACTATTCCAGAATAGTCAGTCTCAAGAAACGTGTAAGCCACAACATGACGTCAGACTTAGTGCTTCCCAAGCCCTTTCCAAGGCATACCACACCTGTAACACCTCTTTTCTCCAAACCCTGTTCTTTTGGATATTCCTAGAGACCTCATTAGTTTGGCAATTAGTCACACTCTGTGTCCTAGAGATGATGCAAAGAAGAGTTTGGATACGGGATAAAAATTCTCAGTTTCCAATGACAGAGTTTATCATCTCGTGGGAAACAGCCTCCATCTTGAGGTTAAAATGGAATTGTCCACCAGTAGTCATCTTTTTAAAACATTTTTTTTAATTTTTTAATGTGTATGAATGTATTGTCTGCGTGTAGGTTGGTGCACCTGTGTCGTGCAATGCCGCGGAGGTCTGAAGAGGATGTTGGATTCCCCTGGAACTGGAGTTAAAGACGGTTCTCAGCCGCCATGTGGGTGCTGGGAATCGAACTCGGGTCCTCTGCAAGAGCAGTCAGCGCTCTTAACCACTAGGCCATCTCTCCAGCCCCCAGTAGTCACTCTTTAGCATACAAAAGGACACAATTTTAGGACTGGTAAGATGGCTCAACAAGGAAAAGTGTCTGCCACCAAGTCTCATATGTATATTTGATATCAGTGACCTATAAGGTCAGAGAGAACTGATTTTCTCATTGTCCTCTGATCTCCACGTGTATTCTGTGGCATACACACACCATAGGCACACACATAGATAAGTAAAGTAATAAAAATTTTAAAAAGCACAATTTTGGAGATTCTGAGATTGTTAGGAGCCCTATGCATACTTGGAACTGGATGAAAAGGAAAAAAAAATATATATATATATAAAATATATATATATATATATATGTATATATATATATATATTTCTTTTGATGAGTCACAGAATCATAAACATGAACAAATTAATATTGCCTGATGGTCTAAGAGGTATGTTATCTTAACTTCTACCCTAGTCTAAAAGGAGACCAACCCCAAAGCAGATAATCACAGGCAATGCGAGGGGATTGGTACTGAAGCATGTGGTCTACATCACCAGGGAATATACAGGATGCTTCATTTTGAGATGATTCAATGGTTCATCTAATTTCAAATGAGCATTACTTGTACAGCATTCTCTGTCTAGGTAGGAAATGCATCTGCTACTCTTTTCATTCAAATGATCCTCCTGTGAAAATAAATGATTTGCCTTGGGACAATGTTGAAATGTTGCAGAGGCAGCAAGCAGGAACTGGATGACAAAGAGAAATCACTTTAGAATTAATGTGGACTTCAGATACTCATCATATTGCCACACTGTAGTTATTACTTTCTCATAAGAAAATCTGCTAAGTGCCTTACTACACATCAGAAAATACAAGTCCAAAATATTAATTTAGTGATCATGAATAAAGTTTAGTTGGAAGAGAGACACTTGTCTATTCAGTGTCTGTGGTTCCCTTTGCCCTTCAAAGAGATGTATAGCTATGATGGGGATTATAATGCCCTTCAAGCCTAAATATTTATTCTCTGACCATTTATGAAAAAATTTGCTGAACTCTGAGATCCATCATTGGTTATAGATGAACCTGAGAAGAAGCTAAGTGGTTAGTCTCCCCAACTGAACAAGTGAAGAAAGAGGTTGAGGAGTTAAGGACACAGCATGGGTGTGGTGAAGGGCTCATTTCTAAAATATTAATTGAATATTTTGTGATTTTTAAATGGAGTTTCTTTTCACATGGAAAACACGCACTTTTAATCAATTTTCTCTAATAAATAGCTTTTACTGTGAAGTGAATCCTTAAACATGCTTTGGAATTAACCTATAATTTATTTTCAGAATTTGTAATTTTGGAATTTGGATTGCTTTATCGACTTCTTTGAAGGACAGTAAAATTTTGGTCCCTTCTGCTAAGACATGCCTTTAATCCCAGCACTTGGTAGGCAGAGGCAGGAGGATCTCTGTGAGTTCATGGTCAGCCTGGTCTATAGAGTGAGTTCTAGGACAGGTGGAGCTACAGAGAGACCCTATCTCAAAAAGACAAAAAAATTATAAGGCCCCAAATTACTTAAGGAATCTGATGTAAGATCAGGTTGACTCCAAAACCCACATTCAGAATCTGCTATCCAGCAAGCTTTTGCAATCAATGCTGTGAGATTTAGAGAGATGATTTCAGTGAGATGGTAAAATAATAGAGACATTGACTTCTTTCCAGGACACAGGTGTACTAAAGCATCATGCACCTTCTTTTATTCTCCAGCTTGTGCTAGGAAAATAGGATTGAATATCTTGGTTGGCAATTTCTTAATCTCTAGACAAAAACTCTCTAAAGAGACGTCTAATGTGAGCTGTGTTCATATGCTCACCCACATTTTCAGTATTTCTCCCCTTAAAAAGCTGCTCGCAGAGTGCCCCTGGAGGGAGATGAAGGGTGCTGGAGGAGGGGGAAGTACGGAACACTACTGGACACTACTGAGAGAAAAAAAAATTCCATACAAAATGAGCTGAGTGGTCTGAACATATTGACATTGTGAATTGATTTTTCAATCACTAAATAGATAAAACTTGCTAGAAGTTTTCTTGGGTTTCAGCTATTATAAGAGTGAAGAAAAACTAAAATCAGCCAAAGCATAGGCAAGCCCTACAAGGGAACTTTACAAGAGTATTAAAAACCAAAACGCCTGGGGCTGGAGAGATAGCCTAGCGGTTAAGATCACCGACTGCTCTTGCAGAAGACCGGGGTTTGATCCCCAGCATCCACATGGCATCTGAGAACTGTCTGTAACTCCAGTACCAGGGGAATCTGACACTCTCTTCTGACCTCCTCAGCATTGCACGACAAAGGTGCACAGACCTACATGCAGACAGTACATTCATACACATACAAAAAAATAAGTAAATAAAATTAAAAAAAACCAACATGCCATGTGATTTTGCTTTTCCCCTTGTTTCTGGGCTTATAAACATGGCAATTAGGAGGTTTTAGTTTGATAAGTATTCCAGAACTCTGAAGATATTTTTTTCACAGATGCTATTTTTTTTTTTGTCTTTTTGCCACAGGGTCTCCCTTTAGTGCCAGCTGACCTGGAGCTCACTCTGTAGACCAGGCTGGCCTTGAACTCACAGAGATCCTCCTGCCTCTGCCTCCCAAGTGCATGGATTTAAGGCTAGATGCTATTTTTCTAATCAGTTACATACTTTTACTGTTTTCTGTTTGATGTCTGCTAAGGTCTTTTGCTATTATCTCTCATTATTTTCCACAGATTCTTTTTGATTAAAGAAGCACACAGTGCAAAAGAAAAGTGATGCCTAATAAATTCTGTGGTAATATCGCAAGGATACTTTTCTAAGAGGAAAAAAAGCATAAATTATGTTCCATTTTATCACCAACTGTTCAATTTATTCATGTACAGTAAACAACATGAAGTCATCTGCATTCTTTTTCCACTGAGAAAACCAACTACTAAATTAATGGAGGCTTATCCCAAGACAGCAGATATAGATCATTTAACATTTCCTGCTGAAAGTGTGTGCATTATGTTCTTGCTGATCTGTTTCAAGGCCGTTGCTATGCAGGAGACTATCAACTATGTAAAGCAATGAAGAAATGCCAATTGTGCTGCTAGCAGATGTGGTCTTCCAATTATTTCAGTTACAGCAACTTTATTGATTTATGCCTTTTCTGATTGAAATGTTGCACTAGGTCATTCATAATAATAGTAATTCATATTTGTAATGGTCCATTCTGGCTCCCAGATTTCTAGCTTATTCTGAGGAACTGTTCCCTTTTTATAATAGGAAACCCAAGTCCTCAGAGAGACAAAGCAGTTTGCTGAGGTGAAAGGAAGCTGAGCCAGAAAGAGTGTTCGGCACATTTAATCCAGATCACTTTGTACTACGACAACTAACATGGCAAAAATTTAACAGTTAATATGTGTGACACCTCAGAATGAGCTGAAATAGGAATGGTATAAATAGAATAGAGCAAGAATAAGTTTACAGGAATAACCTGCGGTCGCACAACTACAAAATATGCTATATCCCTCTTGCCTTTGCTATGGGAATCTAACACATCTACAGCATTTATAATGGGGCCTCACACAAAATATGGTGTTCCACATAGGTAACACATGTATAGGGAACAAAATTCTAATAGGCCAATATGGTTTACAATGAACTATTTCCCACCTTGTTTTCCAATTGCCTTATTCCTGCTTCAAGATATCACTGCTTCCTTTCTGTAAGGTAGTTATTTTTCACAAGTAAATGGTTTTACACGTTTGCATTCTTTTTAGAAAACGTATTCTATAACTGACTCATTTTTTTCTCTGAATTTAAATATATATATTTTTTCGAGTGGGTCTTATTACTGAAGTCTTCTTAGACTGAATCATAATATAAATACTATTATAAATCTATGTTTAGCTAATAGTAAGCAATTATGTAATTTATTGCTTCAGTTCAGTTGATTCGCAAATGGCAATGTGTTTCAAGTAGCAGGGCCACAGGGGTAATCCACAAATTATCCAGGAAAACCAAAAAGGCTGCCTTCTTTAATGCCCTATCTTAGAGATTGTTCCATACGAACACATCTTCATTTTGCAACTAATATTTTATTGTGAATTCCTTGATACAAAAGTGTTTTGAGATGTGAGTTTAGAGTATGAGCCTAGGTCATTTGAGGTAACTACTCGGAACTTACCTTTCTATTAAAATCACTGTGTGCTCCTACCTACTCCCATCCTTTTCCTCTCCTCCAAAGAGGTTAAGAGAAACATGAATTTTATGATAATAATATCGCTATTTTGTTTAAGAATAGTTTATCATGCTGGAGAGATGGCTCAGTGATTAAAAGCACTGGGAGGTCTTGCAGAGGACCTGGGTTTGAGTCCCAGCACCCACATGGTGGCTAACACTATATCCATAACTCCAATTCCAGGGGGATCTGATGCCCTCTTCTGACTCCCACGGGTATTGCATGATATGGGTGCACTTACATACATGCAGGCAATGCACTCATACACATAAAATAAAAGTAATGAATGTAAATATTTCAGAGTAGTTTATCACATAGGCGTGTATTCCAAAACAATGCATTGTATTCTGTCAGAGTATCTTACCTTATAAATATAGTATCATAGACTATGAGGTCTTCAGCAACATTTTTGTCCAGTGATCACTTTATCTTATAAGGTATTTCTCTTCAGTTTCACAGAGCTGTGGCTCCTTGAGTTTCAATGCAGAGGATTTAGGTGGTCAACAGTGACCAAGTAGAGAAGGAAACGTTAGTTACTTTCCTCAGCTTCCATTGCCTCTTTTCTTTACTCTAATATTTTTATTTTTAGCTGAACACGTGGCTATCTTAACACATAAGCATCATGTATGACTAATCTGTTCCTGAGGGATGTAAATAGAACTACCCTTTGTAACTTGTGGAAAGTGTTTTTTTAAGAGAAACAACATGTCCTTTTTGGGTCCATCTTTCTTGGTTATGAATTAAATGTGGACATGATAGCTACATTGTAGTCAGAGGTAGCAAAATGCAAGGCATGTGTTTGCCTAATGACTAGGGAAGGGCTACACCACTCTTGTGTTACTCATTTCTAGAGAATATTTACATGAAAGGAATTAACTTCCATCTTTTTTATACCACTACTATTTTGAAATTTCATTTTTTCTTACAGCTGACATTATTTCTACCTAATATAGGAGTGAAACGCTACATAAACAGTAGCTACAGTGTCCTTCTGTCTTTTTGGCTTATCACTGTATTGAATAGTTCTTATCCTATTAATTATTTCATTATAACAAAATGACCGTTGAAACTTTGACTTCCATTCTAGATAAAAAGAAAGAAGAAAAAAATCTGAGGAGCCATGATTCATATATCAAGAAAATAAAAAAATAAAGCTTTCTAGAATTCACAAGAGACTTCTTTTATGTCATCTTGGACATGTTTTGATATTTAATTTGAAAATCTGGGCACACAGACACCCCAAATAAAGTGACAATCCCATCACAAGATATGATTGGAGATGGAGATTACAGAGACCCCTAGTAGGGGCAGTAGCAGTACTTAGAAATGGTATGTTCTGAACTGGATAGGAGTCCAAAATGGCCTCCAATACAGGCTCCTATCATTACACTTAAGTGGAGGTGGATAAACAATTAGCATCTGTTTATAAATATCCATTACATTCAGAGAAGAACTAGAGCTTAGTTCATTAAGAGTCACACAGACCATAGTTAAAACTAGGGTCATTTTAACAGAAAGGGCACACATTAGAAAAATAGTGATGGTGACAATTTGTGGCAAACTAATGAAAAGTTGTTAAGCATAAAGGGAAGCCTTAAAACCATCAAGAGAAATTAGTTAAGGCAAAAGGAAAATTTTAGGCAGAGGAGTTTATAAATGCTATGATGAAAACCATCAAGAACCACAGTGAGTGTGAGATGCACAGGTAGTTGCATAACGTGATCAGATTGGGATGTGTTCCTGGTTAACATTCAGAGACATACCACTGTATCTCAGTAAAGCAAGTACTAAAATTAAGTTTACAGTATACTGAGGGCATAATCATTGTGACAATATTAAACTGAACTATTAGGAGCCTAGTGAGAGGTGGTTGAGTCACTGGGAATGAACACTCTCAGAACCCTGGTTAGTTCCTCCTGCAGTAGCCTCCTGATGACCTCCAGCTCCCTCTAGTCCCATTAACTCCCTTTGGCATGCAGCCATTTCCCATTCAACTGCCCTGCCAAATTGTCAGCACTGAATTGAGCCCTTCAAAAGGGCCAAATAGAAGGGCCGCCCAGTCTTGGATTTTCAGCCTCCAAACTGTGAGCTATGTAAACCTCTTTTATTTATAAAGTGTCCAAATTAAAATATTTTGTTATAGCAATAGAAAACATACTAAGTACAAAGACTAAGGGAAAAATAAGAAAATAGATTCGAATGGAGGGTTCAACTGTACAATATTTAGTCATTGCTTCCCAAGCACAGCTTCCATATAACTGCATATCTTCTTACAAATGTAATGAACACAAGATTTAAGTAGTTAGAAGAAATGGAAAATTAAAAGAAAAAAACTATATTGTTTTGAATGAATGCAGAGCATTCTTTCTCGTCTGAATTTCTGTTGTATTGACTTACAGATGCATAGATCTAGGGACCTATGCAGCCCTTGGCTAAATCTGCCCCTCACAATTTCAATGAGTGAGCAGGGATTTGTGTGTTTCTTTTAATACTGGAAGAAAATTTCAAAGTCAAACTACCTTTGATATGAAATGGCGAATTTGAATGTGTTTTAATATTTAGATTCCACACATTTAATCTCATCAACAAATCATGATTTGCTCTTTAAATAATGCATGAACAAGATTTAAAGGACAAACATTCAAAGTGATATTGTATCCAAAGCTTTCAGAAATTCTGCCAAGTTGATTTGATATACAAGTCATTGAAAAATTTAAGTCAGTTAAAAAACACTGGGGCCAAACCAAAGGAAAGAAAAGACCATGGAGGATATTCCAGGCACGTTGAACATGTTAGTTCTTTACCGGGATCCTAAGAAGCTTCATTCTGATACTGAAGAATAAGGCCAAGATGGTCAGCAGCTTCCTCGGGATCCTAAATATATTAAGGATCCCAGCTTAGACATGAGCCCACAGTTTTTGACAATCAGATTAGGGTACTTCTACTGTGTATCTCTGCCTTCTATATGGAATACTTCAAAGAGCAAAAGCAAATGAGCAAAGAGGCTCTTAGGAAAAAAAAAACTGATGTTCTTATTTTGATTTTTTTATGCATGTGAGTGCTTTGCTTGTGCACCTGTGTCATGAAATGCCCATGGAGGCCAGAAGAGGGTGTTAGATCTACTAGAACTGGATTTACTACAGTTGTTAGCCACCATGCGGGTATTGAGAACTGAACCCCGGTCCTCTGGAAGAGAAATCAATGCTCTTAATTACTGAGCCACCTGTCCAGCCCCTGGTGTTATTTTACTTTTTAAAAATGAAGCATGTTTTAGAAGAAATCTCTGAAATAATCTGAGAAGGAGGTGTCAGCACTGACGAAACTGTGGAGTCAAGTGCTTGTGTGAATCAAGGTAGGTTTATCGTATTGTCTAATAAGATAACTCAAGTTATTATGCACACAGCCCAGTAGAGTCATACAAGTGGGCAACAAACTGTGCATATAGAAACAAAGGCCTAGGGAAAGCTTTGCAAGGTTTAAAAAGTCAAGGTTATGTCATCAGCACATAATTAAAGCAATGGAAATGTGTGCCCTACATTGGGGCAGCAAGAGCTCTTCTGGAAGCATGAAAATCATTCTACATATCCAATGGCTATATTCTTGAGATTAAAGTGTGTGTGTGTGTGTGTGTGTGTGTATGTGTGTGCATGTATGTATGTGTATGTGTCTATGTGCTACATTTGTAGCTTTTCTGATCTAATTAATAAAAAAATGATATTGTAAGAGTGGCATATAGACCAATTGTACATATCACAAGTGCTTTCATATCTATTAATTTATGGGTCATCAGGGAGAATGGCTATCTACAACATTATCTCCAAGAATCATGCACTATCTCATTTTCAAAAATTAAAACAGTAGGACTAGAGATGGTTCAGCAGTTAGGAACACCGGCTGCTCTTACAGAGGACCCAGATTTGATTTCCAGAACCCACATGGGGGCTAACAACTGTCTATAGCTCTAGTTCTAGAAGAATCTGATGCTCTCTTTTGACGTCCATGGGCATTGCATGTAAGTGCACTTACATATATGCAGGAAATACACTCATAAACATAAAATAAAAATAATAAATAAAATATTAAAAAATTAAACAACAGTTCAAGTTAAAAGAGAATAGAAAACGCACTAAAAGCTCTGTGCAGTTCAAGGTAAGCAAACTGCTATAAAAAGTGGGTCTTACACAGAGAATATGTATCTGAGTAATGCCCCAGTCCAGGGTGACACATTTATAGCTGAACCTCTTCACCTAAGGCTCATGGGACATACTGGAGTGTGGAGTAGAGAGAAAATTAATGTATCCCTCAACCCTCACCATTGAATCTTCCTTAGACTACAGAGAGTGATGTACACAGGAGGCCACAACTGTACAAGTTTTAAAGAATAAGAGACTGCAAGAGTCTTTGTACCTGGTTAGGACTCTTATACTGAACTTCACTCACCCACGGTTCAGGGACCATTGTAGAAGAAGGGGTGGAAAGATTGTAAGAGCCGGGCTGGACCATGAACGTAGGAAAGCAGATGTTTTCATGCTTGCACATGGGAATTTGTGGCAATGGTATCTTGGAGTACAGGACCCATGCCAACTCAATTAAACAAGGGCCCCGAGTGGAGGAGAGAAATGTGTGAAGAGCCAGCCCTAGACAGAGAAATGTTAGAGGCTTATTGATGCTGCGTGAGGGAGGGTATGCCTTACTTATGATCTGTAGATGTACTGACTAGACTCCAGTGGATGAATTTGTACCAAAGGACATCTGGTACAAATGCTTCACTGGATAGGACTTACCATGTATGATATAATACAAGAGGTCTGGTGGGGGCTTAGAGGGGCATGGATGGAGAAAAGCATCTAAACTTGATTAAGAACTGTTCTATGAAACTACAAAAGCTCAATAAAGTTTTTAAGTAGGTCTTAAATATAAAATGGCACAAACACAAGTTACTATTTTTGTGGTGTCAAGTTTATGCTACAGGTCATGGTGTAAAGGAAAGTGGACTGACCTAGAAGAGCATATTCACACCACAAACCAGAAGGTGATGGAGATTGGTGTGCAGGAACATTAGCTATGGGACCAAACTAATACAGAGAGCTCAGGAATTTAGAAGGCTCAGGCTATCATAGCAGGGAGTGGGGATCAGAGCAGTTCATGTCAGCATGGGCCAGGAAGTAGAGAAAAGGGAGTGCTGGCCATCATCTAGCTCTCGGCTTTTCCCATTTTATTCATTCCAGGCCTCCAGCCCATGGGGTAGTGCTGTGGTCAAAGTGGATCTCTTCTTCCCCTAGTTAAACTTCTCTGAAAATTCCTTCAGAGACAAACTTAGAGGAGTGTGTCTCTGGTCCTCAGGTGATTCTAAATGCAGTTGAGTTAACAATGAAGATTAACCCTCATGGGGTGGGGCTGGGACATCCATTCATTCTTTCAGAAGCAAATCTCCCCCAAAGCTTTAGACAGAGGTTAGAGACTAGAACATTGTAATGATGCCAAATGCAGAGCTTGAATAGCAGAATGTACTTGGATTAAACCAAAGCTAGGTGTTCATATTGTGCAAAAACAAAAAAGAAGACAATCTACTTAAAAGTTGTTTTAAATATATGGCTGAAGTAATAGGCCATGAGATCTACATCTAAAAACAACAACAAAAAACCTAAGACACAATCACACAGTTTGGTGGAAAAATTAAAATAAAATTGGATCTTATATAATTGGAAGTAAAAAAATATTTATGACTGGAGATGAAGCTATAATAAATTTAGAAGCAGGCATAATATAGATAACTCTTATTATATATAAGTAATATCTAAGGGAACTTAAGGCATATATCTATTCCAGGTAGTAAAATGCATATTTATAGTAGTAATGTTCATACTTTCCAAAGAGTAGAAACAACCTAAATCTAAGTGAGTAACCAAAGTGTGATTTAACTATACAATGAAATATGACCATACAAAGAATGAAACAGATTCTACATTCGTGAATGAGTCTTGAAAATATTATGCTAAAATGAAAGAAGCCAGTCACAACAGAACCTATATTTCTTATATTACTTATGTGAAAGTCCAGACCGAGAAAATGTTTAGAGATAGAAAGTAAGTTAGCAGTGGTTTAGAACTGAGAAGTAGAGGATTGTCAAGAACGAAGTATACTAGCTGAAGAATACAGGGTACAGGGCCAGCGAGATGGCTTAGCAGGTCAAGTTATTTGCCACCTATCCTGACAACCTGAGTTGAATCCCCAGAAATAATAGGCTAGAAGGAGAGAACCAAATTGGCACCAGCCAGTTGTCCTTCAACCTCCATGCCTAGATTTGGCACATATACCACATACACCCAGAAAATATAAAGACAAACCTAAAACATTTGAAAAATAGAATTTTTAATGAAAACAGAATAATTGCTGTCAGATAAGGTGATGAAAACTCTCCCAATCTACCCATAGTTGTGACTATACACTCAAAAGTAAAAAGATCATTCGATCAGGCATTTTGAACAGGTGAGCTTGGCTAGTGATTACCTTCACTAGTGGTCAGATGCCACACTTGACAGCATGTTTCTGTTCTATCACTCTTAATTGGTTGTTTTAAAATAGTTTAATTATTTGAGAGTTTTATACAATGTACTTTGATCATGTTCTCTCCTCCTCCAGCACTTCCCAGACTCCTCCCCTCCCAACTCACCCAATTCTATGTTCATTTGATTTTGTTCTTGTTTTTCTCATTGAGTCCAATTTGTGTTACACAAATACTCTTGAGGGTGGAACATGGTCTACCTACCAAGGGTATGTGCTTAAAGGGTGCTGATGGGGAAAGAGGTATAGAGACAATTAAGTTGTTGTTATGAAATACACATAATTTAATAAAAATTTACAAAAAAAACCCTAACTCTTCTCTTTCAGTAGATTTCAAATAATTGCTCCTTAGTTATGAGTGGGAATTCATCCACAACTTTCTGTCCATGCTGGGATTTTGTCTGGGCTAAGCATGAGCAAGTCTAGTGCATTTCGTCACAATGTCTGTTAGTTCATGTGCCACTGCCCTGGTCTAGGAAAGACTTTCCACAGAGTCACCTACAAACTCTGGTTCATACAATCTTTCTACTCCCTCTTTTTGTGAAGATCCTTGAGCCTTGAGAGGATCCATTTAGCACTGAACACTCTGCAGTTTCTCCTTTGCACATTTAACAGCTGCGGGTCTTTATGATAATTTCCTTCTATTGCAAGAAGCATCTCTGTTGAGGATTGAGAGATATACTGCTCTATGGATATAGCAGTCAATCAGAATCACTATGATACTATGTCCAGTCAGTAGAGTATTAGTAGCAGGTTTTTCCTTACAGCCTGTGACCTGTCATATCACAGGTTCTCAGCCCTAATAAGAGTGGCAGGAATGGGTTCCATCTTGAGAAGCTGGCCTTAGGTCCATTCAGAGAGAGGTTCGTTCATCTTATAATATTGATGCAGTTATTGCACTGGTAAGCATATCTCTCCAGACCAGTTGTTATTGTGGCTCACAGGGTTCATAATTTGTTATGATGGGTGATTACTTTTTTCTTCTGGTAGCATGCATAGCAACTTTCAGCACTGTGGAAGCAACCCAGTTAGGATGAAGCTTCCAGGTCAGTACCAGCTTGACTTTTTCATGTTTTATTGACTCAAGGATGTGGTGTCATTAGCAATAGGATCTTACTATCAAGTTAGAAGTTAACCAAGAACCAATGCAAAAGTGTGTAATATTGGCTGGGACAGGGCATCTGTGGTATTCCACTAGCCAACAAGTCAAAGATAGTTAACCCATGCCTATTACTGTTTTTTTCTTTTCTTTTTAATTAATTAATTAGTTTTAAGGAAGTCACAATATAAGAGCACAGTTGTTTTCAGATCACATTAATGTTGCTCAGTTTGCCATACAATTAGGTAACTGGTGCTAGCATCCACAGATGAGGGATACCATTCGTCATTTGTTTTTCTGGCATGATATCATCTACCTCTATCCATTTACTTGAAAATTTCATGATGCCATCTGTTCTAGTTTGTCTTCCATTGCTGTGACAAAACACTCTGACCGACACCAACTTGGGGAGGAAAGGGTTTATTCAGCTTACATCTCCTGGGTCACAGTTCATCACTTAGGGAGCCCAAGGCAGGAACTCAGGGCAGGAACCTGGAGGCAGGAGCTGAAGCACAGGCCATGGAGGAATGCTGTTCACTGGCTTGCTCCCCTGTCTCATGCCCAGCCTGCCTTTTTATATGGTACACAACAACCTGCCCAGGGCGGCACCACTCATTGTGGGCTGGGCCCTCCCACACTGCTTGACAATCAAGACAATACTCCACAGATGTGGCCACAGGCCAATCCAATGGAGCCAATTCCCTAATTGAGGTTCCCTCAACCCAGGTGTGTCAAGTTGACACTAAAGCTATCCAGCACACCATCTTTCTTTACCACTGCAAAGAACTCCATTGTATAGATGTACCACATTTTCTCTCTCAACTTGTTGGTTGAGAAACACTTGGGTTGGTTCCTGCTCTTCACTGTTGTGAAGAGAGCTGTAATAAACATGGATGTGCATGTGTCTACGCATGAATGGTATGGCTGGGTCAGGTGGCAAGTTCATTCTGAGTCTTCCAAGGGTTCTCCACACTGCTTTTCATAGTGGTATGAGTTTACAATTAACATTAACACACTGGGGGTAGCCTGAACAGAAGGATTAACAGTAGCTAGTACCATGCATAATCCCTGCTTGATTCAACTGACAGAAGGGTAAACCTAAACATTTTGTAATTTGGGCTTCTTAGGGAGAGTTTTCCTTTCATGAACATTTTCTTTCTTGCTAAAAGTTCCACAAATATATATATTTTTTAATTTTCAGAGAGAGATACAACAGAAATGTGATCTGAAAGAGGGAAATGAGAAAATAAAGAACATGATGGAAAGTATTTAGAGAGGAAAATAATTGAAGAAACTTCAATTTGAATTGTATGAATGAGAAAAGTGGAGGGATTTGTGGAACTTTAAACAGTTTGGGGCTGTGGAATAAACAGACCAGAGATGGTCTAGTAGTGCCTGTTGAATGGCTAAGCCAGGGCCAGGTTTAAAGCAAATGGCTTGTACCTGAACTTCTGGGGAAGGCATAAAACATATTACATACTGGACCATTCATGAGGATATGAATGACCCTCTTCTAAGATAAAACACAGCCCTGGTCTTAAAGCACTGCTTTGTTCTTAAGTAAAATTTATGTGCATATTCATAGCCTGAACTAAAGCAATAAGCAGTGATAGACAAATCTGGAAGGCATTTTCTAATTTTTTATTAATGTCTACAGTCAACAAATGCACAAGTTTGAAGTGCATAGATTTTTCAGTAAAAAATTAGTACACTTATGCAAACCACATCCTTGTCTAGACATGCAACATTTCTATCACCCCTGAAGTCCCCTCCTACCCTTTCCAGTAAATCTCTGTCCTTCCCCAGAGGCTACCATCCATCTGATTTCTATTACCAGAGATTATTTGTGCTTATTCTAATCTTCTTATAAATATTATCATAAATTAATGTCACATTGTTTCTGGTTTCTTTGAACTCACCATGCTCTGAGGTCTATTACATTGGTGCATGTAAGTAGTTCTGTTTTCTTTCTTATTACTACATTCATGAGCACATTATAGTTTGTCTTTAACCGTGACTGTCCTTTTTGATCATCTTGGTACTGCTATGAATAAAAAGTACTTCTAACCATTCTGGAAAGAGGATTGTGTGGATATTTGTTTTCCATTTTCTTAGATAAATGGCCATAAATGTGATTGATTGCTGGGTCAGAGTTCGTGCAGGTTCAACTTTTGGAAATCATCAAACTATTTTGCAAAGTAGTTTTACCAGTTAGCACCCCCACAACCTACGTATGGTGATTCCTGGTGTTACCCATTCTAAAATATTAGCCATTATTGATTTTTGGTCTGGTTTGAGCTTACATAGGACTTGTGCATGCTGTCACCATTGCTGTGAGTTCATATGTGTAACTGACAAGGTCTCTGGAAAACTCTATTTCCCATGTTCCTCCAGCACCCCTGGTTCTTACCTTCTCTCCACTTCTCCCATAATGATCTCTGAGTTTTGGAAAGTAGAAATTTGATATGGGTGTAGTATTCAGAGATATGCTCTCTGAAGACTCTTGTTCTCTGCACATTGACCAGTTGTGGGTTTCTGTGTTAATTGCCATCTGTTCTGAAGATTTATTTTGTTTTAATTTAAGTCAGTGTGTTGATGTGTCTCTGCTACGTGTGTATAAGCCACAAGTGCATATGCCACGTGTGCATATGTGACTGCTGAGGCCTGAAGAGGGTGTCAGATTCCCTGAAGCTGGAACTATAAGTGATTGTGAGCACCCATGCGGATGCTGGAAGAACTTGTTTTCTCTGGAAATGAAGGATGTGTTCTTAAACCACTCTCTGACCTCAGTGTTAAGCATTCTAATGTGGTTATTATCTGTTAATATTCTCTACATTGGGCAGTGTTTGTATACATGTTTCATTTCTTTTTTATATTTTATTTATGATTTTTATTTTATGTGTATGAGTATTATGCCTGTATGTATGTAAATGCACCCAGGTCATACAGTGACTGAAGAGGTCAGAAGATGGTGTTGGATTCCCTGGAACTAGAGCTATGGACAATTGTTAGCCGTCATGTAGGTGCTGGGATTCCAACCTAGGTCCTCTGTAAGAGCAGCCAGTGCTCTTCACAAATGAGCCATCTCTCCAGCTACATCATTTCTTTTATATGTTATATTCTATTATTTTTGAGTTGTACAGACTGTATGTATATGTTGTGAATATGGACCATTTCTCAGATTAATTGGTCAGACATAGTTCTTCAAACTATTGCTTATATAATTCTTTTCTTAATAATGTCTGCTGATAAGTTTTGTATTTTAATAAAGTTCTATTTGTGATTTATTTTTAAATATTTTATTTATAATTTTTATTTTATGTTTATTCCCACATTGCCTAAATATATGTAAGTGTACCCATGGCATGCAATGCCTGTGAAGACCTGAAGAGAGTATCAGGTTCCCCTAAAACTAGTGTTACAGATAGTCAATTGCCATATGGGTGCTGAGAATTGAACCCAGGGAACTATGCAAGAGCAGCCAGTGCTCTTTATCACTGAGCAGTCTCTCCAGCTCCTATTTATGACTTCTTTGTTCATACTGTGAAGCCTTAGTCTACTACAAATTCATTAAAGTATTTTCCTGTGCTTTATCCTAGAAACCTTACAACTTTATCTTATATTTATTTATATTAATATTTGGATCAATTTGATCACATAAGACAGAAGCTAAAGTATATTTTAGTGTATATATCCAGTTCTTCTGGCATCATGTGTCAATCTCTCATTGAAAATTAGTTGATCATATGCATATATATATATATGGACACACATACATATATATACATGATCTATTTCTAAACGCTCTATTTCAATCTGTTTACTTATTAACTTACTAATACTACAGTATCTTGACTACTACAGCACACATATGAACACTGCATAGACACATTGCACATGTGCACTCACAAATATGCACCATCACAAACAGGTACTCACACATGTGCACAGGATACATACATGCACACAAACACATAGGCACACACTCAAGCACATACATGTATGTGTATGCCACGCAGAAATCCACACATTCACTTATTCATACTCACACACAAATACAAATACCAAAATGCACATAGACCATGCAACCACACACTGACACTTATATACATACACAGCCACAAGCACACACACATAATCAGAAACACACATATAGATATATAAATACAAATATGGTTATACTCAAATGCACTCTTATACAGACACACAAATAAATACAAACACACACACATAGATACATACACTTACACTCACACTCACACACATATATATATATGTATATATATATATACATATATATATATATGTATATGTGATTGCACTCACATACAAGCTGTTCTAGTTTGTCTTCCATTGCTGTGACAAAGCACTCTGACCGACACCAACTTGGGGAGGAAAGGGTTTATTCATCTCCTGGGTCACAGTTCTCACTCAGGGAGCTGAAGGCAGGAACTCAGGGCAGGAACCTGGAGGCAGGAGCTGAAGCACAGGCCATGAAGGAATGCTGTTCACTGGCTTGCTCCCCTGGCCCATGTCCAGCCTGACCTCTTATACAGTACACAAAAACCTGCCCAGGGTGGCACCACCCATAGTGGGCTGGGCCCTCCCACATTGCTCAACAATAAAGACAATACTCCACAGAGGAGGCCACAGGCCAGTCCAATGGAGCCAATTCCCCAATTGAGGCTCCCTCAACCCAGGTGTGTCAAGTTGACACTAAAGCTATCCAGCACAATTGACCCCTTGTCAACTTGACACAAAACACATCACTATTAAACCGCCACCTTTCCAGTTCTTATCCCCAAAGTATGATGTTAACATTAATCACAACCTAAGAAAGTACAGCCTTAAAATCCCCACAGTCCTTAAAATGTCCAAATACTTAAAAGTTCACTTTATTAAAAGTCTCTTAACTGTGGGCTGCTGTAAAATCCAAAACAAGTATTGTCTTATTTCAAAGGGAAGAATCAGGCACACTCAAACCAAACCTAAGTTCAGCAAAGTAGCTCAAGGCTGGACACCTGGGACTCACTCACAATCTTCTGGGCTCCAAAAGGTTTCGGCAGCTCCCCGTCTCCTACTCTGCCATCCGTGGCACACACAGCTCATCTTGAAGACCCAGGCTGACTCCATTCCACACCTGCTGCTGTTCTTGGTGGTCGTCCCACAGTCCCAGCATCTCCAAAATGCTGGAGTCGCCACTGAAACTGAGGCAGCACCTTCACCAATGTTCTCTTCTGACCTCTCCTGGTGCAAAGCTTCAGCTTCTCTCCATGACCCCTGCAATCCTGGGGTCTTCACTGCAACCGAGGTGCACTTCCACCAGTGGTCTTTCCTGACCTCTCACAGTGCCAAGCCTCGGCTGCTCTCTGTGACCCCCTCAAATTTCAACACTGGAACAATATAGGAGACTCTTACACATTACCATGTCCTGCTTCTGGCTCAAGATGGAAGCTCAGGCCCCTTCTGGATCACAGCTTCTGTGTGCTGACCCTGAAGAAATTCTTCCCAGAAGATTTCATCACAGTGATACTGGTCTCTTGTTACTTACATTTGATTTTTCAGCCCCAGCTAACCAGCATCAATTGTCCCAGTACAACAAAAATTTCACTTCAGGTTCTGGTCTCTTGTTACTTACAGCTGATTCTTCAGCCCCAGCTGACCAGAACCCATAGATTACACAGTCCTGATGATCTCTGCTCCCCTTTGAAACTAGAAACTTCACAAGCCAGGCCTCCATCTTCTACAACTCCTTCAGCAAAACTGCTCCAAGCTCCACAGCAATGAACTTTAGACATTCAATGATCTTCCCATCCCAAAGTTCCAAATGCCTCCACAATCCTTCCCCAACACACCAAGATCAGGTCTGTCACAGAAATACACTACTCTTCTGGCACCAATTTCTGTTCTAGTTTGTCTTCCATTGCTGTGACAAAACACTCTGACCAACACCAACTTGGGGAGGAAAGGGTTTATTCATTTCCTGGGTCACAGTTCTCACTCAGGGAGCCCAAGGCAGGAAATCAGGGCAGGAACCTGGAGGCAGGAGCTGAAGCACAGGCCACGGAGGAATGCTGTTCACTGGCTTGCTCCCCTGGCCCATGCCCAGCCTGACCTCTTATACAGTACACAACAACCTGCCCATGGTGGCACCACCCATAGTGGGCTGGGCCCTCCCACATTGCTCAACAATCAAGACAATACTCCACAGACGTGACCACAGGCCAATCCAATGGAGCCAATTCCCCAATTGAGGCTCCCTCAACCCAGGCATGTCAAGTTGACACTAAAGCTATCCAGCACACAAGCCTACAGTCAGATACTCCTACATTCACACAAATATACACTCATGCCTCTATACTCTCATGTATGCACAGACACAAACACAAGAGTGTCTTACACACACACACACACACACACACACACACACCTACACTTCCACACAGAGAAAATTGGGAGGAAACTGAACATCTTAACACTATGGAATCTGCCTATTAGTATATTTCCTTCTAATTACTTAAGTTTAGAAAAATCCCCTCTGCTTTAAAACAACTTTTCTGTAAACTGATAATGTATATCTTGCATTAAATTAATCTCAGAATATCGTATTATTTCAAAGCCACTGTACATAGTATTGCTAAATTTTTAATTTCCAATTTCTTGTCTAAGATTCTTTGAAAGGTGTCGTGGTATTACTTAACAAGAGTAAGTGATTAGAATACAGGAAACTGGGAGAAGAGGGTCAAATACAAAGTACAAAGCTGTGTATCTGGGATCAGAAAAATCTGATGCTAATTCTAAATCAAGGAGATTGGCTTATAGGGAAAGGTTGGGCCCTTTCTCGCCCTGCTTCACTTCATCTGCTGTAATTTCTTAGGAATGGTTTTACTTAGGATCATTTAAAAAATTAAAATAGCTAGTCTCCCCATAGGAAATAACTATTAAACTTAACCTCACCGACCCAGGGCTTATGGATGATTGCCGAAGAGAAGGCAGAAAGATTGTAAGACCCAGGGCAAGTGTATGAATGTAGAAAGGCAGTGACTTACAACAGGCTCTAAGCTTTCACATGTAAACCTGTGGCAATGTAGGCATGAGATACGGGATCCATGGCAACTGAGACAAGGTCTCAAACAGGAGCAAGAGAAATGGGTTGGGGACTGACCCTGCACTGAAAACTATCCTAGAATGAGGACTGTTGGGTGAGGAAGAGTATGCCCTACCTAGGATTTCTAGATGTGCTGACTGGACTCCGTGGATCTATTTGCACAGAAAGACATCTGGGTTTGGGAGTGTGACTGGATAGGACTTAGTTTGGATGCTGTGAAGGATGAATTCTGATGGGGGTTGGGATATGGAGGGGACTGGGTTTGATTGGGAACCATTGTATGATATGTACAGATGCTCAAAAAATAAATAAAAAGTTCCCTTGTAAAACAAATGAAAAGCAGAGAGAATACTAAGGATGATCTGGCTGAGAGCAGTTTTTAGCCCAGAACAGTGCGTCTACCTGTGTCTGGAATATTGGAGATGCTGAGGTGACTTAACATCACGACAGAAAGTTATGTGCAAGCAGATTCTGACAGATGTGTGTCCTGCAGCATATTTGTTTTGTCTGCAATTAACCATCCTGGTGATTTAGTACATCCTATGGAGGAAGATTTTTTATCTGAGAACTCAGCACCATCCTTGTTATAAACAACTGAAGCTGCATTAAATGCTTTGGCAAGCAGTGCTATGCAGAGAGGATTTATGCTCCCCAGTGTGATGAATAATTTTTACTAAATATAAATTGCTGTGCTGAATCAATATTCTGAGTTTCCAACTATTGAGAACATGTATTCTATTAATTGATCACGAGATTATATACTTTCCCAGAAAATTGTGATCATCTGTTTTGAGAACTCTACTTCTACAATTTTAATGACTTTTCCCTGCATGCATTTTCTCTAGACAATGACCTGAGACATCAATTTGTTCAACACACTGCCTCTCAGTAGAAAATCAGGGAACAGATACTGGATAGATGGACTCTAGGAGAGGCAAAAGGCTTTAAATAAAGCAAGTATGATGGGTGGGAAGAGTTATGAAAACAAAATCAAGGAAAGAAAGCAAAGTAAGCCACTTGGATGTGAAGAGGAAGCATATATGTAGAATCCCACCATTCATAGGATCAAAGTGCCAAGAATGACCACGCAAAATCCTTTATAACAACAGTTATATTGTCATTCATAACCTCCTTCTCTAGAAAATTAGTTCTAACTCTGGATGTACAAGCCAATAACACCAGACCTTCTTAAAAGTTCAGATGTCCAAGCCCAGCATAGATGTACTGAATCAAATTCTGGTGGGGAAAGATGTAGAAAGTAAACTCTGTATTTCTGAAAGGTACCACAAATAAAGTTGTTCAGAATTACAGGTATAAAGCTACTATTCTTTTTGGGTGGGGGGTCTTTTCAAGACAGGGTCTCCCTGTAGCTCCCAGCTGTCCTGGAACTCACTCTGTAGACCAGGCTGGCCTTGAACTCACAAAGATCCACTTGCCTCTGCCTCCCGAGTGCTAGGATTAAAGGTGTGCGCCACCACGCCCGGCTAGCTATTATTCTTAGTTATGAAGGTAGCCATTAAAAAAACTAATTTCTTAATACTACTGAAATAGTCAAGAGTTCTTTTACATTATGATTTTTAGGTAAAAGTATAAAGCAGGAGATTTATTTTTTGATTTCTCAGCATTTTATGTAAGTTTGATTTTTTTTAACAACTGGTAAAGTCGATTTATTAAAATAGTTGACTTAAGCATCTGCAGTAGTGAGTTCAACCTCTACTCCTGGCTCAGTGCTGATGGAAATAATCTGTTTGACAATCTCAGAAGGACTGTGAAGGTCCTTCCAGATGATTCTCATCTGGAAGTGATCCCACATCTTGGAACCTTCACCACAAGGTGTTTTTCTTTTGGCGATTCTCAAGGTCTGCAAAAAACCAAAAATAAGGATCGGGCTTTCATGTCAACCCACCGTACTCCATCTGAGCAATTTTCTCTTGATGTTATTCCTGTACAGCAACTGGTTTTCAGACACTAGCAGTTTAAACCTTGTGGGTGTAGTTGTGCACCATACTCAGTCAGCACCAAGTATTATATACTGATCACAACGTAAATCACACCATCAATTTTTTTTTTTTTTGGTTTTCCTTTTTGCTGTTAAGTTTCCTTAGAGACCAGACCCCAGGATGCCAGGAACACACGATTGAGCGATTAGCAGCAGCCCCTGCTTCGTGCCTGTAACTTACCTTGGTGAGCATGCGAACAGGGCCTTTCACTTTCAGGTTCTTTTCCTTGGCTCCTCTGATCAGGTCCGCATACACCTTCTCCAGAGACTTCACGATGCGGCTGGTCAGAGTGATCCAAATTTGGTGAATCACCACCTCCAGTTCCACTGGGGCCTTCTCGTTATCTTTAAATGCCTCACCATGGCTGCGGCTTGGCTTCCTGACTGACTTGTTCCTCGGTGCTAGTGAACAATGGTGAGTCTGGACCAGTGGATGAAAATGGGCTCCGTGGCAGCCACAGCCAGGTCTCAAAAACCGTAAGTTTGATTTTTATATTTTGTTACCAGGTACACAGGTTACTTTTTGATAATTTGTTTTAGAAAGCAACAAAATTCAAGGTCAGTATCTGCCTGATTTCTCCTCATTTGCTCTGTGTCTTGGGTGCAAATAGGGTCTTACTGTCAAGTTCAGTAGGTATACAAGTGCGCTGGCAATAGCCAGCCCTGTTTGGGGGTCTATGGGATCTCTCAGGTCAACGACTTCAAAAGACAGAGTCCATTCCTGGCACTGAGCTTTTCACTTGCTCTAAGTTGTGGTGTGGTGTACATTATGGCTGTGAAGCCTCTGTTATATAGTAACTACATTTAGACTCTTTCTATATTGAATATGTATATATTGAAATAAGCTTCTATAGTATATTTCTCTTTTTTGCCTTTTTTAATTTTTTTAATATTTTATTTATTTATGTGCATGAAGGTACTGCCTGCATGTAGGTTTGTGCACCCGTGTCATGCAATGCTACAGAGGTCAGAAGAGGGCATCAGATTCCCCTGGAATTGGAGTTCTCCTGGAATTGGAGTTACAGATGGTTCTCAGCTGCCATTTGGGTGCTGGGGATCAAACCCGGGTCCTCTGCAAGAACGGTGGCATTCTTAACCGCTAGGCCATCTCTCCAGCCCATCTTTTTTGTCTTTTTGAGACAGGGTCTCCCTTGAGTCCTAGCTGGCCTGGAGCTCACTATGTAGACCAGGCTGGCCTTGAACTCACAAAGATCCACCTGCCTCTGCCTCAGGAGTGCTGAGATTAAAGGCATGCACCACCATGCCCAGCTTAGTATATTTCCATATGACTTTCAAAAACCCCTTAGTTGGTTACCTTCCTCTTATTCCCGCTTCTTTTCTATCTTCCAACTACCCACTCATTAAACCCATCTTTTTCATTATTACTCTTTACCATGCATATCATTCCTCCCGTCTCCCCTCCCATGAACCATTCTGACTCTAACCTTAGCTCTAAACACCTTCTAATTGGAGTTAAGGTCTGATTCACAATAAGGAGACCATACCTAACAGTTTTATCAAGGCCAAGGATCTGTGGCTAGACAGGTCACAGCACATTGAGGAACAACTACTGGTAGTATTCTGCTAAAGAGATATAGTATAAAAATGAATTAAAGGCAATGAACTCAAAGGGCCACAATTGGCCAAAGCATGGAGAATAAGTCTCTGGACTATGATGGATCCTTGAACAGAACTTCTACATTAAACTTCATTCACCCAGAGCTCAGGTACCATTGCAGAAGAGGGGGCAGAAAGATTATAAGAGCCAGGGAAGGAGGTAATTGATGATATGGAAATAAAAGTCTCCTGGGGACTTAGTCATATGAACCTACAGCTGTGGTGTCAGCATACACAAGAACCATGAAAACTCAAGCAGACAAAAACCCAACACAGTACTGCGGTAATGTGCAGCCGACTCCAGTCTTAGATGAAGAACTGTTGGCAGTTGATTACTTCTGGATGAGGAAGAGCTGATCTTCTTATAGAGAGGGACTCAAGAGGCTGACTAGACCCCAGTGGATGAAATTGCACTGAGAAGAACATCTTGGAACACTACTTTCACTTGATAGGCCTTAACATAAATGACAGAATGCATGAAGTCCAGTGAGGGGTTATGGGACAGTGCCGATGTGGAAGGGAGTATAATGATAATTAAAATGCTGTGTATGGAATACATAAGAATTTAATAAAAATACTCAAAACAGTGACTTAAAATAACTTGTTATGGCCATAAATTAGTGCATCCCTCAACTCCCACCAGAGAAACATTTTTTTTATTTATTTAATTTTTATTTTCAGACCACATCAATTGAAAGCAGACTAGAATATACTTATTCATACAACAGAGGTAAAGGAATGTTAAAAAGAATAAAAACACTGCAAGAAAGCCACTTTAAGATATCATCTTACTCCAATAAGACTGGCTAGGATCAAGAAAACAAATGATACCAAGTGCTGGAGAGGTTGTGGGGAAAGGGGACCACTCATCCACTGCTGGTGGGAATGTAAACTCATACAGCCACTATGGAAAGCAGTGTGGAGAACCCTTGGAAGACTTGGAATGAACTTACCACCTGACCCAGCTATACCACTCCTAGGCATGTACCTTCAAGACTCACCCCACCACAGAGATACATACATAGCCATTTTTATTTCAGTTCTCTTCACAATAGCAAGAAGCTGGAACCAACCCAATTGCCCCTCAACTGACGAGTGGATAGAGAAAATGTGGTACATCTACACAATGGAGTTCTATGCAGCAGTAAAGAAAGACAACATCATGAGCTTTGCAGGAAGATGGCTGGAGCTAGAAGACATCATGCTGAGTGAAGTAACGCAGTCCCAGAAAAACAAAGAATGGTATCCCTCATCTGTGGATGCTAGTGCCAATTATCTAGTTATAAGTATTTCTTGTGCATGGCCCCTTGAGCTTTTGTCCAAGTAGTCAGGAGTGATGCATATTGGAAACAACAACAACAGAAAGGACTGCATCAAAGAACTGACTGAAACAGTGAACTTCTGCTCAAAACAATCAACTTCCACATAGAGAATATTGAGAAAGACTGAGAAAGAGATGAAAAGCATGTTTGGCAGAATGCATGAGCTCTGGTGGGGTGGGGGAATGGGGGGGGATATGGGTCTAGATTTGATAATCTTGTACAAAATATATATTAAAAATAAAGAAATAAATAAATCAGGAGCATAGAGGTAAAAATTTAAGAAGGGAGACACTTATGCTTTTGTTTCTATAAAGGAAGGATCAAGATAATAATTGTCAAAAATCCCAAATGCCTCTTCACTGTGTTGAAGGCTTGCTTTACTTGCCTTCTTCAGATGCCTTCATTGTTTGCTTGTTTGATTTTTTTTCTCCTTGTTTATGGAGTGTTGACTTGTCTAAGTTTTAGGCTTTCTGTTGGAAGTCTAACTCACTCTTCTCTTTCTGCTCTGAAGGTTCTCAAAAGAATCCACTTGGACACTCCCTCAGCAATTTCAGTTGGCTGGTGTGTGCGGGGGAATGGGGATATGCTTGTTTAGCCTGCACCCCAGGCACTCTGTGCTTCAGGTGGTCTTGGAAAATCCCCGATCTAAGTTCTGTGCACTCGAGTCCAGAGAAACGTCTTATAGCAGAGGGTAATTAAGCACAAAGATCCAAAAGTGGTCAATGTGCAGAGAATAAGAGACTGTGCTCAGACCTAAATAAGACACCTACATCACACCTTCTCCTCTCAAGGCACAGTCATCCTTGTGGAAGAGAGGTAAGAATGACTGTAAGAGCCAGAGGTTGTGTGTGAATAAGGAAACTGTGTTGTCTAGACACCCAGTATAGTTGTAGACATGAACCGCAGCACTTATGACAGCAGACACAAGACCAGTACAAACCCGAGCAATGTATGCCCAGTATGTATGGGGCCAATAGCCAAAAAGCCCCAGCCCTGGCTGAGGCTCTATTGGAAACTGATAGTTGCTGGGAAAGGGAGAACCCATTTTCTGTACAGTCATTCCTGATAGGTTGAATAGATTCCAAGAGTTAGACTCACACCCAAGAGCACTTGGGAAACACAGAAGAGACTCAACAGGTTTTAAGGGGTAAAAAGACAAATAATAATAGAAAACATGAAGTTAGGGTGAGAGTCATAAGGTGCCCCTGGCAGGGAGAGGAAGATGGAGTCTGAATATGACAAAAATACACTAGATGAAAGTCTCCAATCCATAATAATATTTTAAAGCAAAATTAAAATTTGGCATTTCAGTAATCCCACCACTCAGGAAGAGGATAAGTTTGAGGTTAGCCTGAGCTATATAATGAGATCCTATCACATTAAAAAATACAAATAAATAAAATAAAATAAAACTGAAGTTCAACAGTTAATGTTCAAAGGGGACATTTGGAAAAAAAATTCTCCTCTAAAATACAATTTCAGAATGAATGGGTCAACATTTTAGTTGTTCCCTATGGACAACCAAACAGTAAATTTAAAATCAAATCATTTTCCTAACAGCTTTTGGAAATGGATGGAACTATAAAGTGCTTGCCCCACAAGCATGAGAACCTAAGACTGATCTCTGAGATCCACATTACAAAGTCAAGCTCAGAAGCCTATGCCTGGAACCCCAGTGCTGGGGAGGCAGAGACAGGAGGGTCCGTTGGGCTTGTTGGATAGCCAGAATCTGCATCTGGGAGTTCCAGGTTCAGTGAGAAAACTGGCCTGTCTCAAATAATGAGGTAGAGAGAATGATTGGGGAAGGCATCTGATGCCTGGTGTCTGGCCTCCAAACACAGGTGCATTTATATGCACAAACAGGCACATATAAAAACACACATAAAAATACACACAGACACACAAATATACACACACACAGAGAGACAGAGAGAATGACAAACAGAGAGAGAGAGAGAGAGAGAGAGAGAGCTAATCAACAGAGATTGAGGTGCCCTTACAAATAGGAATTTCTAAAAAATAAAAACAAACTAAGAAAATCTTGTTCAAATATATTTTTGTAGCAACTAATAAAATATTTACTCCCTTGACTCCTATGACTCCCTGAATATACCCAGTTTCAAAATTTGAAGAGTTGAAACTTTCCAGGTGCAACAAGGGATCTCCGGGACTCTTGCCAAGGCTTCTGACAGATTTGTTCAGATCCTTAAAAATTTCAAAAGAACTTTATCTCTGCTAAGTCAGCCATATTTTACCTGAAATACCAGTATCCAAAGTACAACATGTAACAAACTGGCACAACCAATTATCTTCTAATAAGACTGAATCTTGTGTTTAATTTCCTATGGCCAAGGTTCATATTACAATTAATTACTGTTCAGTATTCAGAGTTCTACCAATGCATGCGTCATCAGTCTTCTGCAAGGCACAGCAAGGGCAGTTGCCAGTGTGAGAGAGTGTCCAATCAAGATCTAGACATATATGTAGGCCCCTGCCCAGTGTGCCAACTTAATCCTCTTCCCATCCATTGATCATGATAAGAAGCCTTGATTTGTAGTGGCTTTTATTTGACCCCATAAGGTTAAGTTACAGTGAAAGACAAGCGGGCTTCTGCCATCTCTGCAATGATTTTCCTTTTAGTTTCAAGGCAATGTCTTTAAAGTTTTAATTCAGGCAATTGAAGATAAGGTGAAGGAGAAAATTGTTTTTCAAAAAAGGCTCAGGCTCTTGGAAAATCTAGTTACTTTGTAAGAATCCCTGTGTTTCAGTCTAGAATTGAAGGTAACAGGAAGTATAAAGTAACTCCAAACAATTCTAATTCAATGTCTTTGTCCACTAATGTTCATTATCACCATTCTATGGTTGCAAATCATGTTTACAAAGTTTACTCAACACAACTGTGAGCTCCTTTTGAGCTAGAAAATTACTTCCATTTTCACCTCCATTGTATCCAGACAGAATTCTGTCTAGCACCTAGTCCTATAGAGTTTCTGGAACTGAATAGAGTGGAAGAAGAGAGCTGGGAAATAGTACAGGGAAGAGAAGAGAAAGAAAACTTGAGTAAACCAATTAAATTTACGTAATTACAATTTTACCTCTCTTTTTGATTTCTTAAGTGAATAATAATATTCGTGATACTAATATCTGTATAATGTTTTGAAAAATTCCTAGACTTTTGGAAAAAGTATTGGTTCCCAGAAGAGCTTCCCTAAAGATAAGATCTTAATTCCTAGAGTGTGTTAAAACAAATAAAAGTGATGACAAAGGGACTTTTCAGTTGGGATTAATTTTTTATGTCTCAACTGGATTATGTACATTGGCCCAATCTAATCACAGGAACCTAAACAGCAAAGAACTTCCTTTGGTCAAAATCAGAAAGATTCAGAGTATGAGAGGGACTTGAACAGCATTGGTGGAAAGCCTCATGTGGGCTAGCCCTGGAAGGGAGCACCGGATGCCCCGGAAGCCCTGGAAGGGAGCACCAGAAGCCGTGGAAGGGAGCACCAGATGCCCTGGAAGGGAGCACCAGACCTTAGCTGAAAAGCAGTGGGAACTTCAGACCTAAAGCCATCAGGAAGGAAGCCTGCTGACAACGTGACTTTAGCCTGAGACTTCTCACCCAGAAACCTTAATGCCAACAAATAGGCCTTATTTCATTTTATTTTACTTTTTGGTCTTTTTGTGACATATATATGTATATATATTCTAATATATATATTATATAGTATATATAGAATATATATATATATTCACTTCTGCTATAACTATATACCCTGGTATGTTTCTACTTTTTTTCCCCTTTCTCTCCTAAATTGTCTGTATTTTTCAGGCTTCTCCCTCATTATCTTAAGCACAAAAGTATATGACATATATGACGTCTTGATTTATTACATCGGCCTTGGGCTGGAGAGATGGCTCAGCAGTTAAGAGTGCTGACTGCTCTTGCACGGGACCCAGGTTCGATTCCCAGCACCCACCAGTTCCAGGGGAATCTGACGCCTTCTTCTGACCTTAAAGGCATTGCACAACACAGGTGAACCAACCTACATGCAGACAGTACACTCATACACATAAAAAAAAAAAAAATAGTCTTTGGGACCTATATTCCCCCTACCCTTATTTTGAATCTATTTATATCAAAATTCCTTGGAAAATATGTTTTTCTCATCTTTTATCCTCTCTCCTTGTCATTCTCTTCCAAACCTGCTTCCTTAAGACTTTTAAGGGACAGACCTTCCAACTCTTCTAAGACTGTGCTTGCCAAAGCCAAGAGCAACTCCTCGTTGCTCACTCCACAGTTTCTCACTCTTTTTGACCTTTCAAGAGCTTCTGACCCAGCTACCACTCTGCCCCCTGGGCATGACTTCATTTGTCTGCCAGGCCACTCCATTCCCCCCAATTTATGGTCTTTCTTCTTGCACAGTTTAATCTCCCCATGGTTTCTCCATTTCTTCCTCTTCTTTCTGATACCATTGCCTCTGAGACCGATTCCTCAACTCATTTATATTTCTCTTGACACAATCTTGCTGAACTCTTCAAGTTTCATGTATGTAAATATAATTAATATCTTGATAACTTCAAATTTTGTATTACCAGCTATACCTTTTATTCTGCATCACACAACAAATTCCATTTTCTTTTATGCTAATGAAAAATCAACTTTTATGAAAGATCAAGTTTTATGCCAATTAAAAGACCAGAAGCCCCAAACTGAATTCCTGATTTGTATTCTCTAAAAACCCTAGGAGGTTCTTATAATACTGAAGCAAAGTACTATCATTGTTCATACACAGAATTCAGGAGTCAGTCATAAAGACAAGCTTTCTTTTTTGTTAATTTTAATTTTTGTATTGATGCTTTGTGTATTTCATACATCATTTTCCAATTCAGTTCAGGCATATTTCCCTTTCCCTTACCCCCACCCCACCCCATCCCAGATCATGCATTCTGCCATAACTGTCCTGCATCTTTCACCCAAATAGAACATATGCATTGGGGTACATAAGAGGGAATAACTGTATGGATTTGAAGAGAGGTAGAAAGAATGTTTGTGAGTTTTATTCAAAACAGTTGAAAAACGGAGCCCGAGAGATGGCTCAGTGGTTAAGAGCACCAGCTGCTCTCACAGAAGACCCAGGTTCATTCACACCACCCACATGGCAGCTAGCAACTGTCCCTAACTCCAGTTCCGGGATATCTGACACCTCCTTCTGACTTTGCAGACATCATACAACACAGGTGCACTTACACACATGCACTCATACATATAAAATAAAAATAATAAATAAAAATTTGTTGAAAAAGAAACCACAGTATGTAAACTCTGCCCAGAGCCTCAGGGGAGGTTTTACAGAGCCAAGACTGAGAGAATGGCATACTGACTGAGGGCACTCTCCAAGAAAATCATGAAGACTTTCAAAGCTGACGCTGTGTTAGGGAAAGGGCAAATGTTACTGTGTTGCTCAAACTTGGGACCATGTCTGGTGGTGCTAAGGAAAATTTATCAAATCCTTGAAAATGTAAGCTCCCAGGAATATTATCTGTGGCTAAAATGTGAAATTACTTTCTTTAGTTTAAAAAATAACTCATATTATTGCTTTAAAATTGAATTCAGTAATTTTAGAAGAAAAATGTTTTTGAAACTGTTATCTTTTTCTTGCCGTAAGATGAGGAAATTTCATATCAATCTCTTTTAATGTGCCCCCTTTTACTTATTAATTTTGGATCTTGACTTTAGTGTTGAGTGTTACATATTTCTTATGGCATATTTTGATCTTTATTTGCAAAAAGCTGAAAACACATTTAGGGCCGCTCTGATTTATCTAGAGCATTGATGTTAATTGTAACTCTCTTCTGCTTGCATTTGCTTCCATGAAAGCCATTTATAGTTTATTGCCTCAGCAATCTTTGTCACAGGAAGAATTAATTTCTTTGAAAGGTTATGGTTTGAAAGATTGAAAGTGACTTCTGCCTTGCCTATTTTTGGGTAATCAAATTCATATTCATATATATATATATATATATTATTATATATATATATATATACACATACTAAAAATATATCTCATACATTAAAAGCTTTGCAAATTTGATCAGACACTAAAGGTTACTGTGGTATATGAGCCTGTTTGAAATTTCTAATATAGCCAAGGACATTAAGAACGTTTTGTGAAATAATTCAAGTTAATGCTAACCAGTACTGAACCTAAATTAATGTTCCACTTCAAAATTTAATGAATGTGCACACGGTGTCACATGGCAATGAATCTTTGCAATTCAAATCACCCTTTAATCAGTTTTGCTAAAAACAGAATCCAGGGAAACACCACATATTTCATCCGCTTCCTGGAATTCTCACTTGCTTATAGCTCCCTCTAGGGGTTGAATTAATTTCTTGGACCACAAAACCAGCAATCTGGAAGAGGATTCACCTGTTACCCACTCTGTGCCTCAACCTGCTGTCTTCATTCCACACCTAGGAGGTAGGTGGATACTGCTGCTCTCTCATGGATAAGATCAGGACACCTAGGAGTAGACAGAGGATCTGTGTAGGATCACAGTGGCATGAACACTTGGGCTATACACCTCAAGCTCAGTAACTCACACTCCACGGAAAAGTACTGTGTGTAGATGAATTGGTGCAGTGGTATTGGTGTGTAGATGCATGATGGGTGCAAATAAACAAAGGCCGTAAGAATCAGGAGTAAATTAGACATATTTTTGATGGAAAAATATAGCCTATAGAAGCAAAGGTTTGAGAGAGAAAGAAAACCGTCATCATCACCACACATTTTTTGTTGTTGTTCCAGGGGCCTACTAGGCATTTTAACTTGTTAACTTTTTACTTGTCAAAATAACCCACAACTTGATCACTATAGTCCTGTTATTGAAATAGTAACCTAAATACAGAAAGTAAATTAATTTGTCCAAAGTCGCAAAACAAATCCTTGAGATTAAAACTCAAATCTCACTGGGTTTGGGATGGTGAAGGTTTTCTTAGTGGTTAATCTTTATACTCTTGTTATTGGGTTGTTCACCACGGTACACTGCTACTTTGGAGCAAGATGAAAGTCATTTTATAATATGAAAGTCCAGGAATATCTGTCTGCTCATGGTGATCCATTTGCAGTAGGTAAAAAAAAAAAAAATTATGCCATCTAAAACAGCAACATCCCAAACCCAAGAACGTGTGATTATGTTTGAATATCTGATTAGGTCATGGATTATGAACCAGGGAGATTATTCTGCTTTATCTAAATGAATCCAATACAATCTCAAATGTATATTGTAACTCAAAGGGACTTTGCTGAGAGAAGAGCACTAAGAAGTACATAGAATGTTTTAATTTATACATTTCTAGGAAACATAAACTAATGTAAATAGATCCTGGTTGTGTGTGGATGAGGTGGAAGGGAAGCACTGTTTGCAGAGAGACTTAAAATATCCCTTTTATATGCGAAGATAAGGTGGTGAAGACCAGTTTGCCTTTATAGAAAGTCTTCATTTTCATTTCCTTAATTATTAATGATGTTGAACACTTTTTAAGATGTTTCTCAGTCATTTTTACTTCCTCACTGGTGAAGTCTCTGTCCACTTCTTTACCCCATCTTTTTTTTTTTATTAATTTTATTTATTTCTGTATGTGTATGAATGTACTGTCTGCATGCAAGTTTGTGCACCCGTGTCGTGCAATGCCGCGGAGGTCAGAAGACGGTCTCGGATTCCCCAGGAACTGGAGTTCTCCTGGAATTGGAGTTTCAGATGGTTCTCGGCTGCCATGTGGGTGCTGAGGATCGAACCCAGGTCCTCTGCAAGAGTGGTCAGCGCTCTTAACCGCTAGGCCATCTCTCCAGCCCCTTTACCCCGTCTTTTGAGTAGGTCATTTGTTTTCTTCTTTGTTCTTCGAGGAGTTTATATATTCTGGTTGTTAATGCTCTGTAAAATGTATCACTGGTGAAGGTTTGCTTCCACTCAGGGGTTTTCTCTTTAATTCCTTGATTGTTTCTTTCACTGTGCAGAAACTTTCGAGTGTGATGAGGTCCCACTTGTCAATTGTCGATTTATTTCCTGCATGGCTGCTGTGTGATTTACAAAGGCTTTTCCTATGCCTATGTCTTGTAGGTTGCTGCCAGTGTTTTTTGTATCACTTTCAGAGTTTTGGGTTTCACATTGAGGTCTTTGATCCATTTGGAGTTGATTTTTATACAGGGTGAGAGGTAGGGATTTAATTTTTTTCTTCAACAAATGACGATCCAGTTTTTCCAGCACCATTTGCTGAAGATGCTATCTTTTCTCCAAAGAGCTTTTTCGGACCCCTTTTCAAATATGAGGTGGCTGAAATTGTATGAGCTCAAGTTTGGATCTTTAATTTTGTTCCATTGGTCTATGGGTTTGCTTTTGTCCCAGTAACAGGCTGTCTTTGTGACAAGCCCTGTAATATAATTTGAATTCTGGTAAAGTAATCCACCCTGTATTGCACTCTTCGCTCAGGATTGCTTTAGCTCTTTGGGGTCTTTTGTTTTTCCATACAAATTTAAGGATTTTTTCCAAGTCTGTTTAGAAACTCATGGGGATTTTAACTAGGATTGCATTGAATTTGTATACTAATTTGGGTAGAATGTGCATTTTTACTATATTAATTTTTACAATCCATGAACATGGGAGGTCTTTTTATCTTTTGGTATCATCTTTAATCTCCTACTTCAAGGGTTTAAAATTTTTGTTGTAGAGATCTTTGGTGTCTTTGGTTAGTTTTGTCCCCAGGTATTTTATTGGTTTTGAGGCTATCATGAGTAATAAGGTCTTATATTTCTTCTCCAGTTGCTTGTTCTTGGTGTAAAGAAAGGCTAAGGATTTTTCTAGGTTAATTTTTATCCTGCCACTTTACTGAAACTCTTATTTCTAAAAGTTTTCTGGTGGAGTTTTTAACATCCCTTAGGTAAACTATCATATCATCTGAAAAAGGGATAGAAATGCAAATAAAAATAACTTTAAGATAACATCTCACTCCAATAAGACTGGCTGTAAACTGGGATACTTGCAAGAAGAGAGGCGATAAGGCCCTGCTGTCGAAGACCTGATGTAAGCATGGGAAAGATGTATTGAGACCACACTTGCAAGTGTACAGTTGGTCTCTGGAATACCAGAGAGTGTTACCAAAGGCCACTAAACCAATAAAGCAAATATAGGTCTCCTCAAGTCAAGCAAGACTCCTCCATCAGCACCAGCTACACGTCACCTGCCTGGAAATACTGTGCAGCAGTGGCAGCCATATGCCTGTATATCCCAAATCTAATTGGCTATTAGCTCTCTCCTTGGAGGAATAACCCATGACTGATGCCACAAGCTTACATCCTCTAGTGGTTAGGAGATATTATAAGCCACGGTAAGACCCTGTCATATTTTACAGAAAAAAAACATAATTCATGGATTAACATACCATGCAAACATCTGTGTCTATACCAAAGTAACCTACCATAACAATTAGTACTGTTTAAATACCTATGTATCTAATTGCTTGTGCTTCATTAGTAGGATTGAAAGGTTATTCCTGGACAAACTGTCAGCCCATGAAAGGAAACAGCCAGAACTGACCAGAGTCCAAAATGACAGCTCCAGAGAAAGTAGACTGTTTTGCTTCTCATCCACCTGTGCCCCTTTTCTAAGCCGAGGGAACAAGCTGCGGAAGAGGGGGCGTGGTAGAATGTAAGGGCTGCAATTGGGGTGAATGGTGAAACTACAGCAGTATAGTCTGGACACTTGTTTGATCAACTCGATTGAACATACAAGCCCCCCCAGATGGATGGTGGGACCCTTGGGCTGTGTGGGTTTGGGTAAAACTGCTTGCAAATTGGTTTTATATGAAGGATGCTTGTACTCATAAATTATTACTTATTTTTAAAAAATGAAAAAAATAAAGAAGTAATAGAAAAAAAGAAAAAAGAAAAGGAAATAAAAAAGACTGGCTAAATTCAAGAAAATAAAAGACACCAAATGCTGGAGAGGTTGTGGGGAAAGGGGAACCCTCATCCACTGCTGGTGAGAATGTAAACTCATACAACTAGCAGTGTGGAGAACAGTTAAGAAACTGAAAATGAGCCTACCATATGATGCAGTCATAACCCACAATACTCATCCTATGGCAGAGACACATGCACATCCATGTTTATTGCAGCTCTCTTCACAATAGTGAGGAGCTGGAACCAAACCAAATGCCCCTCAACTGACCACTGGATAACAAAAATGTGGTATATCTACACAATGGAATTTTATGCAGCAGTAAAGAAAGATGACATCATGAACTTTGCAGGTAAATGGATGGAACTCAAAGCCATTATGCAAAGTGAAGCAACACAGTAACATAAAAACAAATGATGAATGGTATTCGTCCTTTTGGATGCTAGCACCAAGTACCTAGTTGTAAGGAAAACGAGAAACATTAATGTTATATTCTTCTTTATATGAAAGCAACTGCGCTCTTATAATGTGAATCCCTTAGCAGGGTCTAGAATTAACTTACCACTTATTTTTAGACATTGTAATTGCCATACATGGGTGGAAAGTGTGTAGTCTTATATTAGAGTAATTTAAAATTAAAGGGAAAATGTGAATTCCTAAACATATTTTAGAATTACCATATAGTTTATTTTCAGAGGTCATAATTTTGGTATATATGTGATGTTTATAGAGGCATATTTTGAAGCAATGCAAATGGGAGGGAACAACAACAGCATAAGGATTGGGTCAAAGAACTGACTGAAAAAGTTAAATTTTTCCCCAAACAATAAACCTCTGCAGAGAAAAACCTTAAAAAGACCGAGAAAGGGGCTTGGAGAGATGGCTCAGCAGTTAAGAGCGCTAACTGCTCTTACAGAGGACCCAGGTTCAATTCCTAGCACCCACATGGTGGCTAAGAACCATCTTTAACTCCAGTTCTGGGGGAATCCGATGGCCTCTTCTGACCTCCACAGCATTGCATGACATGGGTGCACCAACCTGCATGCAGATAGTACACTCATACACGTAAAAAATAATAAAAAAATAAAAGGAAACAGCCAGAATTGACCAGAGTCCAAGTCAACAGCTCCAGAGAGAGTGGACTGTTTTACCTCTCATCCACCTGTGCCCGTTTTCTAAGCCTAGGGAACAACCTGCGGAAGAGGGGGCGTGGTAGAATGTAAGGGCTGCGATTGGGGTGAATGGTGAAACTACAGCAATGTAGTCTGGACACTCATTTGATCAACTTGATTGAACAAACAACCTGTCACCCCCCACTGGATGGTGGGGCTGTAGGTGTTTGGGCACAACAGCCTGCAGATAGGTTTTGCATGAAGGATGCTTGTACTCATGGATTATCACTTATAGCTAAAAATTGAAAAAAAAACTGAGAGAAAGATGCAGGACAGTTATGGCAGAATACATGATCTGGGATGGGGTGGGAGTGGGGGGGGAGGGAAAGGGAAATAAGCCTGAACTGAATTGGAAAAAATGTATGAAATGCACAAAGCATCAATAAAAATTAATTAAAAAAAAAAACTGAGAAAAAGATCCATGACATGTACGGTAGAATGCATGAACTGGGGTGGGGTTGGGGGGTGCAGGGTAAGGGGGACCTTGTCTAAATTGGACAGAAAAATGATGTATGAAATACACAAAACATCAATAAAATATTTTATTATTTTATAAAAGAAAATCTTCATTTTCATGGAGTTTGAGATGAAGTCATAAATATATAGAGAAATCAACCACCTATTCTAAAAAGTTCACTATTGCTAAGAAATGGTAAGAAAACAAAATTTTGCTTTCGTAGTGTGACTGGAATGAGAACGGCATACAACCAAATCTGCAAACAGCCAGGGCCTGATGCAAGTGTTTCAGACAGATGGGACAGCAAAGATTACATCCCAAGAACGAAAAGTGCTTAGGGTATCTGGGGAAATGTGGGGACAGACGGAAGACTAGTCATGCAGAGCAAAGAAAGGAGGACGAGGAGGGACACTACTTATCAATTTGTATTATGATACTCTTTTAAAATATATTTTACTTATTCTTTGATAATTTCATGCACTATACAATATATCTCTTTATTGATGCATTGCGTATTTCATAAATCATTTCTCAGTCCCATTTAGAAAAATTCCCTTTTCCATATTCCCCCACCCCACACCAGTTCATGCATTCTGCCATACATGTCTTGCATCTTTTTCTCAGTCTTTGCTTTCTCTGCAGAGGTTTACCATTTGGGCAGAAGTTAACTATTTCAGTCAGTTCTTTGACCCAGTCCGTTTGTCATTGTTGTTCCCTCCCATTTGTATTGCTCCAAAATATGCCTATATATACATCACAAATATACCAAAATTATAACCTCTGAAAATAACTATGTTAATTTCAAATTATGTTTAGGAGTTCACATTTCCCCTTTAATTTTTATATTACTCTAAAATATGAATACATACCCTCCATCCATACACTACAATTACAAAGTCTGAAAATAAATGATATGTTAATTCTAGAGCCCATTAAGAGATTCACCTTATAACAGCACAGTAGCTTTCAGATAAAAAGAAATATAACATTAACATTGCTCAGCTTGCCTTTCAACTAGGGATTTGGTGCTAGTATCCACAAATGAGGGATACCATTCGTCATTTGTATTTCTGGGACTGTGTTACTTCACTTAGCATAATGGTTCTGAGTTCCATCCATTTACCTGCAAAGTTCATGATGTCATCTTTCTTTACTGCTGCATAGAATTCCATTGTGTAGATGTACTACATTTTCTCTATCCACCCAACTTGGGTTGGTTCCAGCCTTTTGCTATTGTGAATAGAGCTGCAATAAACATAGACGTGCACTGTATTTTTACAATAGGATGAGTTTTGTGGGTATATACCCAGGAGTGCTATGACTGGGTCAGGTAGTAGGCTCATTTTCAGTTTCTTAACTGTTCACACCGCTTTCCATAGTGGTTGTACGAGTTTACATTGCCACGAAGCAGATGAGTGTTCCCCTTTCCCCACAACCTCTCCAGCATTTAGTATCCTTTGTTTTCTGGATCATAGCTAGTCTAACCAGAGTAAGATGAAATCAAAGTAGTTTTAGTTTGCATTTCCTTAATTATTAGCAATGTTGAACACATTAAGATGTTTCTCAGCCATCTTTATTTCTTCATTTGTTTGGGTTTTTTAACATTTTATTGAAGTTTTGTGTATTTCATAGATCATTTCTCATTCCAATCTAGTCTCATCTCCTCTTCCATGCCCCCCATCCCACCCAAGTTATGCACTCTGCCATTCCTACCTGCCCTGTATCATTTTCATATTCTTTTAAAGTTTTTCAAAGCAGAGGATTATTATTCTTGGAGGAACTTTAGTGTTTCAGTGGATATCCTGTCCCAGTTCCTCTGCTGTTGTAGTTCCCTCCAATCTGAATTGCTTCAATAAAAGCATATATAAATATATATGTGTCACACCTATATTAAAATTATATAATCTGTACACAAACTGTTAATTCCATATCCTATTTCAGGATTCACATTTTTCCTTTTTAAAAATTTGTATTACTCTAAAATATGCCTACATATCCTCCACCCATATACCAAGATTACAAAGTCTAAAAATACATGGTGGGTTAATTCTAGAGCCTGTTAAGGGATTTACATTATAAGAGCACAGCTGCTTTCACAGAAAGGGGTATATAACACTGATGTTGCTCAGTTTGCCTTACGACGCACTGCTTGGTGCTAACATCCACAAATGAGGATACCATTCACCATTTGCTTTTCTGAGACTGTTAGTTCACATAGCATAATGTCTTCTAGTTCCATCCATTTACCTGCAAATTTCATGATGCCATCTTTCTTTACCACTGCATAGAACTCCATTGTGAAGATGTACCACATTTTCTCTATCCACTCATTGGTTGAGGGGCACTTGGGTTGGTTCCAGCTCCTCACTATTGTGAAGAGAGCTGTGATGAACATGGCAGTGCATGTATCTCTGCAGTAGGATGAGGGTTGTGGGTATATACCCAGTAGGGGTATGTCTGGGTCAGGTGATAAGCTCATTTTGAGTCTTTTAAGAGTTCTCCATACTGCTTTCCATAGTGGTAATAGGAGTTTACATTCCCACCAGCAGTGAATAAGTATTCCCCTTTCCTCACAACCTCTCCAGCAATTGGTATCATTTGTTTTCTTGATCTAGCCAGTCTTATTGGAACAAGACAATACCTTAAAGTGGTTTAAATTTGCATTTCCTTAATTATTAGCGATGTTGAACATTTTAAAAATATTTTTCTCATATTTCCTGCTTATTAATTGTTAATATTTCTTCCTATTATTAGAAGCCCACAGGTAATTAATACAAAGTAATTTATATATTAGCTCTTAAAGTTTATATTGTTAATATTTTTGTTCAGATAGGAAGTGTGCCCCTGAACAGAAAAGCTCTTAGGAACATTTCTTGAAACTTCTTTAAAATTTCAATACAAAGGATATTACACAGGAAGTAAGAAAGATTTGCTTCTTTGGCCTTTCCAGTCAAACCAGCGCAACCCCTATTTGTATCTGAAGTTTATGCAATCCTGACAGCCTTCTGCTAGCTTGGGGTGCCTCCCACAACCTTCACCTATGGGTCAATGGGCAAAAGGCAGTTTTGAACCCTCTCCTAAGTGGAAATGGATGTATTTGAGAATTCTGCATGGCTTGAAAATAGCACCGTTGACAATACTTTTCTATGGCATTTTCCAGAAGTCACTTTACTCCAAGACTAAAGTTATGCCTCAAAATTTGCTTGAGAGCCTGGGAAAAGACAGCTTATATTAGGGTTTCAGTGTATATATAACATGTATCTACATGCTGGGTAAGCCTTTTATATAAAGGTCTTTTTAATTTTTTATAATGCTTTTATTGATGGTTTGTGTATTTCAGACATCATTTCTCAGTTCAGTTTAAAGATATTGCCCTTTCCATCCCCCCCCCCAGATCATGCACTCTGTCATAAATGTCCTGCATCTTTCTCTCAGTCATTTTTTATGTTTAGGAATTCACATTTTTCTCCTTTAATTTTAAATTACTCTAAAATATGAATACATACTTTCCATTCATATACAGTAATTACAGATTCTGAAAGTAAGTGATGGATAGATTATAGAATTGATTGAGATTTACATTATAACAGCATAGTTGCTGTCAGCTAAACAGAAATATAACAATAATGTCCTTTGGCTTGCCTTTCATCTGGGGATTTGGTGTTAGCATCCAAAAATGAGGGAGACCATTCACCACTTGTTTTTTGGGGGACTGTGTTACTTCAATTAGCATGATGGCTTCCACTTCCATCCATTTGCCTGCAAAGTTCATGATGTCGTCCTTCTTTACCACTGATTAGTACTCCATTGTGTAGATGTACCACATTTTTGTCATCCACTCATCAGTTGAGGGGCATTTGGGTTGGTTCCAGCTCTTTGCTATTGCAAAGAGAGCTGCAATAAAGATGGATGTGCATGTATCTTTGCAGTAGGATGAGTCTTGTGGGTATATACCCATGAGTGGTATGACTGGGTCAGGTGGTAGGCTCATTTTGAGTCTTTTAAAGGTTCTTCACACTGCTTTCCATAATTGTTGTGCAAATTTACACTCCCACCAGAAGTGGATGAGTGCTCCCCTTTCCCGACAACCTCTCCAGCATTTGGTGTCTTTTGTGTTCTTGACGTTAGCCAGTCATATTGGAGTAAAATGATATCTGAGAGTGGTTTTAATTTGCATTTCCTTAATTATTAATGATGTTGAACACTTTCTAACATGTTTCTCAGCCATCTTTACTTCCTCACTGGTGAAGTCTCTGTTCAGCTCTTTACTCCATCTTTTGAGTAGGTCATTTGTTTTCTTCTTTGTTTTTTGAGTAGTGTGCTGGATAGCTTTAGTGTCAATTTGACACACCTGGGTTGATGGAGCCTCAATTGGGGAATTGGCTCCATTGGATTGGCCTGTGGCCACATCTGTGGAGTATTGTCTTGATGGTCGAGCAGTGTGGGAGGGCCCAGCCCACAATGAGTAGTGCCACCCTGGGCAGGTTGTTGTGTACTGTATAAGAAGGCAGGCTGGGCATGAGACAGGGGGGCAAGCCAGTGAACAGCATTCCTCCATGGCTTGTGCTTCAGCTCCTGCCTCCAGGTTCCTGTCCTGAGTTCCTGCCTTGGACTCCCTTGGTGGTGAACTGTGACCCAAGAGATGTAAGCTGAATAAACCCTTTCCTCCACAAGTTGGTGTCGGTCAGAGTATTTTGTCACAGCAATTGAAGACAAACTAGAACAAGTAGTCTATGTATTCTTGACATTAATGCTCTGTCAGATGTATCACTGGTGAAGATTTCTTCCCACTCTATGGTTTTTTCTTCACTTCCTTGATAGTTTCTTTCAGTATACAGAAGCTTTTGAGTTTGATGAGGTCCCCTTTGTTGACTGTTGAGCTTATTTCCTGTGCAGCTGCTGTCTGATTTAGAAAGACTTTTCCTATGCCTATGCCATATAGGTTGCTGCCAACTTTTTCTTCTATCACCTTCAAGGTTTCAAGTTTCACATTGAGATCTTTGATCCACATGGAGTTTATTTTTTACAGGGTGAGAGGTAGGGGTTTAATTTTGTTCTTCTAAAAATGGTGATCCAGTTTTGCCAGCACCATTTGCTGAAGATGCTATCCTACCTCCATTGAGGTGTGTGTTTTTTCCCCTTTGTCAAATATGAGGTGGGTGAAATTCTATGAGCTCAAGTTTGGATCTTCAATTTTGTTCCATTGGTCAACAGGTCTTTTTCTGTGCCAGTACCAGGCTGTCTTTATGACTATGGCCCTGTAATATAGCATGAAATCTGGTAGAGCAATCTCCCCTGTATTGCATTTTTCACTCAGGGTTGCTTTAGAAGTTGGGGGTCTTTTGTTTTTCCATATGAACTTGAGGGTTTTTATTCCAAGTCTGTGAAAAAGCTCATGGGGACTTTTATTGGGATCCCATTAAATCTGTACACTAGTTTGGGTAGGATGGACATTTTTACTATATTTATTTTCCCAATCCATGAGCATGGGAGGTTTGTCCATCTTCTGATGTCTTCCTCAATTTCCTTTTTCAGGGGTTTAAAATTTTTGTTGTAGAGATCTTTGGTATCTTTGGTTAGGTTTGTTCCCAGGTATTTTATTGTTTTTGAGGCTATTGTGAGTGGGAAGGTCTTCTTATATTCCTTCTCCACTTGTTTATTGTTGGTGTAAAGAAAGGCTACTGATTTTTCCAGATTAATTTTGTATCCTGCCACTTTACTGAAACTCTTAATCATTTCTAGAAATTTTCTTATGGAGTTCTTAGCATCCCTTAGGTAAACTATCATATCTTCTGCAGAAAGTGATAGCCTAACTTCTTCTTTTCCAATTAGTACTCCTTTAATTTCCTTCTCTTGTCTTATTGCCCTAAAAAGCATTTGAAGCAATATCTTGAAGAGGAGTGGTGATAAGGGGCAACCTTGCTGGGTTCCCGTCTTTAAGGGAAATGGTTCCAATTTTTCTCCATTTAGGATGATGTTGGCAGTGGTTTGCTGTATATGGCTTTGGTCATGTTGAGGAATGTTTCTTTCAGTCCGATTCCCTCTAGAACTTTAAACATGAAGGGATGCTGGATCTTGTCAAAGGCTGTTTCTGCATCAAGATGTTCATGTGGTTTTTGTCTTTCAGCCCATTTATGTGTTTTATGATATTCATTGGTTTACATATGTTGAACCATCCCTGCATCTCTGGTATGAATCCAACTTTGTCATGATGGATGATCTTTTTAATGTAGGCCTGTATGCAATTTGCAAGTATTTTTTGAGAATTTTTGCATCTATGTTCATTAATGAGATGGGTCTATAGCTTTCTTTTTTTGTTATATCTTTGCCTGGTTTTGGTATTAGAGTGATGCTGCCTTCATAGAAGGAATTTGGGAGAATTCCCTCTGTTTGTATATTTCTGAACAGATTAAGTAGTAATGGTTGAAGGACCTCCTTAAGTGTTTTATAGACTTCTGCTGTGAAGCCATCTGGGCCCAGGCTGCTTTTAGTCAGGAGGATTTTTTTATTGTTAAACTTTGTTGGTTCCCAGGATTTCAAATATTCTTCCATTTCTCTTAGGTTTTCAAATTTAATGGAGTATAAGTTTTTGAAGTATTCCCATATTATTGTCTGGCTCTTTACTTTGTCTGTTGCGATGTCTCCCCTTTCATCATGAATACTATTGATTTGGAGTTGCTCTTTCTTTTGGTTAACTGAGCTAGAGGTCTGTCTATTTTGTTGATATTTTCAAAGAACCAGCTTTTGGATTCGTTGATTCTATGTATTGTTTTCTTTATTTCTATTTCATTGAATTCTGCTCTGATTTTTGTTATTTCTTCCTGTCTGTTGGGTTTAGGGTTCATTTGTTGTTGTTTCTCAAGTGTCCCCTACTGTTAGTGTGTTAGGGTTAATCTATGTCTTGGGGTCTTGCAGTGTTTATAAAGTTAGGTGCACCAGAGTTTGGTCCATAGACATTTAGTACTGTGAAGTATTCATAGTTAATTGTTCTTTCGACAAGGATGCAATGGCCCTCTTTGTCTCTTCTGATTAATTTTCCTTTGATTTGTATTTTGTCTGATATTAGAATAGCCACTCCAGCTTGTTCCTTGGTACCATTCACTTGGAATGTTTTTTTCTATCCTTTCACTCTAAGGTTGTGTCTGTCTTTGAGGGTGAGATGGGTTTCTTGTAGATAACATATAGAAGGACTCATTAGTTTCCTAATCCATTCTCCCAGTCTCCATCTTTTAATTGGGGAGTTTAGACCATTAGTATTTAAGGTTATTATTGAGAGATGTGTGTTTATTCCTTTCACCTAATTTTTGTTTGAATTCTTGATCTGCGTTTGTATTTCCTCTGTTATGCTTTTCTTGATTTCTGTCTTTCATTGCTTAGGGATAGTTGCTCATTTCCTGTTCTTAGGATTGCTTCGAGGATTTTCTTAAGTGTTGGTTTCTTAAACATGTATTCTTTCATCTTGTTCATGTTATGAAATATTTTTCTTTCTCCTTCAATTATAAGTGACATTTTTCTGGGTATAGTAGTCTGGTTGGCATATAAAGTCGTTTAGCACAGGGAATAATTTGGTCCAGGTTCTTCTAGCTTTCATAGTTTGGACTGAGAAGTCAGCTGTGATTCTGATGGGTTTCCCCTTATTTGTCACTTGTTGTTTTTCTCTTGTGGCTTTCAGTATTTTGTCTTTGTGTTGAGCATCTAGTCTTTTAACAATTATATGGCTTAGGGAGTTTCTTTTTCACTCTTGTCTATTTGGTGTTCTATGTCCTTCTTGTATTTGTGTGGGATTGTCTTTTCTTCAGTTTGGGGAAATTTTCTTCTATTATCCTGTTGAAGATCTGGTTAATAGTGTTGTCTTGGGATTCTTCTCCTTCCTCTATCCCTATGATGTGGAGGTTTGGTATTTTCATAATGTCCCACATTTCCTGGTTATTCCACTCTTGTGCTTTTTTAAATTTTTCATAATCTTTACTTGAGCTTTCTAGTTGCTCTGTATTATCCTGCAGGTCTGATATTCTTTTTACTGCTTCTTCCTTTATGGTTCTGTGGCTTTTTCCCATCCTTTCCCAGTGATGGGATGAATGTTCAATTTCCTTTTCATTTCATCCTATAATTTCTTTAGATTTTCCACTTCCCTCTGGAGACTTTCATTCTCATCTTGTAGCTCCTTGGTTCATTGGTCATTTTCTTTTTTCATTTGGCCTAGGATCATTTTGTCATTTCCACTTCCTTCTGGAGTTTGTCATGTTCTCCCTTTAGTTTTTTTCCAATTTTTCTCATTATGTGCCTCTAGGTCCTTCTTGAGTTTTTCAATCTCTCCCCTTAGTTCTTTCCACCATTTGTCATTATCTCTCTCTAGGTCCTTCTTGAGGTTTTCATTTTCTCCCCTTAGTTCTCTAATTTCTTTGAATATGTTTACAGTTTTTCTTCTAAGGTCAATGTCTTGGTTTCCATTCTCAGAGATCTCATTGTAGGGATCCTCTGTAGGGTTGGTAGAGTTTGGTGTGGATTTATTATGAGTTTTTCCCATGTTGTTTTTTTCTTTGTGTCTTTGGCATGCGGATTTGTTTATTTGTTTCTTTGGATTCTGGCGCCTCAACATTGGCTTCAGATTATAATCACTAATGCTGCACCTATTAAGTCCTCTGCACCACAGCTCCACCAGGTTGATGGGGGTTGGGGGGATTATGTTGCTACTTTGGCCCTGGTGCCAGTAGGCCCTCAAGGGTCAAGGCAGTTCTGCTTTGACTTACTGGCATGTCACTGAGTCTATGTGCCTGTTTAGAGCCCAAGCTGAGAGTTCCAGGGGTGGGTGTTGAGCCCCTCCCCCAAGGGTCAAGGCAGTTTTGCCTTGACTTACCGGCACATCACTGAGTCTGTGTACCTGTCTCGAGTGCCTGAACATTTTTTAAGATGTTTCTCAGCCATCTTTATTTCCTCCTTTGTGAAATCTCTGGTCAGCTCTTTGCTCCATCTTTTGAGTGGGTCATTTGATTTCTTGTTTTTTTTTTTTTAAGTAGTTTATATATTCTAGAAGTTAATGCTCTGTCAGATGTATCACTGGTGAAGGTTTCCTCCCACTCTGTGGGTTTTCACTTCCCTTCACTGATTTTTTCTTTTGCTGTACAGAAGCTTCTGAGTTTAATAAGGTCCCACTTGTCAATTGTTGACCTCACTTCCTGTGCAGTTGCTGTCTGATTTAGGAAGCCTTCCCCTACACCTATGTCTTGTAGGTTGATGCCAACATTTTCTTCTATCACCTTCAGAGTTTTTATTCAGATTTTTGATCCATTTGGAGCTGGTTTTTGTACATGGTGAGAGGTAGGGTTTAGTTTTATTCTTTTACAAGTGCTGATACAGTTTTGCCAGAACCATTTGCTGAAGATGCTGTTTTTCCTCCACTGGGTCTTCTTGGCCACTTTGTCAAATATGAGGTGGCTGACATTGTGTGTGCTCAAGTTTGGTTCTTCAATTTTGTTCCATTGGTCTACAGATCTGTTTTTGTGCCAGTACCATACTGTTTTTATGACTATAGCCTTGTAATTTAGTTTGAAATCTGGTACAGTGATCACCCCTGTATTGCTCTTTTCAGGTTTGCTTTGCCTATTTGGGGTCTTTTGATTTCCATATGAATTTAATGATTTTTTCCAAGTCTGTGAAGAAACTCATGGGGAATTTAATTGGGATTGCAATGAATATGTATATTAAATTGGGTAGAATGTACATTTTTACTATATTAATTTTTCCAATCCATGACCACGGGAGTTCTTTCCATCTTCTGATGTCTTCTTCAATCTCCTTCTTCAGGGGTTTAAACTTTCTGTTGTAGAGATCGTTGGTGTCTTTGGTTAGATTTGTTCTTAGGTATTTTAATGTTTTTGATACTATAGACCCACTCATTAATGAACACAGATGCAAAAATTCTCAATAAAATACTTGCTTTCCGCATGAAGACCCATATCAAAAAGATCATCCATCATGACCAAGTTGGATTCATACCAGAAATGCAGGGATGGCTCAACATATGTACATCAAAAAAAAATATCGTAAAACACATAAATGGACTGAAAAAAACATACAATCATCTCAAGTGATGCAGAAAAAGCCTTTGACAAAATCTAGCATTTCCCCCCCATGCTTAAAGTCCTAGAGGAAATTGGACTGGAGGGAACATTCCTCAATGTAATCAAAGCCACATACAAGAAACACACAGCCAACATCATCCTAAATGGATAAAAGTTAGAAGCATTCCCCTTAAAGGCAGAAACATGGCAAGGCTGCTCATTTTTGCCACTCCTCTTCAATATAGTGCTTGAAATGCTTGCTAGGGCAATAAGAAAAGAAATGGAGATTAAAGGAGTACTAATTGGAAAAGAGGAAGTCAAGCTATCCCTTTTTGCAGATGGTATGATAGTTTACCTAAGGGATGCTAAAAACTCCACCATAAAACTCCTAGAAAAAATTAAGACTTTCAGTAAAGTGTCAGGATACAAAATTACCTTACAAAAATCAGTAGCCTTTCTACAGCAACTGAAGAAAGAATATAAGGAGACTTTCCCACTCAAAATAGTATCAAAACAATACTTCTTCATTTGTGAAGTTGTGAAGTTCAGCTCTTTATACTATCTTTTGAGTGGGTTATTTGTTTTATTCCTTTGGTTTTTGAGTAGTTTATATAATCTGGATGTTAATGCTCTATCAGATGAATGTTTCCTCCAACTCTGTGGATTTTCTCCTAGCTTCTTTGATTGTTTCTTTCACTGTACAGAAGCTCTTGAGTTTAATAAGGTTCCATTTGTCAATGGTTGACGTTTGTGTAGCTACTGTCTGATTTAGAAAGTCTTTTCCAGGCTGGAGAGATGGTCTAGTGGTTAAGAGTGCCGACTGCTCTTGCAGAGGACCAAGTTCTAACCCCAGCACCCACATGGTGGCTGAGAACAATCTTTAACTCCAGTTCCAGGGGAATCTGACACCCTCTTCTGACCTCTGTGGCATTGCATGTCACAGGTGCACAAACCTACATGCAGACAGTACATTCATACACATAAAAATAAAATTAAATTAAAAAAAGAAACTCTTTTCCTATGCCTATGTCTTGTGGGTTACTACCAACGTTTTTTTTTTTCTATCATTTTCAGAGTTTTGGGTTTCATATTCAGGTCTTTGATCCATTTGGAGTTGATTTTTGTACATGGTGAGAGGTAGGGGTTTAGTTTTTCTTCTACAAGTGGTGATCCAGTTATGCCAACACCATTTACTGAAGATTCTCTCTTTGCTCCATTGAGTCTTCTTGGCTGCTTTGTCAAATATGAAGTGGCTAAAATTTGATTTGCTCAGGTTCAGATCCTCAGTTTTTTTCCATTGATCTACTGTTCTGTTTTTGTGCCAGTACCGGGCTTTTTTATGACTATAGCCCTGTAATACAGTTTGAAGTCTGGTATGATAATTCCCAGGGTTGCGTTGGCTATCTGGGGTCTTTTGTTTCTCCATATGACCTTTAGGATGTTTTTCTCTAAGTCTGTGAAGAAGCTCATGTGGATTCTGATTGGAATTGCATTGAATCTGTATATTACTTTTGGCACGATGGTCATTTTTACTCTATTGATTCTTCTAATCCATGAGCATGGGAGTTTCTTCCATCTTCTAGTATCTTTCTCAATCTCCTTGTTGAAGGATTTAAAATTTTCTTTGATATTTAGTGTGTTTAGTCAGGTTTGTTCATAGATAATTTATTTTTGGAGGCTATTGTGAGTGGGAAAGTTTCCTTGTATTCCTTCTTCAATTGGTTGTTATTGGCCTAAAGAAAGGATACTGATTTTTCTAAGTTAATTATTTATACTGCCACTTTAGTGAACTTTTTGTTTGTTTCTAGGAGTTTTCTCATGGAGTATATGGCATCCCTTAGTTAAATTATCATATCATCCACATAAAGGGATAGTTTGACTTCCTCTTTTCCAATTAGTACTCCTCTAATTTCCTTTTCTTGTCTTATTGCTCTCATGAGCATTTCAAGCACTATATTGAAAAGGAGTAGAGATAGTCAGCAGCCTTGCTGTCTTCCAGTCAGGTTCCTGACTTTAAAGGGAATTCTTCTAGTTTTTCCCTATTTAGGATAATGCTTGCTGTGGGTCACAACAGAAAAAGAAAATGTTCAGACATTCCTATGGGAATAATTTAAAAATCTATACTCTACTGAATTTGAAAACCTAAGAGAAATGTATGAATATGTGACATCCTGGAATCCACCAAGACTTAACCAGGAAGAGTTTGACAGCTTAAATAGATTCATAATAAAGGAGGAAATTGAAACTATGATAAAAATAACCTACCAACTAAAAAAAAGGGTCAGGTAATGATGGATTCATGGCCTAATTCTATGAGATATTTAAAGAAGACCTACAGCTACTACTACTCAACTTATTTAAGAGGAAAGAAACAGAAGGAAATATCCCAGATTCCTTCTATGAAGCCAACATCCTCTAATACCAAAACCAGGCAAGGATACAAGCAACAAAGAAATCTATAGACCCATTTCACTAATGAACATAGATGCAAAAATTCTCAAAGTGCTTGCAAACTGCATACAGGCCCATATATCAAAAAGATCATCCACCATGACCAAGTTGGATTCCTACCAGATATGCAGGGATGGTTCAACATACATAAATCAATAAACTTCATAAAGCACATAAATGGACTGAAAGACAAAAACCACACAGTCATCCCAATTGATGTGGAAAAGGCCTTCCACAAAATTCAGCATGCCTTCATGTTTAAAGTCCTGGAGGGAATTGGACTGGAGCAAACATTCCTCAATACAATTATTCAACATATCATGACATACTCACCCCCCAACTTCCTCGAGACACTCCCTACCTTCCCTTCAAGTACTCTCCTTTACTTATTTATTTTTTCTGACCACTGAGTCCACTTAGTGCTGCCTACTGAAAGGTTTGCTGATCATGGCTTGATCCCATGCAGGTCTTGTTGCAGTGAGTTTGTGAGTGTAATGGACATGTTATGTTCAGAAAACAGTACTCCATGGCACTCCTATCTTCCCATTCTTCTTCTTCACCTCTTCTTCCTCAGTGTCCCCTGAGCCTTAGGTGGTGGATCATTTGGGTAAATATGTCCCACCCATTTATTTCTGATCATTCAACTGTCACTTAATATTCGCACTTTGACCAGTAATGAGCTTCTATATTACTTCCCACTGTCCAGTCCCACCTGGCCTTTGGTAAGATTTTAATGTCTCTCTCTCTCTCTCTCTCTCTCTCTCTCTCTCTCTCTCTCTCTCTCTCTCTCTCTCTCCCTTGTGTGTGTATGGTATTTTGTGTGTACATATATGTGCTAGTACATGTGCATAGATGTCCATGCAGATACCAGAGACCCAGAGACATTGGGTGTCTTCCTCAATGGCTTTCTACCTCATTTTCTGAGACAGGGTCTTACTGGAGCTCACTGATGTGGTAGAGTGGCTGGCAGTGAGCTCAGGCCTCCTTCTGTCTCTATCTCCCCAGCACTGGGATTATAGACACTCACCCCTGAATCCCACATTTTATAGAGAGCTGGGGATCTGAACTCAGGTCCTCATGCCTGCATGGCAAGCAGTTTACCAATCAAGCTCTAGACTCTCTTTCTTGGGAGAAATGGGGGCGGATTTTGGTTACATGCCAGCGGCGGCGGCAGCAGCAGCAGCAGCAGCAGCAAGGTGAAGACTAAGTTATTTAGAGGCAGATTCTGGAATGTCACTTTATTCACTATTGGATCCCAGCACTTCCCTCATAGTCAGATTTCAGCTAATGGTGATTAACAGAATATTTGAAAATCATCTCCGAAATGGATATTTTTGTTGTTTTTACTAAAATTTTTAGCTTTATTTTATGTATATAACTGTATTGCCTGCATGTGTGTCATGCAATGCCCTCGGAGGTCCAAAAAGAGCATCAGATCCCCTGGAATTGGAGTTAGGGATGGTTGTTAGCCACAATGTGAGTGTTGGGATTTGAATCCAGGTCCTCTGAAAGAACAGCTAGTGCTCTTATCCACTGAGCCATCTCTCCAGCCCTGATATTTTAATCTTCTATCTCAGTTTGAGGGCTCTATTTTTTTCATCTCACTCACTGACAAACTTTGCGTTGGGCTTCATCTTCAGGCCAGATTCTGTGCTGAGCATGGCAGATAGAAAAGTAGGCATATTAGCTACTCTCAGAGACTTTATACTCTGCTTAATTTATTAGGCTTAATAACTGTAGCTTTAAAACATTTTATAATGACAACAGATCACAGGATCACTTGTTCATGAAACATGAGCAGTTATACAGACATGAGAAAGGCATTCACGTGAACTTCAAAATGGAAGATAAAATAAAAAGAAGGCTATACTGTCCAGCTTATGGTTAGACAAGAGGGCACTGATATGGATACCCAACATAGGACAAGACAGCTAATGCTGGACAACCATGGAGTTATAAGTAAAAAAAATAATGGCTGATACTGGGTGCCCAGGGAACTTGAAAGTAAGCAGTGATGTAATCTGTTATATCACTATTGTATGGACATTTCCAATGTTTATTGAATTTTTGTGCATTTCATTATATATATATATCAAGGCCCAAGGAGTCAAATTTGTGTACCCAGAGATCCTTCCTCAGTGTGATTTAATTCACTGGAGCTAACTCGGCCTGTCCATCATTGTTCCTTTTAAAAAATATTTTTGTTGAGTTTTTGTGCATTTCATGTACTAGATTTTTTTTTTGTCTTTTCAAAACAGGGTCTCCTTGTAGCTCTGGCTGTCCTAGAACTTCTCTGTAGACCAGGCTGGCCTTGAACTCACAGAGATCCACCTGCCTCTGCCTCCCAAGTGCTAGGATTAAAGGTGTGCGCCACCACACCCGGCTAAGCTTCTGTGCATTTCATGTACTATATTTTAGTCAAATTTAGATTTCTTCCCCCATCTGTGCCCCATGCCTCCCCAGAATCCATACAGTCTATCACATATGTTAAGTCCAATCGTGTCAATCATTTGTACCCACATGCCCCTCAGTGAAAGCTCATCCACTGGAGCCTAGCGAGCCTATCTGGAACCATTGCCTTAAAGAAGATCAACTCTCCCTTACCAAGCAGTGAGCAGCTAAAGCTGGAGTTCCTGCCGTTTTCCCCAGTTTTATGCTGACTTTTTGTCTGATTGAGTTTGCATGGGTCTTGTGCATGCTGACACCATTGCTATAAGTTCATAGGAGCAAGTTCCCAGATGCCTAAAAGACTCACTTTCCTTATGCTCATGCATCAACCCTGATTCTCACAATCTTTCCATCCACTCTTCCATAGTTGTCCTTGAGCTCTAGGAATTGAGACTTAATATAGGAGTCTTATCCAGGGACACACACTTTGCAGTATCATTTTTGTACAATTTTCTCCCATACATGAGTTCCCTCCCATTGAGAGGGCTTTAATTCTGATTAGATAGCTGTCAATTACTCCATAGATAAAAGTACCACTATTATACCAATATAGTTTGCTGTGCCAGTCACTGTTGTAGTTATTAGGGTTTAAAGCCGGGGTTGGACTACTGACTGATTTTCTTCCTTAGCAGTTTGCATAGTATCTTCTGATACTATGAGAACTAGTCTTCAGGACAGAGGCTTCCTTGTCAGTTCCGGCTCCATTCCTCCAAGTCCTGTGTCCAAAATATGTCCTGTCTTCAGCAATAGGGTTTTACTTTCAAGTTCTGGGAGGTAATTAAGGGCTGTGGCAATAACCCGCATTATTTGGGGAGTTTCCTGGACTACCCTGGCCAACAACTCAAAGGCAGGTTTCTTCTGTCTGGCACTTCATTCCTTGTTATACAGCCTTCAGGTTTGCACATGCACCCATGTTCAAATATTGCATGTCATACAGGTATTTTTCAATAGGCTTTTGGACTAATATTTTTCCCTCTGGTTTTTGTGCCATCTAGGTATTATTTATCTCTTATCTCTGTGTCCTTATCTAACCTTCCCTTCTCCTTTCCCAGTTAAAGTACCCCTATTTTTCCCATTTTTCCCTTGATAATGGCTGTCTCCTATTATGCCCCCCTCTCTTAAGCTCCTTCTTCCCTTTCACCCCCATGGTCCTTAATGTACCATTCCTCTTCCCTTCCCAGTAAAGTACAGCCATTTTTTCCCATTCCCCCCTTGGTAACATCTGTCTCCTACTTTTTGTTTGGTTTCTATATAAATATGACCTTGAGGTCAGTGGTGAATGCCTTCCTCTTTGGCTTTTGCCAAGCAGCTTATGCACTCCAGTAAGTAGCTACCTGTGGTCTGTGTGACAGTCCACGTGGTCAGTGTATGTCTGCCAGCATGTGCCTGGATGGCATACAGTGTCCGTCCGCCTGACCAGCAGCATGTGCACAGTATAAAGTGTGTTTTATCTGCCTACAACTTCTTATATTCTCTTGAACTCTTCAGCCTTCTAACTTTCTTTGGTTCCTGGCTTTGGATCTTGGGCCTCACAGAAGGTCTGATAATGGATATAATTCACTCTTTTCTAATCCAAGATTAAATCTGGGCTATGAATTAATGATCCCCTCAGAACTGCCCACTCACCAGTTCTCATGTTATGTTCAGGAGTCAGTATTCACTTCCCAAGCTGGGCTGACAGCTGTCTGAAGCACTGTTTTCATTTTTTTTTCCTAAATCAGAGTCAATGTAGAATGTGATGAGTCCAGTTTAAATTATATTTAGATACTTATAAACAGATTTTACAACATTTGGGTGCAGCTGGTTTGACCAGCCTTGTGGAATGATTTTGAAATTTGTTTTAACCTTTGTGTATTTTTGGAAGTCAGAGAATTAAGTACAAAATTATGTGTGTTGAAAGTTATCTCAGATCCTGAAAAAGTTGTTTATATGAATGAGATCTCAAGATCATGGCATAAATATCATGAGAAAGAAAAACAAAGTTTCATAAACATTTGCGCACATGTTTTTTTCTTGTTAACACATACCTTTAAATGTTCTAGTCAATGGAAGATTATCTCATCCTCCAAGAAAGTAAAACATTTTTATAGCTATGAAGTAAAAGGACATAACATTAACTGGGTGTGGTTGTGCATGCCCTTATTCCCAGCATTCATGAGGCAGAGGCAGGCAGATTTCTGTGAGTTCAAGGCCAGCCTGTTCTACATAATGAACTCCTGGTCATATTGGAATAAAGGGAGATACTGTCTCAAAAAGACCAACAAAAGGACATAACATTTTTTTATGTGCATGAGTGTACTGCCTGCATGTAGGTTGGCACACCCATGTCATTCAATGCCTCAGAGGTCATAAAAGGGCATCATATTCCCCTGAACCTGGAGTTAAAGAAGGTTCTTAGCAGCCATGTGGGTGCTGGGAATTGAACCCAGGTCCTTTGCAAGAGCACTTGGTGCTCTTAACCACTGAGCCATCTCTCCAGCCCTAGGACATAATATTTTAACGGAAAAATTTTCAATATGAATCAATCATAAATAGCATTTGCTATGAAAATTCTACCATTAGATATATCCCCAAATTTCTCAATTTTTTGTTATTTTCTGGTTATTTCTAAAATGAATAAAGACTGTATGGATATATATTACATGTGCAAGTAGAAATAGAGGCAGTACCAGGGCTGCAGAGATGACTCAGCAGTTAAGAGCACCAACTGCTTTTGCCGAGGACCTGGGTTTGATTCCCAGCACCCACATGGCAGCTAAGAACCATCTTTAACTCCAGTTCCAGGGGAATCTTATGCCCTCTTCTGACCTCTGTGGCATTGCACGACATGGGTGCACTAACCTACATGCAGACAGTATACTCAAACATATAAAAAATAAATTAAAAAAGATATAGAAATAGCACCATCTTCATATCGATATCACATTTGAACATCATACATATTAACTGCTAATCACCTCATCATGGCTTGGGGGGGTGTCTCAATTGATATAGTGCTTGCCTACCATAGAGACAAACCTGAATTTGATCCAAAGAACCACATACACCAGGCATGCCTGTAATCCCATCACCAGGACCCGAAGTCAGGAGGATCAGAGAACTTCTAGGTCATCCTCAGTTATACAGCAAATACTAGGCCAACCTGGACAACATGTGACCCTGTGTCAAATGATACAAATGTTGTTAACTTTCTTATGCACATGCTAGCACTTCATCTTCAAATCTGTATGCTGAGCATCCTGAATGATTATGGGCTCGGTCCCACTCATATTTCTCCTCCTTGTTAGTTTGGTAGAGATCCTAGAACCTCATAGCTGTTTTGCTTCTAGCAGGTGTTATCACTAATCAGCTCTTTGAACTTGAGCTCAAGAGAATCTATCCTCTTCCACAGTAACACCACTCACCTAGTAGCTTTCTTGTAGCGAAGAATGGTTTCCAGGTGCTTTGAATCATGTATCACTGTAGATCATAAACTTGAGCACAGTCCAACATATGTGTATATAAAGTACATCTACATGCTCTCTCAATATGCATTATTCCTGTGTGCTCATTTGTTCATTTACAGTGTAGTTGCCAGAAAAAGTCTTCTAAAAGCAAAGTCTGATCATATCGTTAGAGCCCCCCAGCTGTTCCCTGTGCCACTTGGCAGAAAACCACACAATCCCCATCATCAAACCAAAGCACGAAGATTTAATGGAGAGGAGCAATTTACTCATGTGGCTTTGCAGAGAAGAACGTTCCAGGTCAATGCTCCACAAGTCCACAGCTCCTAATATAGAAGCACACTTCATGTATTTATGTGGTGTATACAGTAAAGAGCATCCACTGGTTTCTTCTAAGAGATGAAAATCGAATTACTTTACCTCAGTAATTCAAGTCTTCCTAGATTAAATTAAGCCATGAATCTTAAAATTTAATTATTATAAATATTTTAAAAGACACATATTGAGATAATTTGTGTAGAAGAAACAAGTATTTGGGGGGAGTGAATGTATGCAGACGGTAGAAAAAGGAGCTCAGCTTGAGTCTCTGGAATGCTTTAGTAGAAGAGGGAGTGCGCTGCACCTGCTGCCATCCCCAGCAGAACCTTCCTCATGCAGCTGCCTGTGAGTGCAGGAAACACGACTTACAATGTTCTGAACAGGCTGTGGATTTGCTATTTGTAAATGTGATAAGTTAAGAGATGGATTCCAAGAAGTCAGCACTGCTCTGCACAATAGAACATGAACATCCTCAGGCCATTCTGAGTAGTATTTAGAGCAGGTGTCTAAGTAGCAACTGAAAGTTCTGCTCTTTGAAGCATCTATTTTGAGAGAGTACTCTCTGAGCCCCCTTTTCCAAACACTGAGCATTGGATTTCATATAATATAGTCCATTTGGGTGTACGTGTGTGTGTGTGCTTAATGTTTTCAATTAATTCACTTCAGCCACCTTGGGAGATACATAGAACTGACACGAATTCTGTTTTATAGTTAAATGATCTGGCCAGAGTGTTTGCATATATAGTTGGCAGGTTAATCACTACACAAAGAGACCAGACTGAGGGATAAGAAAAGCTGAGATCCATTTCATGTTCTGCTCACCAATGTATCCTGTAGGACTGCACCTACCCAGAGTGAGCCTAAGAGAACACCTTATTCTAATTTACGTAGAGGAAGCTGTGAGCTGGAAGTATCTTTGCAACTGAGACTGGGCTTTGAGAGACATGCCCAAGAACTATACAGGAATTATATTTCTATATCTTTCTTGCTGTGTGTGTGTGTGTGTGTGTGTGTGTGTGTGTGTGTGTACAACGTGGGTGTGGGTGTGGGTGTGGAGGCCCAAGGCCTAATCCAAGATTATTTCTGGATCTCTCTCTACGTTATTTTTTGAGGCAGGGTCTCTTAATTGAATCCAGAGCTAGTCTCACTAGCTAGTTTTCTCCAGAGAACCTCTGCTTCTGATTTACAAGTGCTGGGCTTCAGGTGGCACACCTCACCATGCAGCATTTACACGAATGCTGGGGATATGAACGGCAGCAAGCATCTTGACTGCTGAGTCAGCTCCTTAGCCGCTTTTTTTAGATCTCAATTCAAATTTTCTCTTAATTAAATTTTCATTGTACCACAATATACTACAAGAGATAACCAGATATTCTCAACACAAATAAACAGACTTCATTCTCAGAACACGTTGCAGACATGGTTATTATCCATCCCACTGTTAAGTCTCTCCAACTTCATCTTGACTTTGTTTTAACTAGATACCCTGAATTTGCTAATTCTGATTTAACACAGGTTCTCAGTTAAACAAAAGGGCTATACAAAACTGTGAAACTGACTTAAGCCATGCAAATGTGTGAATAACACAGAAGTAAACAGAAAAAATTAGACACTATAACCATGTCATTAAAAGAGGAATAGGTCTAAATTTTATTAAGAAATGTTGTATGGAATGCATAAAATTTCAATAAAAATTAAATAAAGGCTTAAAAATAATGTTTTGGATTTTTCTTTTTTAAAATATCTTTATTTTTATACTTTTTCATACATCATACATCATTTCTCAATCCAATTTAGACTCATTTCCCTTTCCATACCCCCTACCCCACCTGAGTCCATGCATTCTGCCATACATGTCTTACATCTTTTTCTGACTCTTTCCAGAGTTTTTTTTTTCAAAGCAGAGGATTATTGTTTGGGTGAGAACTTCACTTTTTCGGTAAGGTTTTTTTGGTCCTGGTTCTTTTGTTTTTGTTGTTCCCTCCAACTTGTATTGGTTCAACATATGCATATATATATATATATATATCACCCATACTAAAATTATGGGGTCTGAAAACAAACTATTCTTTCCAAATCATATTTCAGGATTCACATTTTTCCATTTTGATTTTATATTATTCTAAAATATGAATACATACCCTCCAACAATATACCAAAATTCCAAATTCTGAAAATAAATGGTAAGTTAATTCTAGAACGTGTTAAGTGATTCACAATATAAGAGTACAGTTGCTTTCAGATCATGAGGAATATAACATTAATATTGATCAGTTTGCCTTACTACTAGGCACTTGGTGCTAGCATCCACAGATGAGGGATACCATTCATTGTTTATTTTTCTGGGAATGTGTTACTTTACTTAACATAGTATCTTCTAGCTCCATCCATTTACTTGCAAATTTCATGATGTCATCTATCTTTACCACTGCATAGAATTCTACTGTGTAGATGTGCAACCTTTTCTCTATCCACTCGTTGGTTGAGGGGCATTTGCGTTGGTTCCAGCTCTTCACTGTGTTCTGGCTGGCTGGGTGACTCCGCCTCCACAACTACACAAGCCAATAATCCAATAATCTGCCTGGCTGAAAGTGCGGCACCTCCTCGACCCTGTGCTCTGTTTTGGATTTTTGACATATAATAACCAGAGTTTTATATGTCTGAAATCTGGGCATCTATGAGACCTACTGTGGGGCAAATAGCAGAGTAGGACTGTTATAAAACTGCTGTGGGACCTTGCGCATCCACTCCTGAGCAGCTGAGTTAGGCAAGTCCTTCCACATTCTGTCCATCCCTCCTGGCGGACTCTCACTGCTGCCTCTCCTGATTATTGTTTGCTCCTCTGTCTTCTGAAATTAGGTAACTTCAAAAGAGACAAAGCCTTTATATTACTGTATTTATAACATTTAATATTTATTGGATGGTCAACAAATGTTCACTTAATGATATTCATAAATGGATGATATGATAGTATTAGATATGTTCTAGAGATCTAAATTCATGAATAGTGTTCTTTAAACAGTTTACCTAGAAATGTAGAGTATAATCTGACAGCCAGATACATTAACATTTAAAATACACACAGTGGAGTAAATTAAATCAAGTGGGGTGAGAGTAATGGGTGTGCAGATAAGAGAGGGGGAATAAATATGATAAAAATATATTGGGGGCCTGGAGAGATGGCCTAGCAGTTAAGAGCACCGACTGCTCTTGCAGAGGACCCGGGTTCATTCCCCAGCACCCACATGGGGGCTGAGAGCCGTCTTTGGCTCCAGTTCCAGGGGAATCTGACACCCTCTTCTGACCTCCGCGGCATTGCACGACACGGGAGCACAGACCTTCATGCAGACAGTACATTCATACACATAAAAAATAAAAATAAATACAAATATATTGCATCAAATTTGCAAAAATTAAATGGGAAAAAGATGCACACATTCAAAGTAATGTTGCTTAAGGCAGCTTGTAACTTTCTGTATTTACAAAGTGAATTTGTCAGTGTGTGGTACAAATAATAAATGAGGAAGAGTTGAAAGAATGGGACAAAAGTTATGAAAAATTCAAGGAAAACATGGAGATAAATATATACACTAGAGCAATCAAATGTCTATAGCCTGGTCCTCAATTTGGTGAATTTGGGAACAAGCATCGTGGGCTCCAGTTCCTACTTTCCTTCTATGTTGCTTTCTTCTCTTCCATTCTAATGCAGAGACAGGCTTTCCAAGTATGGAACTCTCCATTGATCAAGCAATAACATTTAAATAAAAAGTCCTTTCTAACCCCAACTTCACAAGGGTTTCAAGAACTTCCAGGGTGGGTCCTTTGTATTTCTGCCAATGATCCAGAAGAGGGCAGCATTTATTCACAATAGGGAAACCAGGACAATACTAATAAGCCAACAAAGCAGTGGAGATGGGGCAAGTCAGGTGAAAGGATCATTTATACACCTCTTGCATTTGTACAAGTCAGGAGTAGGAAAATGTGTGAAAACGCTGGCAGCCACTTTGCCGTCTGTGCATGCATCTCATGAGGAACTGGAAATTCACTTCCTCTTGTTCACAACTGAATTTCTGATGATAGATACAGTTTTCGTTACACAGTTGGTACTCAAATATGTTTATTATTGATAAATAATTTAGGCATATTGGATTTCCAGGGTGAGCTCAGGCATATATATGGAATAGGTAGATTTGTCTTCGGAGTTTCTCCCTTTATGTGCGCTATCGATTCACCCCTGTTTTCATGACTCTTACACAGTTCTGCACATCTGCACCTCTCCTAATGCCTGAGCCCTTTTGCTGTATAATTTCTTATTCACTCATATATTTGCTTAGCAAATGAATCTCTGACATGTACATATTTTTCTCTGATTCCACTGCTCTAAACAAAATATACACTAACTGGCAAAATCAGGAAACAAGAGTAAGATTGGGATTGATCTGATTTATATGGGAAAAAACAAAAAACCTCTAATATTTTACACATCAGGTGGTGAAAATGATGATTTTGGACAAGAGGACCCAGCTGTTCAGCTCTCCTTTAAGACTGATACCTGTGTCAGCATCCTCACTGTTAATCTTGATTTTTTTTTTTTGTTCCAATACTGTACACAAAAGAGGGGCAAAGTAGTTCTAGCAGTGGCTCATCACCTCACAGCCTGGAAATATTGTTACCTTTTCAATGTAAATGGCTGACCAGCTTCAGATTATGTCTGTCCAGTATTATCTCTAAGGTTGTCTCATCCCTTAAGTATCACACCACCCAGTCTGTATATTACACTTTTCATTGACAAAATCCACTTTATAACTGTTTTAGGCTCACAATAAAATTTAGCTAATCCATTAGTTCTTTCATTAATCACGTTTGGCATTTTATCCACAAAGTTATCACTGAGCCCCAACAAGATAAAAATAAAATTTCCCCTATTTTATCCCATAAACATTTCACAATTTTGTATTTTACATTTAAATATAAGTCTATATTCTGCATAAAAGATGTGAAATCTGTGCCTAGATTATCACCTTGTCTTGTTTTCTCACTTTCCCTCTTGTATAAACTGTCAAGCAGCTGTTCTAACTCCATTTGTTTAAAAAAACTAACTTTTCTTTATCTTGTTGCTTTTGAATCTTTACCAAAGAATACTTGCTATATTTCTATCCATCTATTTTTAGACAGTTTCCTCTGTTTCATTGATTAATTTGCCTAATTTGTTTTCTGATCAGTTACACTATCTTTTTTTATGTGTATGAATGTACTGTCTGCATGTAGGTCTGTGCACCCTTATCGTGCAATGCCACGGAGGTCAGAAGAGGGTGTCTGGTTCTCCTGGAACTGGAGCTAAAGACGGTTCTCAGCTGCCATGTGGGTGCTGGGAATCGAACCTGGGTCCTCTGCAGGAGCAGTCAGTGCTCTTAACCACTAGGCCATCTCTCCAGCCCCAAGTAACACTATCTTAATTAACCTAGCTATCTAACAAGTCTAGAAGTTTGGTGCTATCAGTTGAACAAAAATATATTTCTCCTTCAATATTACACTGGTTATTCTTAATCTTTAGCCTATTATAGAAACTATAGAATCAATTAGCCAATATTCAACAGAATAACTCCTGGGGTTTTAATTGAAATTTCCTTAGATTATTGTTTACATTGGGAAGAGTAACCATGTTCACAGTTTTTGATTTTTTTTCTTCTATTTACTTCCTTTCTTATTTAGTTCTCAATTTTTTAAGTTTCATCATATAAATCTCATTGATATATTGTTACATTTATTCAGATTTCATTCAGGGGGTTATTCATATACATACTATTTCAGGATCTTTGGTTTTGTTTATTTATTTATTTATTTATTTATTTATTTATTCGAGACTGAGTCTTACTATGTGGAAAAGGCTGACCTTGAACTCTTAAAGATCTGCCTGCCTAAGATTTATGTGAAAGAATGAAGCTCCTTTTTTAAAGTACATCAAAACATACATCAACTTGCTACATAATTTAGGAATGTAAAGTTAAATGTCTTTTCACCTGCATGCAAGCTTACTTTTAAACTGTGAATCTCTAAATGTGCTTTAAAATTAACCTATAGTTTATTTACAGATTTTTGTGAACTTGGTATATGTGTGGAGTGTATAAATATATATTTTGGAGTAACATACAATTAAATGGAAACATATTCTGTTCAGAACAATATATATATAATATATCCTAAATAAAACTCATATATGTGTTGTATAAAGATCTATGTGGAAATATTTTATTATATTTTCACTCCAGAATGAAATGAAACAGAAACTGTTTTATTCTATAAAAGAAAAATAAATAAATAAATAAAACATATATACACGAAGAAAATAAAAGATCTGCTTGCTTCTGCCTCACAAGTTCTGAGATTAAAGGCATGTGCCACCATGCCCAGCCTGACATTGTTTCTCTGATTTTAAATGTCTGTTGTTCATCACTGTAGTTGTATGTTTCATTTACTTGCAACCTCGTTTCATTATCTTGCAACCTTTCTATAATTGTCTATTAATTTAAAAATGTTCGTTTTTTCATTTCTTTCAAGTCACCAGTTGAACAATCATGTCATCTGTGAACAAAGATAATATTACTTCTTCTTTCTTTATCTGAATGCCTTTTATTTCCCTTTTTTGCCCTGTGCATTCCCTAGGACTTCCAGTATGATGCTGAAAAGCAGCAGCAAACAAGGAGTGCTTTGTCCCTGATCTCAAGACATCTTCTAAACCACTGAGCACAGTGTTAGCTGTTGTGGTTTTCTTTTCCTATCTTCTTCCTTTGCTGGGAGTTTTTAACCATGACTGGATACTGGATTTTGTCATATACTCTATCTGTATTTATTATGATCATATAATTTCTTCTTTAGCTTGTTTTTGTGATAGATTCGATCAATTGATTGATTTTTTTTTCTAATATTAAATCAGGGCTGGAGAGATGGCTCCGGGCTTAAGAACACTTATTATTGCTCTTCCAGAGGACCAGAGCTCAGTTCTTAGCAGCCACATTGAGTGGCTCACAACTACCTGTAATTCCAGCTCTAGGACACTGAGACCTCTAGCCCTGAAAACCTCTGTAACTCATTTGCATACACAGATAGACACATGCACACATTATTTTCAAAAATCTTAAAAAATAAAAATCAAATGTTGAATCAGGGCTGGTGAGATGGCTCAGGGGGGTAAAGCATTTGCCACCAAACCAGGCAATCTGAGCCCAATCCCCAGGACACACATGGTGGAAAGAGATAACTGACCCCCACAAGTTGTCATCTGACCTCAACACATATACTGTGGCAAGTGTGTGCACATGCATACACAATATGCACACAAAGAAATGTGAAAAATGTTAATGTGAGCTCAACTTTAAATAACTGTCATAAACCCATTTGGGTAAGGTAGATTGCCAGATAGATAGATAGATAGATAGATAGATAGATAGATAGATAGATAGATGATAGATAGATAGATGATAGATAGATAGATAATAGATAGATGATAGATAGATATGCTTATATATTTAATTGACTATGTTCCTATTTGAGAGATTATTGTGCTCTCCATGCCTCTATTTCCTCCTTGTCCAAAACTCAAATAATCATTCTTATCTCCAATACTCTTCAGAAAGGAATTTCATACAACTAATCTTCAAATATGGTAGAAGTCCATTTGTTCTGGAATTAAGCTTGATTTCTAATTTGGCTCTCTCACTTCCCAGCGATTTAAAACGGGGCCAATCATTCACCCTCCTGAAGACAGTCACCCACTTATTATCTAAAAACCAAGACCTTCAAACACTGGCATTTAAAAGTGGCATTCAAAATTATATTATATCATTAACTCACTTCATTTCAATTGAGATTATCAAATTCACCTTGGTCTATTTCCTTGGTTTTGGTGTTTATGTCTGATTTTTGTTGTTGTTGTTGTTGTTGTTGTTGTTGTTTTGAGACAGGGTCTGTCTGTAGCTCCAGAGTGACTGGAACTCACATCCGCCTGCTTCTGCCTTCCAAGAGCTGGAATTAAACCATGGTTGACTCAAATTCCCTTTGTATGTGAAAGTATTGATTCTTCTCTTTTGTCTGTCTAATTTTTTTTATTTTTCAATAAATCACCATCAATCATTTTTACATTATGCTCTGTTTCTAGAAAATCTGAGCATGTCATTCATTTAAGGCTGTCTCATTAGGGACAGTGCCACAATATATGTTCTTTCCTTTCATGGCTTCTCTCAAGATCTGGTATGCTCATCCAGCCCATATAGAGAGAACTACTGTATTCAAATTAACAGCAAGGGCAACCCAATGATAACCCCAAGGAACAAAGGTTTGTCTGTAAGAGTGGGATAGCAGCCGGGCGTGGTGGCGCATGCCTTAATCCTAGCACTTGGGAGGCAGAGGCAGGCAGATCTTTGTGAGTTCAAAGCCAGCCTGGTCTACAGAGTGAGTTCCAGGACAGCTGGGGCTACAGGGAGACCCTGTCTCGAAAAGACCAAAAAAAAAAAAAGTGGGCTAGCTTTCCCCCTGTCTCAGGCAGTACTCTACTTTAGCACCCATTTAGATAGCTACTGCTTCCAGTCCCTCACAGAAGTCTTCTTGCGGAACAGCCTAGTCACATTGTTCCTTGGGGGACTGCCCTGTTATAAGCAAGCACATACATACAGGAACATGATGTTGATCATATAATATGTGTCCTTGAATAGTTTATACACTTCCTATTTCTCAAGGCTCAGAGTCTGGTTCTAACTTGCCTTTTCTGTATAACCTTTCATAAAAGAAAGGGCTCTTTGCCACAAAAATATAGAAACTACATAATCTCAGAGTAAATAGGCTTTCTTTCAATTAAGTCAGTGTAGCCCTAAGAAAAGGTCCCTACATTACCCTGATTTTTCACTTTTTCCCTCATACCAGTGATGCGTTGCCATAGACTCGTGCTTGGAAACCACTGGCAGAAGGACAACTCATTTACTGAGCTATGCAGAGAGCTGTGAAAGGCTGACTCACTTCACTAAGAGCAAACTTCTACCAGGAAATAATTTTAAGAGGATGGTTTAGGAGCAACCTCGATATTTTGGTAGTTAAAACCACTGTGCATTTAATAGACATCATAGAGCAAAGCAGACAGGAAATGGTCTTTTCCAGATTCTCCTGTTTCAAGAAGTCCTCAACTTTAGCAAACATTTACCTAGCTGGTACTAATTCCTCTCCTAGTATCTCATCAGAAGTCTTCTTTTTGGGAGATTTGGCTTCTTGAACTGAACGTCCAGACTCCCTTCTCTTTCTTTCACTTTCAGAGATCACTTTTACAACCAAAACACAAAGCTTTCTGTTTCCTTGCCTGGGTGACCATTATTTCAATAGAATTTTATTCCAAGTGTGTGTGGAGAGCTTCATGAAGTTAACAGTCATGAATATTGGCTTCCTTTTTTGTTGTTTTGTTTTGATAATGGGACCCACCTAGATTCAGCTGCCCAGACAAAGAAGTGACCTGTCACTTCTTAACACATGGTCAAGAGCAAGACCATGCACAATATCTGCCTTGGACTTTCCAAGTTTACACAGAGCATGCCTGCTATTAAAGACATTGGTGCATACTCAAGTGTCAGTTTCATAATTTGGTATCATCTATTTATCTATATATCTATCTATCAATCTATCTATCTATCTATCTATCTATCTATCTATCTATCTATCTATCTATAATCTATCTGTCTATTTTGAGACATGGTCTTCTGTAGCCCCAGCCGTCTTGGGGCACTATGTAGACCAGGATGGTCTCCATCTGCTGTGCTGCCATTGAAGGCAAGCACCACTACTCCTGGTTCCCCTGTGTGCTTTAACCTTCTTAGTGTAGAGAAGGGTAGAGGAAGAGAGACAGAGGATCTGGGATAATGAGGAGAAGCAAGAGGAGAAGGTGGGATGAGCGAGAGAAAAAGGCGGTGTGTTCTGAGAACAAAGGGCAGTAGCTCTTCAAATATTTTTGGAAAGTGAGAGCCCTGGTCTTGCCCAGCTTGTCCGGGAATTTTTCCTGTTTGTGGGTGATTTGTTAACTGCTGTCTGGTCAGCCTTTCCAAGGAATCAATTTTCGACTCTAATCCTCGCATTTAGAGACACCAAAGCCAGGCCAAGACTGTTTTCCAGGAAAAAAGATTTTATAGGATGGAGCTACTTCATATGCTGTATAGTAATTGTCGAATATTCCATTTCATGTTTAAGAACATAGTCACTACAGGAAATACAAGTAATAGTAATACCATAACTTGGAAAGCACTGATTTTTTTTAAAGTTCCTTACTTTCCAGAATAGATATTGTCCCACGTGGCAGCAGGTATGAAATGGCCAACACTCAAGCCTCTATAAACTCCAAGAGCCATGAAGGACCACACTGATGTTTTCAGAGTAATGGAAGCCCACCTTTCAGTAAGAAAGTAACAATAGTAGCAATTAGACTTGCTATATGCTGCTTCCATCCTAAGCATGCCAATGTGTGCATTTGAAACTCACAATATCCCAGAGATGTAGTAGTTGATGGAGTTGTACCTGTTCTATAGATGACAACACCGTGTCCCAGAATGTTTAAATATCTCATTTAATTTCAATAAAATTGTAAATATGGAACCAGGGTTGGATCCCAAGTAGTCTGATTATAGCATCTTAAGCTGTGTAGCCATTACATATTTCCTTCTAGCCTTACTAGTTATATTTCTTATGAAAATGGGAACACAGTTGAGCATCCTTTCCATTGTTCCACGCCTCAAATCAGACATATGTAAGTTTTCATTGTGATTTTTCTAATCTTTTAGGTCATTGACCTTCTTAGAGCCTTAATCTTTTCTTCATGAAATAGAAGTGATCACACTACTACCCTGCAAGGTATCTGTGAAAGGGAGAGACAATTAAAGTAGTTACTCAGAACATGTAAAGTACCCCCACAGCACAAGCAAGGTATAGGCTTTCTTGATTCAAGAATTGGAACAAACATACAAACTAAAGATAGAGAGCCCAGACACTCAGGACAAGATCTCCAGGGCAAGAAATAATGGATAGGTCATCTTCAGAAAGAGTAAAGGAAGCAACTAATATTGCAAACTTTTAGTAAACTTGTCAAATAAAGGGAGACGAGTTAGTAAAACCTGTCCTTAGAGGAACAAAGCTATAAAACCATTATAAATCCTTACTTTCTGAGTCATTCTCAGTCAAAGTAATTTGCACCATAGGAAGAAACTGAAGCTTGTCTATCACAAATATATAGATTAAGTTAAACTGCATTGTTTAATCAGATACATTTCTTATCCTAGGTTGTGAGGAGTCATCTAGTAAGTCTATTGACAAGGATCTCTGTTGAAGCTCTAGATTAAAGAATCCTAAGAAAAGCAGGACCAAGTAGAGATTTACAAATCCAGTGTATGATACAGGAAAACAAAGAGTAAGCCAACATTCTGGAAGATCATTATGGCCTAGTCTTCTACCTTCCTGTTCTCTGCATTCTCTAAGAAATGTAATCTTCTAATCCAGTTGAGGTTCACTTCCTTTCTATTGTAGAAACATTGAAGATCAAAGAAGATATCGCATTAAGCATTGGGAGGGAGAGAGAAGAACTAACAACACAAGCAGAAAAGGCAAAATCTAAAATATCCCAGATGGAAGGTCTGCTGTACAGGCAGCAAAAATGCCCATGAGCCCAATGACACCATCCCCTGTGCATAGTTATGAAGAGATAGAACGAATGGCCAGACTTTGTTAGAGTTTGTTCATATATTGTGCCTGCAAAAGCTAGAACCAAAGGATTTCAATCAATCAGCATTGCAGTTGTGAAATTATGCTTAATTTCTGTCAATGAAAACAAAATCAGCAAATTTAATGTCCTTGCATGAGGTTATACTTCACATCCAACTTTTAGAGAAACACTTTTAAAATACTGTATTTCATCTGTTAGTATATCTTTCTGAAACTGGCTTTGAGAACAGTTATTAGAACACAAAACTGTGACAATAATTATATCCCTCATCTTATCCTGTCCTATGTCATTTTAATTTGCTATTATTATTTGAACATCTAATAATCACTCAGCTGATATTTTTTAAATAACAGGAATAACTGCTAATGAGTTTTAAATGACATAATAATTGAAATCAAGTGCTTTGTAATTGAAAAGATCTGATTACTTTTCTACCTATGCCTTTGAGCAAGTTTTTAAATGCTTCTAGGCCTGACTCTTCATTTGCATTACTAGAAATATATAATTACCTCCTCCATTAAGTAGCCATTTACATGCATGAAATAATTAACATATACCTCTTGGCAAAGAACCATATATCTGAAGGAAGAGTCAGAGAACTCAGAGCAGTTCTGTGCAGCAACAGGAGTTAGAGTCCTGGATTCCAGCATTCTGCAGCTGGGGAATGAGAGGGTCAGCACAGACTCTCTGGGCTGCAGTAGAATTAACAAATGCTACCTAAAATCATCCTGCTGCCGTATCTTGGGTAAATATGTACAATCAATTAATGTGCTTCTTTGCCTGTATAAATTATAAGTAGCGTTATGTAATGATCGCGGGCATTTTGCCATTGTATTGTTTCACCAACAAACAAGTGAATGAAAATTGCCTAAAAATTTGTCTGTGTAATTAGGGTAGATCTGGGTAGTGGCTGATGAATGACCAAGAGCAGAACTTTGTATGATGCCTGATTTGTGTCACTGAAAAGTACAAACTTTATTTTTTTATTTAATATTTTTTATTGATGCTTTGTGTATTACATACATCATTTTCCAATTCAGTTCAGGCATATATCCCCTTCCCTTCCCCCCACCCAACCCCTACCCATCCCAGATCATGCATTCTGCCGTAAGTTTTCTGCATCTTTCTCTGCTTTTTTGTTTTGTTTTGTTTTCATTTTTTTTAACAATAAGTGATAATCTGTGAGTATAAGCATCCTTCATGTAAAACCAATTTGCAAGCAGTTGTGCCCAAACCCACACAGCTCATGGGTCCCACCATCCAGCGGGGGGGGGGGCTTGTATGTTCAACCAAGTTGATCAAATGAGCGTCCAGTCTATATTGTTGTAGTTTCACCATTAACCCCAATCAAAGCCCTTACATTCTACCACGACCCCTCTTCCACAGATTGTTCCCTAGGCTTAGAAAAGGGGCACAGGTGGATGAGAAGCAAAACACTCTACTTTCTCTGGAGCTGATGTCTTGGTCTCTAGTCAGTTCTGGCTGTTTTCTTTCATAGGCTGCCAGCTTGTCCAGGCATAACCTTTCGATCCTACTAATGAAGCACATGCAATTAGATATTTAGGTATTAAACAGTATAATATATAGCCTTTCGATCCTACTAATGAAGCACACACAATTAGATATATAGGTATTTAAACAGTACTAATTGTTATGGTAGGTTTCTTTGGTATAGACACAGATGTTTGGATGGTATGTTAATTCATGATTTACATTTTCTTCTGTTAAGTATGACAGGGTCTTCATGTGGTTTATAACATCTCCTAACCATTAGAGGATGTAAGTTTGTGGCATCAGCCGTGGGTTATTCCTCCAAGGAGAGAGCTAATAGCCAATTAGATTTGGGATATACAGACATATGGCTGCCACTGCTGCACAGTATTTCCAGGCAGATGAGGTGTAGCTGGTGCTGACGGAGGAGTCTTGCTTGACTCAAGGAGACCTATATTTGCTTTATTGGTTTAGTGGTCTTTGGTAACACTCTCTGGCATCCCAGAGACCATCTATATACTTGCAAGTGCGGTCTCCATACATCTTTCCCATGTTTATATCAGGTCTTCAACAGCAGGGCCTTATCACCTCTCTTCCTGCAGATATCCCAGTTTGGAGGCAAGGAGCCTTTACCATTTGTGGGGGCTTGGATCCCCTGGCCAACATCTCCTTGGTAGAATAATCCATTGTTGATGTCAGAGCTCCTGTATTGATATGTTTTGTTTAAGTGCATAGCTTAAGGAGACTTTAGCATTATATTTGGTTCTGAATAGAGAATAATCCTTTTCACAGTTTCTATGTCCATTAGTCAATTAAAGAAGGCAGTTTTACTGATTTTACAAGAGAATACCTCTATAACAGCTGGCTCCAATCTACAGTTGGAGAACGACCTCATCATCATCTTATTTCGCTTATACTATGGGGGGGATTAAGAAAGTCTCTTGTATTAAAACCTTTGCGGCACCTAGAAGGTAAGCTTCGTTAGGAATCATTAAAAATAGTTGTTACTAGTAGGATCCACAGAGAGGCCTGATGTCTGCAGCAATCTGAGGCATTTCTTCCCTTCAATGCCCAGAGGAGTCGATCCTTCTGCTGGCACTTTCTGGTACATCCTACTAACTGCAAAGCTGCATTTTCTTTCTCAGCCATTAAGTTGGTGATACTCTGGCCTGTTGGAACATACAAATCCTTTCCCATAGTTTTAAGATTTAGGTTGCAAGGCAGAGTCTTTCATAAGAGCTCCATAGGAGAAAAGCACAAAGTTGGTCTTTTTTTTTTCTTGAAAAAGGAGAAAGGTTGAAAGTGAAATGAAAATTTCCCAGTTTACAAAATAGGGAAGGTCAGTATGGGAAGTGTGGAGTGGAGGGGGCTCAGGCTTTGTGATGGTAGAGCTCTACATTTGGTTTCCTAGCTCAGCAACTTGCTACCTAGGCTACTTGGCAACCTGTGCCTCTGCCAAATGTTTATAATGGTAATAAGAATTTTAACTATGGCACAGAGTAGTTGTGAAGTCATAATGAAATAACAGTCTTGGAAACAAGCCTGGTCCATTTTCTGATCTATACATGTTCCTCGTAAAATACTTTTTTTCACATTTGATAAGCAATACAAGTGCTAAGATGTTGCCCAGACCTGGCTGCATGGACTTGCTTACTCATTTCTTTCATAAGCATCCCTGGAGGCTGAAAAAATGTATTGCTTTAGTTTAGCTAAGCTGGAATTACATTTCCCAGATGCATGTAGCAATTCAGGCCCCAGATACCGTCTTATGGAGCTGAGAAGGTTGACAGGACTCAGGCTTCAGTTCTACTGCAGCCCAGAGAGTCTGTGCTGACCGTCTCATTCCCCAGCTGTAGAATGCTGGAATCCAGGACTCCATCTCCTGCTGCTGCTCAGAACCGCTCCGGGTTCTCTGACTCTTCCTTCAGATATATGGTTAGTTACATGACAGGGTACAAGCTTCTCCTGCACAAAAGCCTCATCATTAAGATTGGAAACTTGGGGCTGGAGAGATGGCCTAGTGGTTAAGAGCGCCGACTGCTCTTACAGAGGACCCGGGTTCGATCCCCAGCACCCACATGGCAGCTGAGAGCCGTCTGAAACTCCAATTCCAGGAGAACTCCAGTTCCAGGGGAATCCGACACCCTCTTCTGACCTCCGCGGCATTGCATGACACGGGTGCCCAGACTTGCATGCAGACAGTACATTCATACACATACGGAAATAAATAAAATTAATTAAAAAAAAAAAAAAAAAAAAAAGATTGGAAACTTGTAGGTGATGAGGAAGCCAGATGAGTTCCAATTCATTCTTTTGCCCTTCAGCTCAGTTCCACAGGCTCTGAGTTTCCCTTATACCACTTGCCCAGAACCATCTTCCCTTCCTCATTATGCCTATAGGCATTAGGTACAACCAGTAACACAGAAAGTGAAACCCACATCCTCTGTTTTTCCTGCTTCCATAATTCGGTAGGGCCAAACCTTTCTAATAAATCCCAGCAAACACGCAAGTTTATCTGTATACGTCTATACATTTGTAACTATATTTGGGTTTGCATATATCCTCTGACTTTTCATATAAACGGAATCACACAATATGTGATTTTTGTGTCTGTTTTTCACTTAGCATATTTTTCAAGGTTCATCTACTTGATAACATGGATTCCATGGTTAAATAATATTAAATTGTATGGCTGTATTATATTTTGCTCATTTGTTCATTGGTGGAATTTGAACTGTTTGCACTTTTTGGACCTAGAGAAAGGTGAAAGACTCACAATATTGAGAATGTACTTGATGCTGACTATAGACTTTAAGAGACAACTTTGCATAAACTTCACCTTGATTAAAAAAACTAAGGTTATGAAGTTTAAAGGTGGGTTTTCTCTTCCTGTATGCATGCATAATTGTTCAAAATGAAACTGAAGAGGCATCGCTGCAGCTCACAGGTAGCAAACTGGAGTAAATACCAGCTGTGTGGTTATTAGACATTCCAAGTGATACAATCAGAGCTTTCCATAAAGACTAGAATCTGCTTCACATATTATTCTTTGCTCTGCTCTTTTGCTGCAAGCCTGCCATTGATTGACTTCTTGACATGCACACAAAATCAATTAGCATCCAAGTTCTGAGAATAATTCTCTTAATAGTTTGCTGCTTTCACCATTTAGCCAACCGAGACACATTTCTTTCCACACCACTCCATACTTATTTAGGAAGGCATTTGGTAACACTTATCAGCTTGCACATGCCAACAATTAGATGTCGATAGAATTTCTAGGCTCAGTCTTTTGTATACAAGGAATGTATTAACCAAACAATTTTCTGAACTCATCATATTTTTCACCATGGAGTAACTTTAGATATATCGGATAAAGGCTTACTTCATCTTGCCATCCATCTCTCCTCAAAAGGGCACAGTATGAAAGGAGAGTCAAGATCAGTTCTACTCCTGGCCAGCTTTCTTTTCCAATATTTGTTTAGCTTTTCTTATAAAGTGACTTTTCTTCCAACTGCTAACTCAGTTGTCTTTCCTCGTTGTTCAGTTATTTCTTAATCTGAAGATCTACAGGAAATGTCCTTAGCTATAGGGCTCACTCCACTTCCCCTCCATACTCTCATTCAGGCACACAACCCTCAGTGGCTTACATTAGCTCCTAGAATACATGCAAATCATCTCCATCGCAGCAACCTTACAATTGCTCTTCTTTCCATTTAGAGTGTTCTTGACAACAGTGCATGTGGTTGCCTCCTTTTCATCATTCATATCACAAATTATTTGGTACCTCCCCATAGCAGGCATCACTCCTTTAAGCACCTTTGTCAATTATAACCTATTACATTAATATATTGATTTTTCAATATTGTGTGTTCTCACAAGATTTTATGGTCCTTGGCAAAAGGGATTTTACTCATTTAGTTCACAGGCACTTTCTACTGTTTGGGTAATGATGCTAAAGCAATTAAGAAATATATATTATTGATATTTTACTGATATTTAAATAATCAGTTATTTAAATAAATGTAAAGCCATGAATGTGATCCGTGGTTGCATTATCTCTTGTAATAGAGGTTACTATGAAAGACTGTATTTTTTGTTAGGTAATTGGGTTTAGGCTGTGGTAAAGGAATATACCTTATTAATTGACTTCTTTGAAGCTTTAATTTTGAAACATTATTGCAATCTTATAAACAAATATCAAATTGGTAATTTTATGGTAAATTTATGGATTAGAGTGCACTTTACTGGTATGGGGGTGCAGTAATAACATAGCTGCTTACAGGTGATTTTTTCAAGATGGGCTTAGATAAATTAATTTGGAAGTAGAAAGAAGAGCCAGAAGTCAGGACTATAGGCAAGAAGGGCTTCCAGTGGAAATGGAAAGGAACAGGGTGGTAGGGGAAGGAGAAGTAAAATCCCATGTGGGTGGACTCTATAGAAAACTGTTCCAATGAGGAGAGGGTTGGACCATGTGTGCCATGTCTGTCGCTGAGGACTGAGAAGAATGTATTAAATGGATTCACCTGAAGTGAATTAGTATAGGCATTAGTATCTGTGACAGATGTCTTACTGAAACAATGGAGATAAAAGCCAGAAAAAACAGGGGAAGTATGAACACGAGAACAATAGCATCACGTGAGTCTCTTAATACACAACTACTCAAAATAAATGTGACTCTGTGTGGCCTTGGACAAAGCATGTACATGTCATTGATATTCGATTTTACTGTCTGTAACTTGAGAAGTTCATACAAGTTTCAAGGCATAAAAACTAAATAATATGACAATGAAAGAAATGTCCAGAACCCTATCCACATTCAATAAAGGTAGAATTCACTTTCCCATTTGTAAATTTTTAAAAATAAATCAGCCTTTTGCTCCAAATAGAAAATCCTAAATTGGTGAAGAGAAGTTTCTAAGTGTTAGCCAGCAGTCCTGTGCTAGTGAATCCCCAAGGTCTAGGGGCTGCCCTGGCAGACTGAAAGAGTCAGCCAGGAGTGTACTCTTCCAGGCTTTAGAATCCAGAGACTTACGACTCTCAGTAATCAGACTGAAGGCTTATTGCTCTAGGATTTAAACACCAGCCAGTGCCAGCACTTGGCAGCTATTACAATCATTAGCTTGAAGCAGCTATGAAGAACAGCAGGAGACAATGCCTACTAGTGACTGGGGGAAGAAGGGAAGCTCAGGTTGGAGACTCAGTTTTTGTTTGTTTGTTTGGTTGGTTGGTTTTTTCTTTTTTGTCTTTTTGAAGCAGGGTCTTTCTATAGCCCCAGCTGGCCTGGAACTCGCTCTGTAGACCACCCTGGCCTTGAACTCACAGAGATCCACCTTCCTCTGCCTCCTGAGTGCTGGGATTAAAGGCCTGTGCCACCATGCCTGGCCTAAGACAGTTCTTAGCCACTGTGTGGGTGCTGGGACTCGATCCGGGGTCCTCTGCAAGAGCAGGCAGTGCTCTTAATCGCTGAGCCATCTCTCCAGCCCTGACTCTCAATTTCTACATGGATAGTGTTATAGGCCTTCCGCCCATGATGTCAGCAGCCTTGGTCCTTAAATCTTGACAGCTCCCTTGGAACTCTTAACAGCCAGGGTCTCATCTCTGTTCCCATATATTTTCTGTTTCCGCTCAATTGTTTCTGCCATCAGGCATACTCTGGGTTTCTACAGCTGCTCTCCTGACACTTCTGATGGTACCGTTACTGCTGCTGCCATATTTTGTTTGTGTTACCAGCTCAGCCCACTCTCCTGGTGATCAACATCAAAAATTGGCAATAAATAAATAAATAAGTAAATAAATCACTAAAAAGACACATTTTATCAGCCCTAACTTTACAACGCTAGGGGGCAGCACAGGAAGCTGTTCCTTGGGTAACTAGAGAAGTAAACTAAAAAAACCTACTTAAGTAGATACTCAACATGGTAATGCAGCACGGGTCTTTGAACAAACCATACTAATGAAGGACTGTGTTTGTATCTATTACAAACCTTCTACTGGACCACTAGAGAAAATGCACCCCTTCTGGTCTGAGTGAAAGTAGCTGCTGGTATTCACAGAGGCAAACATTTCTAGAGTAAGCTGCTCAAAACAGCCATGGCTAGAGCAGTGCCTTCTAGAACCACAGTATGCTTTAGCAACAGACAGTTGTAGTTCGGTTTCTTCAAGGCACCAATGGTGTTTTCAAAGTAGATGCCTCGCATGAAGACAGTTTGTTTTGCTGCCAATGTAGGGTGGCTTGACTGACAGTCCTCTGGTCCAGTCAGGTATAAAGGGCTAATAAGTGAACATTTTCCTGGCCCCCAGCATCTTAGCTTATTTAAAAGGGCCATGTAAAAAGAGGCACTTAAAATAAAGGCCTAACAGATAACGATGGCTGCATTTCAATAGTAGTTACTAGTGCTTTAACAGTATTCAGCGCTCAGCCAAATACCCATGTGGGCAGTTGAGTCATTTATTTGCCTTAAATCTTTGTCTAGCTCCAAATAGGTAGTACGTGGGGGAAACAAGTTAATTGTTCAAATAAAAAAGTTAAACTTTCCATACATGGGTAAATATATCCATGATTCTGGTTCTCTTAAAACCATCTGGTGGTATGCCTTATTATATCTGTGGAGAAATGTGAGTTTATATTCTATTATATCAAATCTTAATCTTGAGAATTTCTCCTCAGAAACTCTACTTACCAGGTATCTAATTCTCTTATTTATTTATTTATGGCTTCACATTTATTATGCCTCCTAAAGGAAGCATCATCACATCTCAATATATGGATGTCTTCAGTAATCAAAATTGTAGTGATCCTGAATCTTTCAAGAAGTCTGTGATTATTTCCAGTTTATAATGTTTAGTTTGGGCCTGATGATGCCAATGCAAATCCGAAACACTAGTTAGATTAAAACTTTTAGAGAATTGTGAGCATGTATGGCCATTTACACTTTGTCACTTCTTGTGTCTTTTCTTTTAGATTAAAAAATATTCATTATTTTATTTTTTATCTGTACGAATGTAGTGCCTGTTTGTGTGTATTTGCCTGTAAATGCATCCATGTTGTACAGTACTCATGGAAGTCAGAAGAAGGTGCTGAATTCCTCTGGAGCTAGTTACAGATGTTGTTAGCTGAGGTGTGGGTGCTGGCAATCGAATTCATGTCCTCTGCAAGCAGAGCCAGTGCTCTTAACCACTGAAGACCCTCTTTTTAGATTTTTTAAAGTGTATGTGAATGTATATGTACCTACATGAATTTATGTGCACCATTTGTGTAGGTACTGGTGAAAGCCAGAAAAGGGCACTGGATCCTCTGTAACTAGAGTTGCAGGTGTTTGTAAGTCACCAGGTGTGAGTGATCAGAACCCCAGTGCTTTACAAGAGCAGTAATTACTGAGCCATCTCTCCAGCCTTCTGGCTTTTTATTTCGACTATAAGTTCTGGGCCCCTCAACCACACCTTGAACACTAGTAACTTCATGACTGCTTACTTTCAGTGTTACTTTCTGTACTGCAGATGATCTATGTCCAAGACACCAGTTCCCTAGCAACTTCCCTTTCCTTGGAGTAAGCAACAAAAGAGATGCTATCCTTTCTCTTCAGAGAGCCACCAGTCAAAGAAAATTTCCCAGGACTCATCAACAAGGTACTGTGACATGTTAGACAAAGACAAAGACACCATAGCTTCTTCCATAGCCTCAGATTTCAAGTCCTATGTGGAAGAGTAGATCTTGAACTAAAAGGCTTTGTATTCCTCCTATTTGGCAAAGCAGTGCCTTGGTTTATATCCATTCTTCACGCCTGGTCCTCCGTCCTCCCATTGATTCTCTGAGTCCCTGGAATCCTTGCAAAATAAGGTCTTCACATGGTAGAGCCAAGTAAGAACTCAGTAACCTCGCTTTGTGGCTGAGTTGGCACTTCCTGTCAGAATTAGTTACTCCTGGCAGATTTCAGGAGGAAAATAAATCTACCATGCCAGAGACTCTGCTGCCAATGACTCTCGGGCTGAGCATATTCTCCAGGAGACGGGAACACTGGGATGAGGGCACCATTGCGACTTACGTTGCCACTCCATTAAATAATAGGAAAATAGTGTGACTTTACAGTGAATTAACTTTTTAAATTAAGAAAGCCCAGTGTAAAATGTCAGCTGGACTATGTTTATTGGAACATACCAACACACTGGACAAACTCTCGGCCTTGTTGCCCAAGACAGCTGAACTGACGAATTTCAATTGAGTCTGTTACAAATCTGGCTCTGACTTGGACAAACATTTATTTTGAGTCAAAGCTGCCCAGGGCTATATATTTATATGCATATTTTCTTGACCATTATGAGAGACACAGATAAATAAGAAAATTGTTTATCTCATGAACAACAAACATCATTCTGAGTCCCTTTGAACAATAAAATTTGGAGCCATAGGTCTGTTATCTGTGCATGAGAAAAACAATATTGAAACTGAAGGAGAAGTAGAGGGGAGAGGCTGAGATAGGAAGAAAAGCAACAACAGGAATGATAAACCAGGTTTTAATGACAAAGTCACTTTGCCAGCAGTGACTCCAGGGCTGCGTAAGCTGATCTGACTTCATTAGGTGATAGCCAGCCTCCCAAAGCCATCATCAGCCTGGAAGAAAGCCATATGTGTTGGTCACACAAATGGACATTGATTTTTCAATAAACTGGAACCCAAAGCCAACATCACTCCATGATATCTTTTCTCAGGAGAGAGTATTTCTCGCTCACGTCTGGCACCACAATTCAGCTCTTATATTACAAGAATTACATGGGTGAAGCAGAGTAGAAAACATCAACTCACTTAAGTCATGTGATAAATGAGGCAATTAAGTCAATTAGATGCACAGTTACTGAGTTATATCTGTTTCGCTTTGTAAAATATCATTTTAAATAGGATCATCTGTTTTACCATACTTGATAGCATTAGAATTCCATGGAACAGAAAAATTATAGTTTTGTTACTATGAAAATAGTGCCTGGTCTTCTAATTGGGTAAAGTGACCACAGTCTTTAAGTTAGAAGAACTTGAGATTATTTAACCTTTTCTTGGAAAGAAGACAGAACGCATTTCAGTTTTACACATTGCTTCAAATATATAGCTGGAAATCCAGCAACTGGAAATTAGCACACAGAATTTCATTGTTTATTAATGCCTGATTTACCAGCTCCATCCTCCAGGAGGAAAAGAGTGATACTGTGACACATTGGCACTTTTGGGGAGGAGTCATCTGACTGACTGAAGTGAAAGAACAACCAGCTCACCTGTCCATGCTCATGAGTAACTTGAGGCTGCCCATCAACACCCCCATTTCCTTGGTCTTCTGAGCTTGTTGCTCTAGAAGAGACATGCACATCTACAGAGGAGGTCAGGGAGGTGGTGCATGACCAACTAGAAATGAATCCTGCAAGCTACTGGGTCCCTGTTCTACACCATTAGTATCAGCACAAGACCTATGCCAATTCAGCTGGACACAAACCCAACACAGAACTGCAGAAATGGGTAGCAGAACCCAATTTGGGCTGAAGAAATGTTGGCAGCTGATTGTAGTTGGGTGAGAAAGAACTAGCTTTCTTTAGGAGACTCCAGATAGGCTGACTAGAGCTCAGGAGATGAGCTGGCACTGAAGAATGGGCTAGCAGAGTAGTTTGGCGCAATGAACCTAGCACAAATAACAGAATGTGTGAATTCTGGGGTTGGGGGGGGTTCCTGCAGAAGGAGCAGGTATAAATGGAAAAACAGGTATAAAGGCAATTAAGAATGATTGAAAAATTATGTATGAGAGCCGGGCATGGTGGCACACACCTTTATTCCTAGCACTTGGGAGGCAGAGGCAGGTGAATCTTTGTGAGTTCAAGGCCAGCCTGGTCTACAGAGCGAGTTCCAGGACAGCTGGGGCTACAGGGAGACTCTGTCTCAAAAAGACCGAAAAAATTATGTTTGAAATATACAAAAATTCAATAAAAATTATAATAAAATATGCTAGAAACCATGAAGCAAAACCAACCATGAATGACAAAATCAGCTCTTGAGAGTAATATCAAGGAATTGTATAGGACTTAATTGTGCACCTTTCTACTCCAGATTTTGTTCCCTCTGCTTTAAAGTAGTAAACCAACATCTAAAAGCTAGACTCTTTCACATATAAACATGGATTCCTTTGGCCAACCCAGATGCATGTATTTCTGGAGGTCATGGAGTACATATCTCCATATTCTCTATCCCCCTTCTTCCACTTCTATTACCTTTTAGAACCCATCAAATAACAGAGTTTTTGAACTTTTGCCTAGATGGTTTTAAGAAATCTGAATCAATACTGTCATCAAATGAAGCCGAAGCTGAAATCTGTTGACCCAGGGTACTGGGGATTATGACTGAGGAACATTGGCTGAATAAATTAACAAATAAAGCTGAACAAACCTTAAGAGTCAAAGCCTTGGAAACATTCTGGCTTGAGAGTGGAGCTAGAGAGATGGCTCAGCTGCTGAGAGAGGTTTCTGCTCAGTCATGAGAACTGGAGTTTGGATTTCAGCACCCACATTCAGGAGCTCACTAATACCAGTTCTAAGGGATCCAAATGCTCTCTTCTGGACTCTTTAGGCAGCCGAATGCACATGTAAACATAGGCTCACACAGACATATGCACATACACAAATAAAATAGATCTTTAAAATTTAAAAACTATTCAAAAGTAAATAGAAGGGCTGGAGAGATAGCCTAGCGGTTAAGAGCACCGACGCTCTTGCAGAGGACCTGGGTTCGATCCCCAGCACCCACATGGCGGCTGAGAACCGTCTGTAACTCCAATTCCAGGAGAACTCCAGTTCCAGGGGAATCCGAGACCCTCTTCTGACCTCCGCGGCATTGCACGACACGGGTGCACAGACCTGCATGCAGACAGTACATTCATACACATACAAAAATAAATAAATAATAAAAAAAAAGATATAAATCCATTTAAAAAAAAAGAAAGTAAATAGAAACAAAATTGTATGTTTTGTAAGTTAATAGATGACTTTTGACTTTTCAGTTTATTTTTATTTCTTTTTATTGAATTTTTATGTGTTTCATACAGAATTTTTCAGTGTCTCTTAATCACTTATACTCGCTTCTCCCTTGGCACCCTCCCACAGTCTCCCTTCCACCAGAGTTCACACCTCCTGTCATTTGTGCTAGAGTCCATTGCATCAAATTACTATCCCTGCTCACTCCTGAGTTCCAGCCCCCGCCCCCAGGTCCAATTAGCTTATCCAGAGTCTCTTTTAAAAAATTATTTATTTTTATTTTTAAGTTAATTTTTATTGAGCACATTTCATCCAACATTTCTTAATCAAATTTAGACTCATTCCCCCAATCTATGCCCAGCCCTCACAAGCCCCCCCTACTCCCCACCAGAGTTCATGGATTCTACCATACATGTTGAGTCCTGTCTTGCATCAGACTTTTTTAAGCTTTTCCAATGCAGAAGTTTACTGTTTTGGTCAGTTCTTTGAACAGGTTTTTCTTTTCTAAAGAAGAACAGGTCTTCTTCACCTGACCACCATTTGCTACCAATATTTTCTCAGCCAAAGTTAGTCTCTGCTGCCCATTGCTACAGTTTCTGTACTGGGTTTTTGTCCAGCTGAACTAGCATGGGTCTTGTGCATGCTGATAACAATGCTGGAAGCTCACTATGGAAAGCAGTGTGGAGAACACTTGGAAGACTCAAAATGAGCTTGCCATTTGGCCCAGTCATACCACTCTTGGGTATATACCCACAAGACTCATCTTACTGCAGAAATACATGCACAGCTATATTTATTGCAGCTCTGTTCACAACAGCAAAAAGCTGGAAACAACCCAAATTACCCTCAACTGACAAGTGGATAGAGAAAATGTGGTACAACTATACAATGGAGTTCTATGAAGCAGTAAAGAAAGACAACATCATGAACTTTGCAGGTAAATGGATGGAGCTAGAAGATATTATGTTAAGTGAAGTAACACAGCCCCAGAAAACAAATGACAAATTCTATCCCTCATCTGTGGATGCTAGCATCAATAACCCAGTTGTAAATATTTCTTGTGGGGAGGGATGCATATTGGAAAGAACAACAACAGAAAAGACTGCAACAAAAAACTGACTGAAATGGTGAATCTGGAGGGGTGGGAGGGTTGGGAGAGGGACACGGATCTATATTCAATTAATATGTATTTAATTGATGTGAGTTTTACAAGTATGCAATTTTTCCCAAACTCTATCTACAAATTATATGGTATTTTAGGACTTAGTAAAACTAAAAATTTCTATATTAAACAACATTGGTTAAAAGGTTTTAATAATGAGTCCCACCTTACCTTCCAGGTGCCTCAAAGTTTTAATATGAGAGACTTTCTTACCTCCTTTTCATAGAACAAAGAAAAACATGATGATAATGAAGTCATTCTCTAACTTGAAATTAGAGCCAACTGTTATAGTGGTAATCTCTTATAAAACTGGTAAAACTGATTTCTTTAATTGACTAATAGACATAGGAACTGTGAAAAGGAATATTCTCTCTTCAGAGCCAAATATAATACTAAAGTATTTTTAAGCTGTGCAATTAAACAAAATATATTAATACAGGAGAGCTCTGATATCAGCAATGGATTATTCTTCCAAGGAGATGTTGGCCAGGGGATCCAATCTTCCCAAAAGGTAGAAGCTTCTTGCCTGGGATACCTGCAAGAAGAGAGGTGGTAAGACCCTGCTGTTGAAGACCTGATGTAAGCATGGGAAAGATGTATTGATACCACACTTGCAAGTGTACAGTTGGTCTCTGGAATGCCAGAGAGTGTTACCAAAGGCCACTAAACCAATAAAGCAAATATTGATTTCCTTGAGTCAAACAAGACTCCTCCGTCAGCATCGGCTAAACCTCACCTGCCTGGAAATACAATGCAGCAGTGGCAGCAATATATCTGTATATCCCAAATCTAATTGGCTATTAGCTCTCTCCTTGGAGGGATAATTCATGGCTGATGCCACAAGCTTACATCCTCTAGTGGTTAGGGGATGTTATAAGCCATAGTAAGACCTTGTCATCTTTTACAGAAAAACTGTAATTCATGGATTAGCATACCATCCAAACATCTGTGTCTATACCAAAATAACCTACCATAATAATTAGTACTGTTTAAATACCTATATATCTAATTGCTTGTGCTTCATTAGTAGGATCAAAAGGTTATTCCTGGATAAACTGTCAACCCATGAAAGGAAAAAGCCTGAACTGATCAGAGTCCAAAACAACATCTCCAGAGAAAGTAGACTGTTTTGCTTCTTCTCAACCTGTGCCCTTTTCTAAGCCTAGGGAACAATCTGCGGAAGAGGGGGTGTGGTAGAATGTAAGGGCTGTGATTGGGGTGAATGGTGAAACTACAGCAATATAGACTGGACACTTAGTTGATCAACATGATAGTACATATAAGCCCCTCCAGGTGGATGGTGGGAGCCTTAGGCTGTGTGTGTTTGGGCATAGCTGCTTGCAAATTGGTTTTACATGAAGGATGCTTGTACTCATAACTTATTACTTATTGTTAAAAAATGAAATAAAAAATCAAATTAAAAATACAATTTTGGAGGCTCATATGAACTGGGTCCCAGGAGCTTGTAGGATTCATTTCTGTTTGGTCTTGCATCACCTCCCTGGCTCTTCCAATCTTTCTGCCCCCTCTTCTGCTATATTCCCTGAATCCTGGGTGGATGAAGCTGAATATAGGCAGCCTGTCCGTGGAACCACATTCTGTAGACTCCTAATATTCACAGTTTGGCCATTTAAACATTATTCAAAAGTAAATATAAATAGAATTGAGAGTATGTGAGTATGTTTTGTTAGTTAATAGAAACTTTTGGGTTCCTGGTCTCCTGATGCATGGAGGAGCTTCAAGCAAGAGTTAAGAGATAGTTAATGCTTTCTTAGGTCCTTGTTCTATGATACATGGGTCTTGTAGAGGTTGCATTGTAGATGTGTCACCTAGGCATGAGACATTCACAGACCATGTCTGTGTGTGTCCAGTTGTGAGACTCTGTTATTTTCTCATCTGGTGCAAAATAAGCTTCTTTTCTGTGTGGTGTTTGGTATGTATGTCTGTAAATATAAGTATAATTTTTTGTAGATAGTAAAATGTTGCCTTAGCCTAGGGACGTGCCAACTTTGGGGATTTCTCTAAGATCTTTGACCTCCCTAGTTGTGTGCATCTGGCTATGTTAACAATACCACATAAGAGTGTCCTCCCACTGAGTGGGCTTTAGTTCCAATAGGATAGCCTTTGATTTCCTCTAAGATAGAAGTGTCACTATTACACCAATGTCATATTCTGTGCTGACCATTGATGTGGATATTTGGTCTTGAGGCTCATGTTGGACCATAGATTGATGATCTCCCTTAGTGGCTTGCATCATGTTCTCTACAACTATGAGAGCTAACTTTCAGGGGTGGTGGCTTCCATGGGTCAGATCCAGCTCCATTGTTCAAGATCCAGTCTCTGAAGTATGTCCCGTCTTTAGCAATAGGATCTTACCTTCAGGTTCTGGGAGGCAATAGCCTGTATAATTTTGGGAGTGTCTGGGATGACCTTGGCCAATGACTCAAAGGAAGGTTTCTCCTGTCTGGTACTATTTCTTGATATGCCACCTTCATCTTTGCAAATGAGCTAATGTAGAGGTATTGTATGTGTAATTTGTCAATAGATTGTTAGACTAGTATGATTCTCTCATGGTTTTCACCTTAGCAAGGCAGTAGTTATCTCTCCACTCTCCCTTTAACTTTCTAGCCCTCCCTCCATGTCTTTTCCATTTAAAGTATCCCCATTTCTCCCTTGACACTGTCAGTCTTCTAGGACCCCACTTCCCTTGTGCTCCCCCCTTTTCTCCCCTTTCCTACCACTCCCCTCCCAGATGCCCTGATTTTATCCATTCCTCCCTTAGGAATACCTGTCACCTACTAGAGTTCTGTCTCAGGTCTCCCCCTTGCCTTTTCCTTCCTGGTTCCTTTTCATTTACCTAGTTCCTGGAGTTACATCTAGATACATACTTATGAGGATTTGGTGCTAGGATTCGCAAATGAGGGACAACACATGCTATTTTTTACTTCACTTAGCATAACAGCTTCTAGTTTTATTCACCTATAAATTTCATGATGTTGTCTTTCTTTATCACAGCATAGAACTCCATTGTGTACACATACCACATTTCCATTATCAACTAACAAGTTGACTCTTAGGTTTCTTCCAGCTCTTCACTATTGTGAAAAGAGCAGCAATAAACATAGATGTGCAAGTATCTCTGCAATAGGATGAATAATTTGGGTGTAAACCCAGCAGTGGTATGACTAGGCCAAATGGTAGGTTTATTCTTAGTTTTTTTAAGAGTTCTCAGCCGGGCGTGGTGGCACACGCCTTTAATCCTAGCACTTGGGAGGCAGAGGCAGGCAGATCTTTGTGGGTTCAAGGCCAGCCTGGTCTACAATGTGAGTTCCAGGACAGCTGGGGCTACAGGGAGACCCTGTCTCGAAAAGACCAAAAAAAAAAAAAAAAAAAAAAAGAGTTCTCTACACTGCTTTCCATAGGGTTTGCACAAGTTTCAAATCCCACCAGCAAAGAGCGAATGAGTGTTCCCCTTTCCACACAACTTCCCTAGTATTTTGTATCATTTGTTTTCTTGATCATTGCCAGTCTTATTGGGGTAAGATGAAATCTTAAAGTGGTTTAAATTTTCATTTCCTTAATTATTAATTATGTTGAACATGTTTTAAGATGTTTCCTTTTTTTAATTTAATTTTTTTTATTGATGCTTTGTGCATTTCGTACATCATTTTCCAATTCAGATCAGGCATCTTTCCCTTTCCTTTCTTAGCCATCATTACTTTTCCTATTGAGAAGTCTCTGTTCAGACCTTTAGCCCATCTTTTAATTGGGTCATTTGTTTTCATCACCCTTTGTTTTTTTCTGAGTAATTTATAAACTCTGAATGTGAAACCTCTGTCAGATGTGTCACTAGTGAAGATTTTCTCCTACTCTGTGGGTTTTCTCCTCACTTCTTTGATTGTTTCCTTTGCTTTACAGAAGGTTTGTAATTAATTTATTTTTTTAATTTTAATTTAATTTTATTATTATTATTGTTATTATTATTATTATTTTATTGATGCTTTGTGTATGTCATACATCATTTTCCAGTTCAGTTCAGGCATATTTCCCTTTCCCTTCCCTCCACCCCACCCCACCCCATCCCAGATCATGCATTCTGCCATAAGAATTGGGAAGGTTTTTAATTTAATGAGGTCCCACTCATTAATTGTTAACTCTATTTCCTTCCCATCTACTATCTGATTTAGAAAGTCTTTTCCAGCTGGGCATGGTGGCACACGCCTTTAATCCTAGCACTCAAGAGGCAGAGGCAGGCAGATCTTCATGAGTGCAAGGCCAGCCTCCTCTACAGAGTGAGTTCCAGGACAGCTGGCACTACAAAAAAAGGTCTTTTCCTATGCCTATAACTTGTAGGTTGCTGTCAACATCTTCTAACATTTTCAGAGTTTTGGGTTTCACATTGACATCTTTGATTGAGTTAGAGCTAGGGGAAAGGTAGGACTTTAATTTCATTCTTCTACAGGTGGTCATCCAGTTTTGCCAACAGCATTTGCTAAAGATATTGCCTTTCCTCCATCGTGTGTCCTTGGCCCCTTTGGCAAAAATCAGATGGCTGAAATTGCATGTATTCAAGTTTAGATCTTCAGTTTTGTTCCATTGATCTACGTGTCTCTTTTGTCACAGTACCATACTGTTTTTATGACTATATCTCTGTAGTAGAGTTTGAAATCTGGTCTAGTATTCCCTTCTGAATTACTCTTTGTGCTCAGGGTTGCTTTGGCTATCCTGTTTGTGTGTGTGTGTGTGTGTGTGTGTGTGTGTGTGTGTGTTTCCATATGAATTTTAGGATTGTTTTTCTAATTCTGTAGAGAAAGACATGGAGATTTTGACTGACATTGCATTGAATCGATATACTACTTGAGATAGGATGTTCATTTTTACTATATTAATCCTTCGAGTCCATGAGCATGGGAAATCCTTCCATCTTCTGGTGTCTTCATCACTCTCCTTTAAAGATTTAAAATTTTCATTGTAGAAATCTTTAATAAGCAACTTCCCAACTGGAAATTTGGTAGTGCTGATTGTTCACCACTCCTGTCTCTGGTTTCTTCAAATTTTCATAACACAGGTTTGAATTCTTCGATATGCATGTTTCAGTTACATTCAGAAGTCAGGAAAAATAAATGGCCAAGGGAAAGAAAGGGAGCTTCATGGAAAGGGAGCTATAATGCAGTGATATGGAGGTGAGAAGGGATTAATAGAGTAGGAAATTTAAAGGGGTTAAGGGATGGGAACACAGGATAGGGAAGGGTGTATGGGTGGCAATAACTAACATTAAATGTTCTTAGAAAAAGCCATATGGAAACCTATTACTGTAGAAGATTCTTAATGCATATACATATACATTATTGAAAGGATGAAAGGATTTTCCTTACAATAAGAGGACATTGCCCCTACCAGACTCCATAGGGTAATAAAGCAAATGCCCAATGTCAGGGATGGACTCCCTTTATTGAAGTTTTTGGATACAATATTGGATGTTTCTCCTGCTCTTTGTTACTCACCAGAATTTGATAATAAGGCCCTATTGCTGAAGACACCACATAAATGAATCATAGACAATAGAAGGATGAATCAAGCTAGTACTGACATCAAAGCTTCATTTCTACTGGATAGCTTTCATAGTGCTGGAAAGTACTATGCATGCTTACAGAAGAAAAAATTAGTCCTTAACCTAACCCAGCTATAAATCCTGTGTGCTTCAACATGCAGCCTGGTATGATAATCCTACAGGTTCAATAATAGAATGAATATTATGGAAGTAACCAATAACTTTCTAATTGGATTTAAGGTCCACTTCATAACTCAGTGCCCTACTTGACATTTATATCAGGCCAAGTAACATATGGCTAGCCAGGCCAAAGGCCAGAGGGAAAGTTTAATATTACTATTCTGCTAAATAAACATAGTATCAAAGTGACTCCTGATGACTCATTTTAGACCCATAAATTAACACATCTTTCAACTCTCATCAGAGAAGCACTTTATGCAACAGATGATGATGCATATAGAAACCCACAACTGGCCAACATGCAGAAAATAAGAGAAAGAATGATTACGGACACCTATATCAAAGTTTTGCCTCAGAGCTCATGAATTGATGCAGAAGGTGGTGCACAGATTTTAAGAGCCAAAAGTAGTGGATGACCACAAAGAAACAGTTTTCCAGACAGTGGGGAAGTTACTTATCTGAACTCACAGCAATGGTGAACTGCAGCTACAAGTATCATGTAAGATCAAGCCAGACAAAATCATAGCATAGACATGGGGAATGTGTAAGAAGCCCCAGTCCTACCTTCCTACCTGAGGAATTATTGGCAACTGATGTCTGATGGGAAGGGGAGATAGCATTTCTTTAAAGATGTGACTCTTAGTAGGTTAAACAGGCTCTAGTGGATAGATCCACACTGAAGGAGATTTGGGGGCACAAATTTGACTCTCTCTCTTTTTCTCTCTCTCTCTCTCTTTCTCTCTCTCTTTCTCTCTCTCTCTTTCTCATTGTATGTGTCCACTAACTGATCTCTCAGGATAAAGAACCTCCAGTACGTTGTGTGAAAGAACACAGCATGATAGAGCGAAGATAAGGTTTCCTATTTCTTCCCAACAGTGTAAGTTTCACCTGTTGACTTGGAGAAGGTAAGAAATTACTCATCCAGCGCAGAAAAGATAGCATCACCTTCTCAAATCTATACTCTCTGAGTACAATGGCTCAAAACTACTTCTCCACCCCAATAGAATAAGGTCTCTTCTCAAGGAAACCTCTGAAACAAAGGAAGGTATCCCTCTCACTTTCTACTCTCTGTTTTATTTAAAAATATGTGGAGACTTCCTGCACAGACCAGTAAGGGTCCGAGCACCTCTGCGTACCTCTGTGCAACTCATCAGAAACTGAATCTGGGATAGGGACTGTGCCCAGGGGGCCAGCATAAGGGTCCAAAGACATTGGTGACTGGGTAGGGTGCTGGTGTGTGGTCCAAACGAGCCCCCACCCCCAGTGTGGCCTTCCCACTGGGAATAGCTATAAGGACATAGGGTATACGGTAACAGAAGAGACATCAAGTCTGCTACTCCACAGCCAACCTAGAGGAACAGGCCTTCAATCAAACAAAGAAAAACTCAATGTTTGCATAATATTACAATCAACAAATCAAATCCACATACCAAAGGCACAAAAAAAATCAATAGCATGGGAAAAGCAAATAATAAATCCCAACCAAATTTTATCAGTCCTATAGAAGACTCCAACAGCAAGTTATCCCTGGAGATAACCCAGGACACAGATCTTAAAACAACAATCATAGACATACTCAAAGAAATTGAGGAATGTAAAGAACAAATAAAAGAACTAAAGGGAGAGAATGACAAGCTCAGGTGGAGTTAGAGGGAGAGAAGGACAAATGCCAGAAGGAAGTGGAAAGACCATAAAGATCTCATGGTGAAATGAAATAGGAAACCGATCAGAGAATCAAGGATCTAGGAGAGAAGGACATGCTTCAGAAGGAAATGGATATACAAAAGAAGTCACAGGATGGAATAAAAAAGAAAATTGAACACAAATCCAATCAGCCATAAAGGATGGGAGAAAGCTTCTGTAACAGATTAGATGAAGCAGGAAATAGAATATCAAGTTGGGAAGATAATATAAAAGAACTATAATGCTCAAGCAAAGATTACAAAAAATTAGAAAAAAAAACACTAGAGTAGAACATTCAGGAAATGTGGAACACTCAGGAAATGTGGAACACTATGAAAAGGCCAAACCTCCACATCATAGGGATAATGGAAGGAGAAGAATCCAAGGACAATGGTATTCATTAGATTTTCAATAGAGTAATAGAAGAAAATTTCCCCCAACTGAAAATTGACAAACCCATACAAAGACAAGAAGCACATAGAAGGCCAAATAGACAAGATCAGAAAAGAAATTCCCCATGCCATATCATAGTTAAAATGCTAGATGCCCAAAACAAAGACAAAATACTGAAGGTCACAAGAGAAAAACAAGTTCTTAATAAAGGGAAATCCATTGGAATTACAGCTGATTTTTTTAGTGTAAACAATGACATGCAGAAGAATGTGGACCAAACTATTCCCAGTAGTAAACAACTATAGATGCTAACCCAGATTATTATACCCAGCAAAAATGTCAATTATAGTTGCAGGAGAAAGAAAATCTTTCATGACATAAAATAAAAGAATTAATGTCCAGAAAACCAACCCTTCAGAAAATACTTGAAGCAATTCAAAGGTCAGAGGAAAGGAGCAACTATCCCCAACCAGCTAGAGAGAGTAATTAATAACAGTATAACTGCAGAAAAACAAACCTAGTCCAAGAATGCAAACAGAAAATAAAGTGAAAGGAACCAACACACATCTCTGAATAATAAACTTAAATATTAATGGTCTAAAGTCCCCAATCAAAAGACATATATAACTGGAAGAATGGATTATGAAACAGATCCCATCTATATGCTGGATACAAAAAACCATCTTGTCCTCAAGAATAAGTACCAACTTAAGGTGAAAGGATGGAAAAAAATATTCCAAGCAAATGGAACCAAAAAGTAAGCTGGAGTTACTATTCTAATATCAGACAAAATAGACCTTAAAGTAAAACTAGTCAGAAGAGACAAAGAGGGCCATTACATCCTTATCAAAGGAACAATTAACCATGAAGATTTCACAATCATGAATATATATATACACCAAACTCTGGTGCACCAAACTTTATAAGTACAATTATACAGGACCTCAAGACACAGATTAATCCTAGCACACTAATAGTAGGGGCTTCAATAACCCACTGAGACTTTTGGACAGGTCAAGTAAACAAAGAAAAAACAGAGACATCTGCACTGAACAATACAATCCACCAAATGGACCTCACAGATATCTACCAAATATTCCGTCCAAACACCAGAGAATATATTTTCTACTCAGCACCCCATGGAACATTCTCCAAAATTGACCACATTCTGGGACACAGAATAAACCTCAACAAATACAAAAAGATTGTAATAATCCCATGCATTCTATCAGACCACAGTGCAATAAAGCTCAGTATCAACACCAGAATAAGCCCTATTATCTACATGAACACATGGAGACTAAACAACACACTCCTGAATAATGAATGGGTCAAGGAAGAAATAAAGAAATGAACGTAATCCTAGAATTAAATGAAAAAGACAATACAACACAACAAAATCTATGGGATATTTTAAAAGCAGCCCTAAGATGGAAATTTATAGCACTAAGTGCCTACATTAAAAAAAAACAGAAAGAGCACAAATAAATGACCTAATATTGCAGCTAAAAACACTTGAGAGAAAACAACTGAATCCTAAACCCAAAAGACAAGAAGAAATAACAAAAATGAGGGCAGAGATCAAAGAAATAGAAACAAAGAAAATATTACAAAAGATCAATGAATCCAAAATCTGGTTCTTTTAAAGGATAAACAAGATAGATAGACATTAATAGATAGATTAACCCCAGTTAATGAAAAGAAAGAAAAGAGCAAATCAAAATCAATAGAATTCAAGATGAAAAGGGAAACATCATGACAGACAACGCAAAAATTCAGACAATCATATGAGAATAATTTGAACACCTATACTCTACTGAATTTGAAAACCTAAGAAATGAATGAATATCTGAAATCTTGGAATTCAACAAAGCTTACTCAAGAAGAAATTGACAGCTTAAACAGACCCATAACAAATGAGGAAATTAAAATAGTAATTCAAAACCTCCCAACTAATAAAGAAATAATAAATTCCAGGCCCAGGTGGCTTTAAGGTAGAATTTTATAAAACATTTAAAGAGGACATACAACTACAATTGCTCAAATTGCTCAAAAGGACAGAAACAGAGAGAGACCTCCCGAATTCTTTCTATGAAGCCAGCATAACTCTAATACCAAAACCAGGCAAAGATACAAACAAAAAAAGAGAACTATAGGCCAATTTCATTAATGAACATAGATGCAAAAATTCTCAACAAAATACTTGCAAATTGCATACAGACCCACATCAAAAAAATCATCCATCATGACCAAGTTGTCTTCATACCAGAGGCGCAGGGATGGTTCAACATACACAAATCAATAAATATCATAAAACACATAAATGAGCTGGAAGACAAAAGCCACATGGTTATCTCAATCAACACAGAAATATCCTTTGACAAAATCCAGCATGTCTTCATGTTTAAAGTACAAGAGGGAACTGGACTGGAGGGAAATTTCCTCAACATAATCAAAACCATATAAAACAAACCCACAGCCAACATCATCCTAAATGGGAAAAAAATTGGATACAGTCTCCTTAAAATCAGGAACCCAGCAAGGCTGTCCCATATCTCCACCCTCTTCAATATAGTGCTTGAAATGCTTGCTAAGGCAGTAAGACAAGAAAAGAAAATTAAAGGAATACTATTTTGAAAAGAGGAAGTCAAACTATCCCTTTTGGCAGATGATATGACAGTGTACCTAAGGGACTCAAAAAACTCCACCAAGAAACTGCTAGAAATGATCAAGAGTTTCAATAAAGTGACTGCATACAAAACTAACCTAGAAAAATCAGTAGCCTTTCTTGGTATAAACAATAAACAAATGGAGAAGGAATACAAGGAGACCCTCAAATTCACAATAGTCTCAAAAAATATCTTCGAACAAACCTAACCAAAGACACCAAAGATCTCTACAATGAAAATTTTAAATCTCTAAAGGAGATTGAAGAAGATACCAGAAGATGGAAAGACTTCCCATGTTCATGGATTGGAATAATTTATATACTAAAAATGCTCATCCTACCCAAGTTAATATACAGATTCAATGCAATCCCAATCAAACCCCCATAAGTTTATTCTCTGACTTAGGAAAAAAAAATCCTTAAATTCATATGGAAAAACAACAGAACCCATATCATCAAAGCAACCCTGAGAAAAAAATAGCAACACAGGGGGATAACCATACGAGACTTCAAACTATATTACAGAGCTATAGTAATAAAAACAGTCGGGTGCAGGCACAAAACAGACTGGCAAATCAATGGAACAAAATTGAAGATCCAAATTTGAGCACATCCAAATTCAGCCGCCTCATATTTCACAAGGGGTCCAAGAAGACTCAATGGAGGAAAGACCATTTCTTCAGCAAATGGTGCTAGCAAAACTGGATCACCACTTGTAGAAGAATAAAACTAAACCCAATCCTTTTACTCTGTACAAAAAACAAACTCCAAATGGATCAAAGACCTCAATGTAAAACCCCAAACCTTGAAAATGATTGAAGAAAACATCTCAGTAACCTACAAAATATGGGCATATGAAAAGACTTTCTAAATCAAACAGCTGCTGCATCAGAAACAAGGTCAACAATAGATCTCATTAAACTCAAAAGCTTCTGTACAGTGAAAGAAACAATGAAAGAAGTGAAGAGAAAATCCACAAAGTGGGAGGAAACCTTCACCAGTAATATATCTGTTAGAGCATTAGCATCTAACAATACAAATTACACAAAAACAAAGGAGCAAGAAAACAAACAACTTTATTAAAAGATGAGGTAAAGAGCTGAATAGAGATTTCACAATTGAAGAAGTGAAGAAGACTGAGAAAGATCTTAGAAAGTGTTCAACGTCAATAATAATAAAGGAGATGCAAATTAAAACCATCTTAAATTTCCCTAATCTTACCCCAGAAAGACTGGCTGAGATTAGGAAAACAAATGACACCAAATGCTGGAGAGGTTGTGGGGAAGGGGAACCCTCATCCACTGCTGATGGGAATGTAAACTTGTGCAACCACTATGGAAAGCAGTGTGGAGAACCCTTAAAAGACTTAAAATGAACCCACCACCTGGCCCAGTCATACCACTCCTGGGTGTATACTCACAAGACTCATCCTATCACAGAGATACATACATATCTATGTTTACTGCAGCTCTCTTCATAATAGTGAAGAGCTGGAAGCAACCCAAATGTCCCTCAGTCAATGAGTAGATAAAGAAAAAGTGGTTTCTACGCAGTAGTAAAGAAAGACAACATCATGAATTTTGCAGGTAAATGGATGGAACTAGAAGACATTATGGTAGGTGTGGTAACATTGTCCCAGAAAAACAAACAAAGAATGATATCCCTCATTTGTGGATGCTAGCACCAAATCCTTAGCTGCAAAGCAAACTAAGCATCTGTAGTATTTCTTTTTTATATGAAAGCAGAGGTTTAGTTAAAAGGTGAATCCTTAATGGGATCTAGAATTATCCTACCACTTATGTTCAGACTTTATAATATTGGTACATGGGTGGAGGATATGTATTCATATTTTAGAGTAATATAAAATTACATGGAAAATGTGACTTAATAAACACATTTTGGAATTAACGTAGAGATTATTTTCAATCATCATAATTTAGGTATATGTGTGATGCATATATTTGCATATTTTAGAGCAATACAAATTAGAGGGAACAATAAGAAAAAAGGACTGTGTCAAAGAACTCACTGAAAAAGTAAACCTCTGCCCCAAACACTAAACCTCTGCAAAGAAAACCTTTAAAAAGATGAAGAAAAAAGATGCAAGATATGTATGGCAGGGTGCTTGAGCTCAGGTGGGTTGGGGGGTCACAGAAGAAAGACTCTACACTGAATTGAGAAGTGTTGGATGAAATGCACAAAACTTCAGTAAAAATATTAAAAGAATTTGGGGAATTATATCTAATTTATAGCTTAATTTGAATTTAGTTAACAGTGCTGTACTGTTGAATTTCCTTAACCTGAAACTTCTTATCAAAACATTATTATGTGTCCCTCAGTAGAATTACATAATTTTTGCTGTAAAGGTCCGATAAGTTCTGCTGAACTGACTCATGAATATTTTAATATTTTATATTGCTATTGAGTTGGATTTTGTTTCCCATTTTTTTGAAATTTTTTTTAATTTTATTTATTTTTGTATGTGTATAAATGTACTGTCTGCATGTAAGTCTGTGCACCCGTGTCGTGCAATGCTGCGGAGGTCAGAAGAGGGTCTTGGATTCCCCTGGAACTGGAGTTCTCCTGGAATTGGAGTTACAGACGGTTCTTAGCCGACATGTGGGTGCTGGGGATTGAACCCGGGTCCTCTGCAAGAGCAGTCAGTGCTCTTAACCGCTAGGCTATCTCTCCAGCCCCAATTGTTTCCCATTTTTGTAACTAGCTGTGCTGGGTTTTGTGTGCTAGCCATGGAGTGACTTCTCATACCATTCCACTTAGTGCAAATAATATGTTTGAGTCACTATTTCATTTTTCTAGTTCATTTTCTTGTCTTACTTTGTTGGATTCCTTAGGATTCTTATTCTAGTTACCATGAGAGTTTCAGGCATTTTTATGTATAAGTGAAGAAATAAACTTAAATTAAAAATTTAGACATTCTTATTTTGGTCAAGACTTTAATAGGACATGCTTATATTTCTCTGTTAATTGTATTGTGTGCTAAATTTTATAATTAAATTTTTTATTCACTAAAGGAGAATCTATTGTTTCTAGTTTGGTATTAACCCATGAGAAACACCTTTTTGTAACAGTTGTATAACATTCTCTAAATCTTAATTTTAAAAATGCTATTGACTTATTTCCAAATGCTCTGCATATACTTCTAGAATAAACACTATTTGATAATTTATATTATTCTCTTAAAATTACTATTTAACTAAACTTTTTGTACTTGTGTTTACAAATAAGATTTATCTGTGCCTTCCTTTTTATTTCCTGGTTTTGTAACAGAATTGTTACAAAATTAATTGAATGATTTTTGAAGATTTTCAACATTTTTAATGCTCTGAAAAGTTTGTTTAACAGAAATTGTTCCTTAAAGATTGAATAAAACTGTCTCATAAATTCTTTTTTAGTTTCTTTAATAAGGAAGATAGTTAATACTATTGTTGATGTATTCAAGTTTTACTTCTTCCTGAGTCACTTAAATAATTTGAAATTCTCAAAAACTTTGTACTTCCTTTACTTTTATGATGGTTTATATTGTTGTTTTGTTGTTATTGCTTTGTGGCATTCTGTGAAAATTTAATTCTGTACCCCTAGTATTTCTTCCTTTTTTCACATTTTAAATAATTTCTAATTCTCTTTGATATTTATTTTAAAATATATGGTTGGAGAGATGACTCAATGGTTAAAATCATGAGCCTCTCTTGCAGAGGACCCAGATTTAGTTTCCAGCAACCACATGGTAGATAAAAATTATTCATTAGTGACTCCAGTTCCAGGGTTTCTGACACCCTCTTCTGAATCTTGTGGGCATTGAAAGACACAATTGCACTTACATACATGCAGGTAAAACCATAACACACATAAAATAAAAATTAATAAATAAAATTTAAATACCAAAGCAAAATGACTGACTTCCCTGTTATTCATCAAAGTTATTTTGTATTCTAATTCATGAATGCCCACCACTCATTCTTATTGGCCCTGCCCCTGTTTCAATATGGGTTGCTTGTACTTTAGTGGGCTTGTTTAAGAGCCACACGAGAGAACACTGAGACTGGTAGGTTCAGTCAGGTTCTGCAAACTTTTAAACAATCATTGTTAAATAAGAAAATGTAAATATAAGCCGGGTGTGGTGGCACACACCTTTAATCCTAGCACTTGGGAGGCAGAGGAAGGTGGATCTTTGTGAGTTCAAAGCCAGCCTGCTCTACAGATCGAGTTCCAGGACAGCTGGGGCTACAGTGAGATCCTGTCTAGGTGAAGTAAATAAAAATTTTATAGTTTAACTTAATTACTTTTAATTTATTTATTAATCAATATTTCGCATGTCTTCTATATCCTGCATGTTACACTATATGCTTAGGATGTAGCAGTGAATCACAACACACATGGCTGCTAGTTACAGGGCTTATTGTTTGGTAGAAGAGGCAGGATTAAGTAGACAAGTGTATATCAGTAATTTGTTATTTTTGTGTGTATTTTTGAAAAGACAAGCACGATGTAATTAAAGAGGATAATTTAGATATGGAAAGCATGGAAAAATCTCTTCGAAGAAGTCATGCTTCAGCATGATTATAAACTCTGTACAGGCACAGACTAGAGTCAGGAGTGTGTGATGCAAGATAACATTAGAGATGTTGGATGACTCCTTTTTTTTTCTCTTTTATTGAAGTTTTGTGCTCAGTTCAATCCAGACTCATTTCCGCCTCCATGCCCCCCGCCCCTCCCAAGTTCATACAGTCTGCCATACATGTCCTGTTTCCCCTTCTGAATTTTTCAAAGTATCTCAAAGCAGAAGATAGTTTTCTTTTTTGGGGGGGGGGGGAACTCTACTGCTTCAGGCAGTTCCCTCTCGCAGTTTTTGTTGTTGTTATTGTTCCCTCCAATTCGTATTGTTTCGCCACATGCATTTATGCATGTCACACGTGTACTAAAATTGTGTCCTCTGAAATTAAACTATGTGTTATTTCCAAATCATATTTTGGGATCCACATTTTTCCCTTTTAATTTTATATTGCTCTAAAATACACAAACATACCCTCCACCCTTGCACCAAAATTACAAAGTCTGAAAATAGGTAGTAGGTTAATTCTATAATCCATTAAAGGATTCACATCCTTTTTTTTTTGTTTTGCTTTTTTTTTCTGTTTTGTTTTTTTGTATTTTTTAATTATTATTATTTGTTTATTTTTAAGGGATGCTACAATATAAGAACACAGTTGTTTTCAGATAACATTGATGTTGCTCAGTTTGCTGTACAGTTGGGAAACTGGTGCATTTTGCAAGTATCTATGTCCAAATTTTGAACAACCCAAGGTTCCCATAGTCCAGTTGGAGAAGCTTGTATGCACAGGCATGTTGATCAATTAGGAGTCCAGACTATATTGCTGTAGTCTCATCATTCACCCCTATCTCTCCGCAGCCCTTACATTCTACCACGCCTCCTCTTCCGCAATTTGTTCCCTGGGCTTTGGGAAAGGGGCACAAGTGGGTGAGAAGAAAACAGTCTAATTTCTTTGGAGTTGTCATTTTGGACTCTAGTCTGTTCAGGTTGTTTCCCTTCATGGGTTGACAGCTTTTCCAGTGATACCTTTTTAGTCATACTAACAAAGCACAAGCAATTGGATGTACAGGCATTTAAGCAGTACTAATTATTATGTCAAGCTAAGCTGTGAGCATAGACACAGATGCTTGGATGGTATGCTAATCCACAAACTGTGGTTTCTCTATAAAGGGTGACAAGTTCTTATTGTGGCTTATAACATCTCCTAACCACTAGAGGACATAAGCTTGTGGCATCCACTGTGAGTTATTCCTCCAAGGAGAGAGCTAATAGCCAAATAGATTTGGGATATATATAGACACTTGGCTGCCACTGTTGCACAGTATCTCCAGGCTGTTGAGGTGTAGCTGATATTGACGGAGGAGTCTTGCTTGTCTCAGGGAGACCAATATTTTGCTGTATTGCTTTAGTGGCCTTTGGTAACGCTCTCTGGCATTTCAGAGGCCAGTTGTATGCTAGCAAGTGACGTCTCATAACATTTTTCATGCTCACACCAGGTCTTCGACAACAGGGACTTACTGCCTTTCTCCTTGCATATATCCCACTTATAGGCAAAAGGCCTTTATAATTTGGGGGGGGGGGTTTGAATCCCCTAGCCAACATCTCCTAGGCAGAATAATTCATTGCTGATGTCAGAGCTTTCCTGTAGTAATATATTTTGCTTAATTACACAACTTATAAACACTTTACTATTGAATTTGGCTCTAGATAGAGAAATATCCTTTCACAGTTCCTATGCCTATCAATCAGTTAATACGTTATGCCTGTTTTATAGGAAATTACCACTGTAACAATTGGCTCTAGTTTACAGTTAGGGAGTGGTTTCATTACCATCATGTTTTTCTTTTTCCTATAAAGGGGAGAGGTAGGAAGGTTTCTCAGTATCTGGAAGGTAAACTTCATTAGGGCCCATTATAAACAGTTAACCCCAATAGTATTCAGAGAGATGCTCAGTGTCTGTGACTCAGGCAGTCTGAGGTTCCTCTTTCTTTAATGTTCAGATGGGTCAACCTCTCTGCTGGCATTTCCCAGTCCATCCTGCATAGCCATAAGTTGTATGTTTTCAGGCATTTAGATTGGTGATTTTTACCTGTGGGAACATAAAATTCTCCTCCCATTGTTAGTTTCAAGATCAGAAAAATTGAAAATTTATCAATAGGATTGGAACACAGAGTTTTCCATTTGTATCCCAGAAAGGATAGTACCCCACCTCCCACCTCCCTCTTTTTTTTTTTTTTTGGTTTTTATGTTTTGACCTATAGATGCCTAAGTTGTATTACACATACCCATAAACAGGAGCCAAGGCATAAGCTTTCATTAAATTTACCCAAACTGTTTCTCATTGACTGTATGCTACTTATTTGGGAAGGAAATTTAAGCTTAGTTCCTTTAAATTGTCCTACAAGTAAAAGAAAGTGTTATAATGTGATGTTGTGTAATTCAGAAAAAATATATAGGCCATTTGTATACCTTAACCCAATACAAATTATAAATAAAACAATTAAGATTTTATATTCCCAATTAGTTCAATTGTATTACCATTTTCACCAAAACCTACACCTAAATTTAACTAATCTAAACATTTCACTAAGCCTTAAAATATCCTATACTTTGTGGATAAATCTTGGGCAGAGTTGAGTGCCTGCTACATAAATTTTACCCAATATACACTTTGCTCTTTAAAGCTATATGACTGGATTATGATTTCAGAGAAATCAAGTCCATTAACTTATATGGTTTATTTTGTATTTGTGTATAGATCTCTACTGAAATACCTCTCTATATAAATATATGTTATGTTTTAAGTATACCTTTTTAAACTGCAAATCTTACAGAGTGGATTTTAATGACTATCTTCCTCCAAGCTCTTGGCCTTCTTCAGGCCTGGCATGAAAACTTGCTTTAAGGACTTTTCAGTATCTAGCTCTAAAGGATTCACATTCTAAGAGCACAGTTGCTTTTAGATAAAGAGAAATATACCATTAATGTTACTCATGGATAGAGAAAATGTGATACATCTACACAATGGAGTTCTATGCAGCGGTAAAGAAAGATGACATCATGAACTTTGCAGGTAAATGGATGGAACTAGAAGATATTATGCTAAGTGAGGTAACACCGTCCCAGAAAAACAAATGATGAAAGGTATCCCTCATTTGTGGATGCTAGCATCAAGTAAGGCATTTACACTTTTACACTGTTATACAGTCATTGCACCATGTAGTTGCAGACCACTTTAACCACCCCAAAGTAGATCCATAACCACTAAGCAGTCATTCCTTGTAATGGACTAAATTGTACACTCCGAAATCTGCATGTCCAGTATGAGAGAACACGACTTTATTGAAAAGCAGGGCTTATAACAAGGTATTTAAGGTAAGATGTGGTCATCAATGACTTATAGTCTAACATGGCCAGCATCTTTATAAGAGGAGGAAAATAATACAGACACAGTTTTTCACAGAGGAATGTCCATGTGCAGACACAGTGAGAAGATAATCTTCAGCCATGGAGAGAGGCGTCAGACTTCAACCCCCAAAACAAATGGCCCAAACCAGCCTCCAGAGTGAAGAGAAATCATATTTCTGTGATTTAGATTTCATGGTCAATGTATTTTGCTTTGGCAGTAAACAATGTAAAACAAAGTAAAGCTAGTAAACAATAATAGACTTCTTTCTCCTATCCTCACCCAGTACAAAAAAGGCACTAGTTTCCTTTCTGTTTCTTTGGATTGAGATAGATGTTTCATGTAAATGGATCTTGCCATATGTGTTCCTGTTTGTCTTGTTTCTATCCCTGAGCATAAGAATTTCAAGGTCCATCCATGTTGTAGCATGCATAAGTAATCCATTCCTTTTATGGTTAAATAGTATTCCACAGTATGAATATCCCACATTTTAATCATTTGTTCATTTGCTGATAATCAGAACTAATTTAAAGTCTTTTTTTCTATTACTTCTTTATTTTTTTTCATTTTTTAACAATAATAATTTATGAGCACAATCATCCTTCATGTAAAATCAATTTGCAAGCAGTTGTGCCCAAACCCACACAGCCCAAGGGTCCCACCATCCAGCTGGGGGGGGGGACTTGTATGTACAATCAAGTTGATCAAATAACTGTCCAGTCTATATCGCTGTAGTTTCACCATTCACCCCAATCGCAGCCCTTACATTCTACCATGCCCCTTCTTCCGCAGATTGTTCCCTAGGCTTAGAAAAGGGGCACAGGTGGACGAGAAGCAAAACAGTCTACTTTCTCTGGAGCTGTTGTTTTGGACTCTGGTATTCTATAACTTCATGTTACACTATATGCTGAGGACATAGCAGTGCATAGCAGTATCCTCTTTAATTGCATCATGTGTGTCTTTTCAAAAATGCATACATAAAGAATGACTGAAATATTAAGAATGACTTCTATATTTCCACCTAGAGAAGTTGAGTGGATGAATACCACTTACTGAAGTGGGGAATGAGGGGAGAGCCAGGAAATTCCAGAAATAAACAACTTCAAGTAAAGAATTTCAGCATATGAACATAGAGCTGAGCGTAAATTCTAACCCATTTTCAGTATTAAAATTCTGTCAACTAGCCAAGTGATCATTCTTCTTCATCTCCTAGAATGCTCACTATTTTTTTTCTTGGTATTTTTGAGGCAGGGTTTCCCTTTTAGTACCTGCTGTCCTGGAGCTCACTCTGTAGACCAGGCTGGCCTTGAATTCACAGAAATCCACCTACCTCTACCTCCAGAGTGCTGGGATTAAAGGTGCGCACCACCATGCCCAGCATTTTAAAGAAGTTTTTTTTTTTTCTTATTGCAAAACATGCACAAGTTTTAGAGAATTTAGAATATGAAGAACAGAATATAAACAAGAAATAAAATCTACTTATGACCGGGTGTGGTGGTGCTTGCCTTTCATCCCAGCACTCAGGAGGCAGAGACAGGCAGAGCTCTTGAACTAAGTCTGAGTTCAAGGCTATCCTGGTCTACATAAAGAGTTCCAGGACAGCTGGAGCTACAGGAACATCCTGTCTCAAAAAGACACAAAAATACTACTTATGATCAGCCCACCCATATAAAAACTATAAGCATTTTAAAGTACTATTCTATATAAATATACAGATGTGTGTATATGTGTTAGGAGTGGTAGATAACAAAAAAACATGTTATATATCTATTATTATATACTATATATAGTAATATGTATATAATTATACATACATACACATACAAAAAAAAAAAAAAAATGACCTCATGAACTTTGCAGGTAAATGGATGGACCTTAAAGCCATTATACTCAGTGAAGTAACACAGTCCCCAAAATACAAATAGGGAATGGTTTCCCTCACTGTGGATGCTAGTACCAAATACCCCAGTTGAAAGGCAAGATGAGCTACATTACTAAAGGAACTGTGATATAATGTGAATCTCTTAATGAGCCCTAGAATTAACTTACCACTTACTTTCAGACATGGTAATTAATGTATATGTACAGAAGGTATATATTCATATTTTAGAGTAATATAAAATTGAAGGAAGAAAATGTGAACTCGTAAACATATATCAGAGTTAACATACAGTTTATCCCTGGAAGACATAATCCTGGTACATATATGATGTTTATAGAGGCATATTCTGGAGGAATACAATTGGGAGGGAACCACAACAACATAAGGACTAGGTCAAAGAACAGACTGATATAGTTAAATTCTGCCCCAAATAATAAATCTTTGTAGAGGAAAACTTTAAAAAGACTGAGAGAAAGATACAGGACATGTATGGCAAAAAGCAGGAACTGGGGTGGGGTAGGGGGAAGGTAAAGGGGAATATGTCTAAACTGAACCAAAAAAATGATGTATAAAATACACAAAATGCCAATAAAAGTATTATATTAATATTAAAAAAGAGAAATGTCTCTCCAAGTTCAGAGGTGGTAGGGATGAATAAATGGCTCAGCAGTTGAGGGCTTGCTGCTTTTGCAGAAGACTGGATTTTAATTCCCAGTAACCATGACAGAAAGCTCCCAGTTGCTTGTAACCCAACCCCAAGCTATCTGAAAACTCCTTTCTGGCCTCCACATTCACTTTCACATATATGTGCACAAACACAAACACATTTACACATTAATAATAGAAATAAGCCTTAAAATAAATTCAGAGAACCATTACACAAAAATATTGGTAGAAACCTATAAGATATAAGTGTAGGAAAACACTTTTTTTCATTTTCCCTTTAATTTTATATTATTGTAAAGTATGCATACACACCCTCCACCCATCTATCAAAATTACAAAGTCTGAAAATAAATGGTAAGTTAATTCTAGAGCCCATTAAGGGGTTGACCTTATAACATCACAGCTGCTTTCAGATAAAAAGAAATATAACATTAATGTTGCTCAGTTTGCCTTAAACTAGGGATTTGGTACTAGCATCCACAAATGAGGGATACCATTCCCCCTTTGTTTTGGGGGACTGTGTTATTTCACTTAGCATATAACTTCAAGTTCCATCCATTTTCCTGCACAGTTCATGATTTCATCTATCTTTACCACTTCATAGAACTCCATTGTGTAGATGTACCACATTTTCTTTATCCACCTATCAGTTGAGGGGCACGTGGGCTGCTTCCAGTTCTTCACTATTGTGAAGAGAGCTGCAATAAACATAGACGTGTACATATCTCTGTGGTAGGATGAGTATTGTGGTTATATACCCAGGAGTGGTGTATTAGTCACTTTTCTCTTGCTGTGATAAAACCACCATGACCAAGGGAACTTATAAGAGCAAGAGTTGATTTGAGCTTATGATTGATGTAATTAGAGGGAATTAGAGTCCATTGTGGCAGGGAGGCATGGTGGCAGGGGCTGGAGCAGAAAGCTGAGGTTCACATCTTCCAGTGGACACACCAAACAGAGAGAGAGAGAGCAACTGGAGACTGCAAGGCTTGTTGAACTCACTAAGCCTGCCCCCAATGATGTACTTCCTCCAACATGGCCACACCTTCTAAGATCTCCCACAACACGCCACCAACTGGGGGCAAAATATGTGAATACATGAAGCCCATGGGGGACATTCTCATTCAAACCATTACAAGTGGTATGACTGGGTCAGGTAGTAGGCTCATTTTGAGTCTTTTAAAGGTTCTCCACACTGCTTTCCATAGTGATTGTATGAGTTTACGTTCCACCAGCAGTGGATGAGTGTTCAATCTCTCGAGCATTTGGTATCCTCTGTTTTCTGGACCATAGCTTGTCTTGCTGGAGTAAGATAAAATCTTAAGGTGGTTTTAATATTCATTTGCTCAATTATTAGCGATGTTGAACAATTTCTAAGCTGTTTCTCAGCCATGTTACGTCTTCATTTGTGAAGTCTCTGTTCATCTCTTGACTACATCTTTTGAGTGGGTCATTTGCTTTCTTCTTTGTTTTTTGAGTAGTTTATTCTGGATGCTAATGCTCTGTCAGATGTGTCACTGGTGAATGTTTTCTCCCACTCTGTGGGTTTTCTCTTCAATTCTTTGATAGTTTCCTCCAATGTATAGAAGCTCTAATAAAGTCCAATTTGTCAATTGTTGACCTTATTTTTTACACAGCTGCTGTCTGATTTAGAAAGGACTGGAGCGATGGCCTAGCGGTTAAGAGCGCCGACCGCTCTTGCAGAGGACCCGGGTTCGATCCCCAGCACCCACATGGTGGCCGAGAGCCGTCTGAAACTCCAATTCCAGGAGAACTCCAGTTCCAGGGGAGTCCGACGCCCTCTTCTGACCTCCGCGGCTTTGCACGTCACGGGTGCACAGACTTGCATGCAGGCAATACATTCATACACATACGGAAATAAATAAAATTAAAAAAAAAAGTCTTTTCCTAAGCCTATGTCTTATAGGTTACTAACAATGTTTTCTTTTATCATTTTCAGAGTTTCTGGTTTCACATTGAGGTCTTTGATCCATTTGGAGTTGAATCGTACACGTGGTGAGACATATGGGTTTAGTTTTATTGTTCTGCAAATGGTGATCCAGTTATGCCAACACCATTTGCTGAAGATGCTGTCTTTCCTCCATTGAATCTTCTTGGCACTTTTGCTGAATATGAAGTGGCTGAAATTGGATGTGCTCAAGATCGGATGTTCAAGTACGTTCCATTGATCTAGGAGTCTGCTTTCTGCCAATTCCAGGCTGTTTTATGAATATAGCAGTATAATATAGTTTGGAGTCTGGTATGGTAATTCCTCCTGCATTGCTCTTTTTTGTTTAGGGTTGCTTTGGCTAACCAGTCTTTTGTTTTGCCACATGAACTTTAAGATTTTTTAAATGTTTTTATTATTCCCACCAGCAGTAGATGAATGTTCCCCTTTCTCCACATCCTCTCCAGCATTTGTGTGTTTTGTTTTCAGGATCTTTTTTCAGGGGTATAAAATTTTCCTTGTAGAGACCTTTGGTGTCTTTGGTTAAGTTTGCTCCTAGTATTTTATTTTTTTGGCTATTGTGAGTGGGAAGGTCATCTTGTATTCCTTGTCCAGTTGCTTGTTGTTGGTGTAAAGAAAGGCTATTGCTTTTTCTAGGTTAATTTTGTATCCTGCCACTTTACTGAAACTCTTAATCATTTCTAGGATTTTTTTTAGCATCCCTTAGGTAAACAATCATATCATCTGCAAAGAGGGATAGATCAACTTTCTCTTTTCCAATTAGTACTATTTATTTATTTATTTATTTATTTATTTATTTATTTATTTATTTATTTATTTATTTTGAGACAGGGTCTCCCTGTAGCTTTGGCTGTCCTGGAACTCACTCTGTAGACTGGGCTGGCCTCAAACTCACAGAGATCCACGTGCCTCTGCCTCCCAAGTGCTAGGATTAAAGGCGTGCTCCACGACGCCCGGCATTTATTTAATTCTGTATGTGTATCAATGTACTGTCTGCATGCAAGTTTGTGCACCCGTGTCATGCAATGCCGCGGAGGTCAGAAGAGGGTGTCAGATTCCCCTGGAACTGGAGCTCTCCTGGAATTGGAGTCTCAGACAGCTCTCGGCCGCCATGTGGGTGCTGGGATCAAACCCGGGTCCTCTGTAAGAGCTGTGGCTCTTAACTGCTAGGCCATCTCTCCAGCCCCCAATTAGTACTCTTAATTTTCCTTTCTTGCCTTATTGCCCTGGCAAGTATTAAAAGCACTATATTGAAGAAGAGTGGTGATAGGGGACAGCCTTAACCTGTTCCTCCATTTAAGAGGAATGCTTCAAACTTTTCTCCATTTAGGATGATGTTGGCTGTCAGTTTGTTGTATATGGCTTTGATTGTGTTGAGGAATGTTCCTTCCAATCCAATTCCCTCTAGAACTTGAACCAAGAAGGTGCTGAATATTGTCTATGGCTTTTTCTGTATCAATTGAGGTGATCATGTGGTTTATTTCTTTCAGTCCATTTATGTGTTTTATGATGTTTATTGATTTACATATGTTGAACCATCCCTGCATCTCTGGTCTGAATCCAACTTGGTCACTGGATATTATTTTTGATGTGGGTCTGTATGCAGATTGTAACTATTTTGTTGAGACTTTTTGCATATATGTTCATTAATGAGATGGGTCTATAGTTTTCTTTTTTGTTGTATCTTTGCCTGGTTTTGGTATTAGTGTGATGCTGGCTTTGTAGAAGGAATTTGGGGTATTTTCCTCTGCTTGTATCTTTCTGAAGAGTTTTAGTATTAATGGTTGTAAGTCCTCTTTAAATGTTTTATAGAATTCTGCTGTGAAATCATCTGGGCCTGGCCTTTTTTATTTTGGATGGTTACTATTAGATTTTCAATTTCCACGTATAATATGGGTCTGTTTAAGCTGTCAATCTTTTCTTGGTTAAGCTTTGGTGAATTCCAGGATTTCAAATATTCATCCATTTCTTTTAGATTTTCAAATTTAGTAGAGGATAGGTTTTTGAAGTATTCTCCTATCATTGTTTGGATCTTTTGTTTGTCTGTTGTGAGGTTTCCCTTTTTATCATGAAGACTACTGGTTTGGAGTTGCTCTTTCTTTCTTTTGGTTAATTGGGCTAGAGGTCTACCTATCTTGTTTTCCTTTCCAAAGAATGAGCTTTTGGATTCATTGATTCTTTGTATTGTTTTCTTTGTTTCTATTTATTTGATTTCTGCTCTGATTTTTGTTATTTATTCCTGTCTGTTGGGTTTAGGGTTCATTTGTTGTTGTCTCTCAAGTGTTTTTAGCTGCAGTGTTAGATGTTTTATTTGTTCCCCTTCTGAATTTGGATTTCCCTATGTTTGTATCCTTCTGATCAATTGAAGTAATAATGGTTGTAAATCTCTCTGAAATATTTTATAGAATTCTGCTGTGAAACCATCTGTGCCTGGGCTTTTTTAGGTTGGGAGGTTTGTTATTACATTTACAATTTCTTCATATATTATGCATCTTTTTAAGCTGTCAATCTCTTCTTGGTTAAGCTATGGTGATTCCCAGGATTTCAGATATTCATCCATTTCTCCTAGGTTTTCAAACTTATTAGAGTATAGGTTTTTGAAGTATTCCCATATGATTGTCTGGATCTTTTCCTTGTCTGTTGTGATATTTCCCCTTTCACCATGAATTCTATTGATTTGGAGTTGCTCTTTCTTTCTTTTGGTTAACTGAGCTAGAGGTCTGTATGTCTTGTTTATTATTTCAAAGAACCAACTTATGGATTTGTTGATTTTTTTATTGTTTTCTTTGTTTCTATTTCATTGATTTCTGCTCTGATTTTTGTTATTCCTTCCTGTTTTGCATTTAGGGTTCATTTTGTGCTTTTAGCTGCAGTGTTAGATCATTTATTTATGCTTTTCTGTTTTTTAATGTAGGCACTCAGGGCTATAAACTTCCCTCTTAGGACTGCTTTTAAAGTATCCCATAGGTTTTGTTGTGTTGTATTGTCATTGTTGTTTAGTTCCAGGAATGCACTTAATTCTTTCTTTATTTCTTTCTTGATCCATTCATTATTCCAGAGTGGGTTGTTTAGTCTTCATGTGTTCTTGTAGATAGTAGTGCTTATCCTGGTGTTGATGTTGAGCTTTATTGCACTGTGGTCTGATAGAATGCATGAAATTATTTCAATCTTTTTTGTATTTATGGAGGCTTCTTCTGTGTCCTAGTATGTGGTCGATTTTGGAGAATGTTCCATGGGTTGCTGAGTAGAAAGTGAATTCTCTGGTATTTGGGAGAAGTATTCCATAGATGTCTGTGAGGTCTATTTGGTGTATCATATCGTTCAGTTCAGAAACCTCTCTGTTTATTCTTTATCTGGTTGACCTGGGGGCTCAGTGGGATACTGAAGTCCCCTACTATGAGTGTGCTGGGGGTAAATCTGTGCCTTGAAGTCCTGGAGAATTGTCTTTATAATGTCCAGTGCACCAGAGTTCGGTGCATATATATTCATGATTGTAAATCTTCATGGCTAATTGTTCCTTTGGTAAAGATTTAATGGCCCTCTTTGTCTCTTGTGATTACTTTTACTTTGAAGTCTATTTTATCTGATATTACAATAGCAATTCCTGCTTTCTTTTTGGTACCATTTGCTTGGAATATTCTTTCCGTCCTTTCATCTTAAGTTGATCCCTATCTTTGAGAGTGAGATGGGTTTCTAGCAGACAGCATATAGATGGGTTCTGGTTCCTAATCCGTTCTCCAGTCTGTCTTTTTTGATTGGGGTATTTAGTCCATTAATATTTAAGGTTATAATTGAAAGACGTGTGTTTCTTCCTTTCACCTTATTATCCATTTGCATTTTTGGTCTAGGTTTCTACTTTTACAGTTATGCTTTAATTAATTTCTCTTTCTAGGTGGTTTCTAGGAGTTCTCTGGTGGAGTTTGTGGCATCCCTTAGGTAAACTATCCTGTCATCTGCAAAAAGGGATAGTTTTCCCTCCTCTTTTCCATTTAGAGCTCCTCTAATTTCCCTTTCTTGTCTTACTGCTCTTGTGAGCATTTGAAGCTTTATATGGAAATGGAGCTTTATATGGGATAGGAGGCAGCCTTGCCAGGTTCCTGACTTTAAGAGGTCTTCTAGTTTTTCCCCATTTAGGATAATGTTGGGTGTGGGTCTGTTATATTTGGCTTTAATTATGTTAAGAAATGTACCCTCCAGTCCAAATCCCTCCAGGACTTTAAATGTGAAGGCATGTTGAGTCTTGTCAAAGGCTTTTTCTGCATCAATTGACATGACCATGTGGTTTTTGTTTTACAGTCCATTTACATGCTTTATGATGTTTATTGATTTACATATGTTGAACCATCCCTGCATCTCTGGTATGAATCCAACTTGGTCATGGTGGATGATCTTTTTGATACATGCCTATATTCAGTTTGTAATTATTCTGAGAATTTTTGCATCTACGTTCATTAATGAAATGGGTCTATAGTTTTCTTTTTTGGTTGTATCTTTGCCTGGTTTTGGTATTAGAGTGATGTTGGCTTCATAGAAGGAATTTGATCAAAGTCTTATCTTCCTGCTTTTCAAAACTGTGGTAAAATTTGAGGGTGCCAATACAGGTTGAGGATAGAAACAATACAAAGTCAAGCCATGGGTCACTATGTCCCAGCTCATCATAATACTTCTGTATGAATGGACCTGTATGTACAAGTATTATTTAAGAGGACCCACTTGGATCCAACCTCATAGTCCTAAAGCTAATTAAACAGTCAGTCTCTGGTCCAAATGAAAATAAAATGCAGTTTAGTGCAGAAAGATGAATTTTGTGGCAAAATCACAAAATTAGAGTAACTGTCATTACTTGTCAACATCCCTTCTTGCCACGAGGTAATGGTGGAAACATGGCTATAGTTTGAGACATTTCTGGAAAAAACGTCATCCATTCATTCTGATTGCTCATGATTATTTATTTTGGAAAAGGTCAGAATACCAAGACACTTTTGAAACTCACTTCAGCCAAAACTAGATTTTTCACATTAAATTCAACCTCTTATATTTTCCAATATTTTAGACTATTTAATTCTAGCCTAATATAGCTCATTTATATGCAAAATGCATTTTACTTGTTAATTCACTACTGGAAAACAACACTTTATTCAAGAAGATTAGCACTTTATGCTCATGGTTAGTGTTAACATACTTTGCTTAATTAGTTAACATTTTATGAAAATGTAGATTTGAATGACTATTTTGGATCACCAAGATAGAAAGAAATTAGATTCTTTTCACTTCCCTCTAGGCTAACACAAATGGCCAGGGTAGAAATCATCTTCCAGAGACTGTACTCACATCAAAAATTTTATTTAAAATAATATTTTAACCCCTAGTGTAGGAAAGTGATATCTGGTTTATGATGACATATTTAACAGCTGAAGAACAAATCATAAATGTCAGTGACTGGAATATTTAGTCATTCTTTGACTAAAGTTTTCATTTGGGGATCTGTGCCCATTGTAAAGGCTATGCTGAAATTGTGTAAGAGTTTACTAGTCAAGCCCAGTAAGTTTACAAGCTTTTCATTTAGCTATTCAGTAAAAATTTGGGCTAGTCAGATATGACAATGGAAATAATGTTTACATTCATTCACTTATAAATATTCACAGGATACATATTATGTATTAGGCATAGATGTATAGACATATAGATATATATAGATAGTATATATATATAGATAATATATATATATATCAAGTGAAAAAAATTCTAAATGACACTCTAGCCTTCATAGTATTTATATTAATTTAGTAGAATGCGGGAGTGCTAAATAAAAGATAAAATAAATATATAGTCATTTAGAAATTTAAAAATCTTATTTGTAAAATAAGAGAGAAAAGTAGGATTTCTGGTTAAGAGGGAAGACTAGACGTTGTCTCCATGTGATTTAGTGACAGAGAAGAGTCAGAAAAGAAAATAACAGGCTCCATTCCAAAGAGAGAAGGGAAGCAAGACTATCAGAGGGAGACAGTAGGGAGACAGACAACTCGTGTGGAAAGGAAGCCAGGTTCTCTCATGGGGAGAAGCAAAGGATTTCCAAGAAGAAATCCAGGTGTCACTGATATAAATAGATTAGTGTCCTCTCCAGAGATGTCATAAGCCTCAAAAATAAATGTGGGATTTGGTGACATGGTGATTCCCCTAGTTAGATGTGTCAGAAGTGAAGTTGAATGTGACTCTGTCACTTTATGATTCTGAGGGCACATTTTCTAGCTAATGATCATTAGTGACCTTTAACTGAGTTAAGTTTTATCATATTCAGACCTTTCCCCTTCTCTAGTCCCACCTTATTAACTCCCCAAACTTCACGTGCTTTACTATGTTTTTTTTCAAAGGCCAGTGGTGGTGCACGCCTTTAATCCTAGCACTCAGAAGGCAGAGGCAGGTGGATCTCTGTGAGTTCAAGAGCAGCATGGTCTACATAGTAAGTTTCAGGACAGCTGGGGCTACAGGGAGACCCTGTCTCAAAAAGACACACACAAAAAAAGGCCAATCAGTCTATCTGCATTCTTTAAGTGCTCTGAGGTGTAGGTCCAGCCCGTGGAGCCTGGTCAAAGTACTCTGTGTCACAATAAGTTATTAGGACTCAGTATAATACTATGTTTATTTAGCAAAATAATAGCAGTGGGTACTCTCCTATGACTTGTTATTGTCACTTGTCTAACCACAGATTCTTGGAGCTGTTAAAACTGCCAAGTATAGACTCCACCTTGGGAAGCAGACCTTAAACTCAATCAGAAAATGGTTAGTTACTCCCATAATATTTAGGCAATTATTGTACCAGTGGACATATTTTACCAAGTCACTTGTAGTTGATTGTAGTTCATTGATTTCACATCCGCATAAGGCTGATGATTACCTTTTTCTGCCAATTATGTGCACAGCACCTTCTAATATGAAACAAACCCAGTAGAGTCGAAGCTTTGAAGCATGTACCAACTTGATATTTCCTTATTTGTTCTATAATTAAAGTATATAGTACTTTCAAGAATATTAACTATCTTACTATAATCTTTTTTCAAAAGATTCTTAGTTGCAGTGCTGTCATTTATCTGTGCTCTTTCTGGTTTTTTTTTTTTTAATTTAGGCACTTAGGGGTATGTATTTCCCTCTCAGGACTGTTATTAAGGTGTCCCATAGGTTTTTCTGTATTGTATCATCCCTTTCATTGAGTGCCAGGAATGCTTTTATTTCTTTATTTCTTCTTTGACCCATTCATTATTCAGTAGTATGTTGTTTGGTCTCCATGTGTTCTTATAGCTAGTAAGGCTCCTTCTGGTGTTGATATTAAGCTTTATCAACTATGTTCTGATAAGATGCGTGAAAATATTTCATTTTTTTTTGTATTTGCTGAGGTTTTCTCTGTGGCCCAGTATATAGTCAGTTTCAAAGAATGCTCTATGGGCTGAGTAGAAAGTATATTCTTTGGTGTTTGGGCAGACTATTCGGTAGATATCTGTGAGGTCCATTTGGTGTATGGTATTGCTCAGCTCAGATGTCTCTGTGTTTATTCTTTGTCCAGTTGACCTGTCCAATGGGCTCAGTGGAGTATTGAAATCTCCTAGTATTAGTGTGCTGGGATTGATCTATGCTTTCAGGATTGTGTTTATGAAGTCCTTCAGGATTTTGTTTATGAAGTTTGGTACACTGTGTTTGGTGCACATATATTTATGATTGTGAGATCTTCATGGTTGATTGATCCTTTGATGAGGATGTAGTGACCCTCTTCATCTTTTCTGCTTGGTTTTACTTTGAAATCTATTTGTCTGACATTAAAATAGCAACTCCTGCTGGGTGTGGTGGTGCACGCCTTTAATCCTGGCACTTGGAAGGCAGAAGCAGGCAGATCTTTGTAAGTTCAAGGCCAGCCTGGTCTACTGAGTGAGTTCCAGGACAGCTGGGGCCACAGGGAGACCCTGTCTCAAAAAGACAATAAAATAAAATAAAATAGCAACTCCTGCATGCTTTTTGGTACCATTTGCTTGAAATATTTTTTCTATCCTTTCATCTTAAGATGGTGCCTGTCCTTGAAGGTGAGGTATGTTTCTTGTAGACAGCAAAAAGATGAATTCAGTTTCTTTTTTTTTTAATTTTATTTATTTTTGTGTGTGTGTATAAATGTACTGTCTGCATGCAAGTTTGTGCACCCGTGTTGGGCAATGCCGCGGAGGTCAGAAGAGGGTGTCGGATTCCCCTGGAACTGGAGTTCTCCTGGAATTGGAGTTACAGACGGTTCTCGACCGCCATGTGGGTGTTGGGGATCAAACCTGGGTCCTCTGTAAGAGCGGTCTGCGCTCTTAACCACTAGGCCATCTCTCCAGCCCTGAATTCAGTTTCTTAATCCATTCTCCCACTCTATCCCTTCGGTTTATTTTCTGTTTGCAATTTTGGTCTATGTTTGTATTTCTTCATTAATTATTCTCTCTTGTCACTTGGGGATAGCTGTTCCTTTCCTCTGTCCTCTGAATCGCTTCAAGTATTTTCTGGAGGGTAGGTTTTTCTAGATATGTATTCTTTTATCTTCTTTATGCTATGGAAGATTTTCCTTTCTCCTTCAATTATAATTGACACTTTTGCTGAGTAGATGCCAACCCGGGTTGTCATCTATAATCATTTAGTACTGGAAATACTTTGGTTCAAGCTCTTCTGGCTTTCATTGTTTGCGCTGAAAAGTCTGCTGTAATTCTGATGGGTTTTCCTTTATATGTAACTTGCTGGTTTTCTCTTGTGGCTTTCAGTATTCTTTGTTTTGAGCACCTAGCATTTTGATTATGATATGGCATGGGGAGTTTCTTTTCTGATCTTGTCTGTTTACTATTCTATGTGCTTCTTGTATTTGTATGGGTGTGTCTTTTTTTCAATTTGGGGAAATGTTCTTCCATAATTCTGTTGAAGATCTTGTCCTTACCATTATCCTTGGATTCTTCTCCTTCCTCTATACCTCTGATGCGGAGGTTTGGTCTCTTCATGATGTTCCACATTTCTTGGTTATTCCACTCATGGTCTTTGCTTGAGCTCTTCAAGATAACTTCCCTAGTTATCTTGTAGGGTTGATATTCTATTTTCTGCTTCATCCATTATGTTATTGAGGCTTTCTCCTGCCCTTTCCTGTTGACTGGATGAGTGCCTGATTTCCTTTTTCATGTCAGCCTGAGATTCCTTCAGTATTTCCATTTCCTTCTGGAGTTGGCCATCCTCTCTTTTTAGTTTTTTGGTTTTCCTTTTCATTTCAGCCTGAGACTGTTTTTTCAGCCTTTCCATTTCCTTCCAGAATTGGTCATTCTCTCCCTTTAGGTCCTTTATTTCTTTGAGTATATCTATGATTGTTCTTTTAAGATATGTGTCCTGGGTTACCTCCAAAGAGATCTTATTGTTGCAGTCTTTTATAGGACTGATAAAGTTTGGTGGGGATTTCTTATTTGTTTTAACCATGTTGTTGATTTTTCTTTGTGCTCCTGTCATATGGATTTGATTCACTTTTGTTTGTAATCTGATGTGAAATTCAAGTTTTTCTTCTTTGCAATGTAGACCTGTTCCTTTTGTTTGGCTGGGGTTTGATATCCATTTTCATGGCTCTTAGTATTACATAAGGCTTTATACTCACAGATAAGGGATTGGTGCTACAATACACAAATAAGGGCAAGCATAAGTTGCTTGCTTGTGTGATCCTGTGTTACTTCACTCAGTATAACCATTTCTAGGTCTGTCCATTTATGGGAATTTCACGATTTCATTCTTACTGCTGAGTAGAACTCCATTGTGCAAATGTACCACATTCTCATTAGCCATTGATCAGTTGAGGAACATTCAGGTTGTTTCCATTTCTTAACTACACTAAAAAGAGTAGGAACAAACATGGATATTATTCCTACAGTAGGATGAGCCCTTTGGATATATGCCAAGTAGTGGTATAAACAGATCATATGGGAGATTCACTTTCAGTTTTTTAATAGTTCTCCACATTGCTTTCAATAGTAATTGCATGAGTTTTATTTCCACTGGCAGTGAATGAGCATTCCCCTTTCTCCACATCTCACCAACATTTGGTGTCTTTTGTTCTCTTGTTGTTAACCATCCTGATTCAGGTAAGATGAAATCTTAAAGCAGTTTTGATATTCATTTCTCTAATTACTAAGGATGTTGAGCACTTTTTTAATATAATACATTTATTGACATTTTGTGTATTTCAGACATCATTTTTCAGTTCAATTTAGACATATTCGCCTTTCCCTTCTTCCCACTCCACCCCAGTTCATGCATTCTGCCATATATGTCCTGCATCTTTCTCTCAGTCTTTTTAAAGTTTTTCTCTGCGTAGGTTTATTGTTTGGGGCAGAATTTAACTATATCAGTCCATTCTTTGAACCAGTCCTTATGTTGTTGTGGTTCCCTCCCAATTGTACTGCTCGAAAGTATACCTATATATGTCTCATATATGTAGCAGAATTATGTCCTCCAATAACTGTATGTTAACTCCAATATATGTTTAGGAGTTTACTTTTTCCTTTTAATTTTATATTACTCTAAAATATGAATATATACCTTCTGCCCATATACATTAATTACCATGTCTGAAAGTAAGTGGTAAGTTAAAAAAAATCTGTAGCCTCCTCCAAACTTCAGTGCCAGATGGCAACTGCTGAGACATCCAGCTTGTGGACTGAGCTACTACTGGGGTTTCAGCCTCTTCAGAGTATTGATTGCCATTGTTGGACTACCCAGGCTATATCACAGAGACCAGTACAGGAGGACCAAGACAGGATATGGTGTTTACTGGACCTCATTTGGTGAGATGGCTCAGTGGTTAAAAGCATTGGCTGCTCTTGCGAAAGACTTGGGTTTGATTCCCAGCAAACACATAGAGGTTAGCAATTGTATGCAACCCCAGTTCTGGGGGACTCCAAAGCCTTTATCTGACCTCTTCAGGCATTGCATGACACGAGTACACTTACATACATGCAGCCAATACACTCATACAAATAGAATAAAAATAATATGTTTTTAAAATCAAATGGCTTCTTAAAGAGTTCATGGTTTTCCATATTACCGAGAATGTTTTCTTTGTTCCATACAAACTGTTCTTGCATTGTGTGATTCTGGAAACATCATGAAAATCTATGTGGATTTCCTGGTCCACATAGATTTTCATGGTGACTCGGGAAGGGTGGGAGGGGTGGGAGAGGGACACGGGTGTATATTCGATTGGTGCATATTTAATTGACATGAGTTCAACAAGTATCCAGTTTTGCCCAGACTCTGTCTATAGGATACATGGTATTTTAGGACTTAGTAAAAGTAAACATGTGTATATTAATCAACATTGGTTTAAAGGCTGATAAAAACGGTAATGCATCTGAGTTAATTGGTGATATAAATTGCTGTTGTCCACATTAGCTTTAATTAAAAACTGTATAACAATTACTTTGGGATTGGTATAAACAAATGTTCTCTATAATTTTGCTGTCATATAGTATTGCCTGATTAACACTCTCATTTTCACCAATATAGGAAATTTGCCATTTAATCTAAAATAAAGTTTGATTTACCCAAAGTTAATCACATACAGTAACCCAAAACAGCATGGACGAACTTGATGAAATCTGTGCATTGACTCCACCCTATAGTCAAGTATAATACAAACATGCTTTCTTGAGACTCATGAGGTACAAAAAATAAAAACCTTAAAAATAAAAAAGGGAGAATATATAGTATAAAATACATAAACTTATTATGTTTCACAAAAAACTTGCAATTCAAGTCTTAAATCTAACTACGGGAAAGGATTAGTATGTTCCAACAGGCCAGAGTAATACCAACATTAAGAAGAAAAACTGAGAAAGAAAATTGCAAAGGCTTTTGACAGTGAGAGTAGGAAAAAAGTACCAGGAAAAGTCCCAGAACAGAAAGATTCGACTCCTGGGCATTTTGAGGAAGAAATGCCTCAGTGTGCTGCATGACACCAGACCGTCTCTGATGCCTTACTAGAATAACAGACTATTTTATTATAAATCACCTAATGAACTTTACCTTCAGGTGCCACAAAGTTTTAATTAATATGAGAGACTTTCTTGAACATCCCCCCCCCACATTAGAAATAAGGAAGAAACAATGTTAATGAGGATGATGAAGGGTTCTCCAGATGTAGATTGGAGTCAGCTGTTGTAGAGGTATTCTCTTTTAAAATTGGTAAAACTGCCTCTTTAATTGACTAATAGACATTAGGAAATGTGAAAAGGGATTATTCTCTATTCAGACCAAATATAATACTAAAGTCTGTCCTTAGCTGAAAATGCATTTAAGCAAAAATGTATTAATACAGGATCTCTGACGTCAGCAATGGATTTTTCTACAAAGGAGATGTTGGCCAGGGGATCAAGCCCCAACAAAAGGTAAAAGCTCCTTACCTCCAAACTGGAATATCCGCAGGAAGAGAGGCAATAAGACCCCGCCGTCAAAGACCTGATGTAAACATGGGAAGATGTATGAAGACCACACATGCAAGTATAAAGATGTCATCTGGAATGCCAGACCGATTTCGATTACCACAAAGGCTATTAAAACCAATACAACGCAAATATAGCGTCTTCCTTGAGTCAAGCAAGAACTCCTCGTCAGCACCAGCTTACACCTCATCTGCCTGGACAATGTACTGAATCGAGCAGTGGCAGCTATATGTCTGTATATCCCAAACTAATTGGCTATTATCTCTCCCTGTGGAGGAATTAACCCACGGCTGATAAAGCCACAAGCTTACATGCCGCTAATGGTTAGGAGACGTTATAAGCCACCGAAGACCCTGTCATAACTTAACAGAAGAAAATGTAATTCATGGATTAACTATCATCCAAACATATGTGTCTATACCCAAAGTAACCTATCCATTACAAATTAGTACTGTCCTACAACAAACCTATATATCTAATTGTATGTGCTTCATTAGTAGGGATTTGAAAAGCTATATATTATATTGTTAAGTACCTATATATCTAAGTTGCTTGTGCTTCATTAGTTAGATCGAAAGGTTAAAAGTGCAACTAGGACAAACTGGCAAGCCACATGAACAGAAAACAGCCAGAATTGGATAAAAGACCAAGACAACAGCTCCAGAGAAAGGAGAGTGTTTTGCTTCTAATCCACCTGTTGCCCAACTTTTCTAAGCCTAGGGAAGCAACCTGCAGAAAGAGGAAGGTACGTGGTAGATGTAAGGGCTACGATTGTGGTGAATGGCGAAACTACAAAAATATAGACCGGACACTCATTAGAACAACTTGATTGAACATAACAAGCCCCCCCACCACTGGCCAGGATGTTGAGACCCATGAGCTGTGTGGGTTTGAGCACAAACTGAACCCTGCAAAATTGGTTAAATGACAATAAAAGGAATTGTCTGATCTCTCCACAGATTATCACCCTATGTTAAAAAGAAATGAAAACAAAACAAACAAAAAAAAAAACAGAGAAAGATGCAGAAAAGTTACGGCAGAATGCATGATCTGGGATGGGTAGGGGTGGGGTGGGGGGAAGGGAAGGGGATAAATGCCTGAACTGAATTGGAAAATGATGTATGAAATATACAAAACATCAATAAAAAAAGAAAATCTATGTGGAGTTTATCATTTAATTAATTTTAATTTTGCTTGACTTTAATGTCCCCTCTAAAATGCTCATTTCTCAGCCCTTCTATTTAACTGACTTCTCTCTGCTATCTTCTCTCTGGTGGTCACATTCCCTACCATAATGAGGGATGGCTATATTCTGCTCTGGATATTCCAAGTTTGTTTGAGATTTGTTTCAAATTAGAGCTTGTATTTAAAGTAAGCCTCTAATTTTACAGTGCTAAGATGCTTCCAATGTAGGGGATCACACAGCATCTTACCACTATAGGTACAGTGTTCTCAGGTCATGTTATAGATGTAGAAACTAGCATTTCCAGTGGGTATGGGATGCTTTTTTTAAGTACCTGTCATTCCAGTTAAGAACAGAATATAAAGAACATTTTCCTGGAGTAAATGTCTCTGCTCTGAGTGTGAGAATAATAGAGATGACTTCACAGGCTGTTGGGTGAGCTAGTACATTCTCTAAATGGCACAGTGTCTGGTGTTAGTTACAGTATTAGTTCTTCTGGCATAACTTTCCTAGAATAAAGTAGATCAATGATGGGCTGAAGACATGGCTCAGTGGTTAAAAACATTTTCTGCTCTTGCCCCGGACCCATGTTCAATTCTGGGCACTCACATAGCAGGTAACAACCATCTGTAACTCTAGATCCAGGGGACCCAACAACCTTTTCTGATCTCTGTAGCCATTACATAACACATGTGCATTTACATACATGCAAGCAAGATGCTCATACACAAAAGCTAAAAATAATAAAATATTAAAGTAAATAGGTGCATGAGCTCGGTGGCATAGAATTTCACTAGCACAGGAATGGACATGGCACTACAAGAAAACCCAGCATATTTCAAAATCTTACAATACTGTGCAAGCATCCCACATTCTGAGGAACTTGTTAAAATTGCTATAATATATACTTGTCACCACAAATTTTTCAATTTTTCCACAGTTCCTCTAAAGGTATAGTTTATGGCTATGTTGTCAATCCAATGATGTTATCATAAAGATCACTAATGGAGCAGATGATTAAAATTATCCTTGCCCAAAAAATTAGTGTCAAAAATTTTTCTCTATCGCTCTGCATGCTGAAAATTTGTGCTAATAAAGCCATCCTTAAGAAGGCTAGCTGGGTGTGATGGTGCACACCATTAATCCCAGCACTCAGAAGGCAGAGGCAGGCAGATCCCTGTGAGTTCAAGGCCAGCCTGGTCTACATAGCGAGTTCCAGGATGGCTGAAACTACAGGGGATTCAAAATATAAAAAAGGCTAGAAGATTAACTGGAGAAAATAACTAGCTTCTTATGCATTTACTCTGAAATAAGTATAGCTCTTTATAAACATCTGATTTTATACAAATTCTTCTAAGTTTATTTTTTCCTTCATGACTGAGGAATCTGAAATTGATGGCAGTGATTGTCTTAGGACTTGAATTTATGTCCTTCAGACTATTAAGGTAATGTTTTTCCATTTCCATTTCTGTCACATGAGACAAACGAAGTTGAAATTTGGGGTTGAATACATTTTTCTTTGTATTAATACCACTCTTCTTGAAATGTTTCAACTCCATGGTCCATGAGCCAGCATCTAGAAGACCTGCTTTGTGGGATTCATTATAATGAACACATGTCCATCTTGTCCATTCTGTATGATCTCTAGCTGAGCAAAGAGCTGGCTTTGCACCACTTCACAGAGGCTGAAGGACATGTTGAAAGGGTGAACTTTAAGTAACGTAATGTCCTTGCACATCAGTAGAATCCCTGCACTCTGATCTTTCACATCTGAGAAGCAAGGGAAAAGCTAAATTTAATATACTTTAATCATTGTACTTGAGACGCTAGGATACTAACATTGTATAGCTCATGCCAATGAAGAAGTTTGAAAATAGCCTCCATCTCTATGTGAGATTCACATAGAGTAACCCTTCACAGGCTGTGAGTGCCCTAGGCTACTGGCTGACACCCTAGAAAGCAGCAATACTGGCCCACTATGTATCCATTACATACCCTTCACAGAAAAATCTACCAAACAGCCAGAATAAATGAGAGGTTGTTGAGACTGTGAAAAACAAAACAAAGAAACAAAAAACAATAAACAAAATACTTAGCTTCCATTGATTTCATAGACAAGAAATCAATAGAATTTCTGTAAAGATGGGGACAACTGAGTATGCTTTTTATAATATAATAATTTTATTGATGTTTTGTGTATTTCATATATAATTTTTCAGTTCAATTCAGACATATCCCCCTTTCCCTCCCCCCCACCCCATGCCAGTTAATGCATTCTGCCATATATGCCCTGTTACTTTCTCTCATGCTTTTTATTTATTTTTTAAGATTTATTTATTTTTTCTCATCACTTCTTTTTTTATAATACTTTTATTGATGTTTTGTGCATTTCAGACATCATTTTCAGGTCAAATTAGACATTTTCCCCTTTTCCTTCTTCCCACCCTACTGCAGTTCATGTACTCTGACATACATGTCCTGCATCTTTCTCTCAGTCTCTCCTAAGGTTTTCTCTGCAAAGGTTTATTGTCCTCGGCAGACTTCAACCACAGCAGTCCATTTCTTGACTCAGTCCTCATGCTGCTGTGGTTCCCTCCCTAACTGTACCACTCCATGGTATGCCCATGTACAGATAATATATGTACCAGAATTATGTCCTCCAGGAATGAACTGTATGTTAATTCTGATATATGTCTAGGAATTCTTTTTTTTTCTTTTAATGTTATATTACTCTAAAATATGTATACATACCTTCTGCTCATATACATTAATTACCATGTCTGAATGTAAGTGGTAAGCTCATTCTGGGGCTCATTATGAGATTCACATTATAACATCACAGTTACTTTCAGCCAGAAAAAAATATAACAATAATGTTGCTCAGATTGCCTTCCAACTGGGGGATTTGGTACTAGAATCCACAAATGAGGGAAACCATTCCCCCTTTGCTTTTTTTGGGACTGTGTTACTTCACTTAGCATAATGGATTTGAGTTCCACCCATTTACCTGCAAAGTTCTTGATGTTACCTTGCTTTACCACTGCATAGAACTCCATTGTGTAGATATACCACATTTTTTTATCCACCTGTCAGTTGAGGGGCATTTGGGTTTGTTCCAACACTTTGCTACTGTGAAAAGAGCTGCAATAAACATAGATATGCATGTATCTTTGCAGTAGGATGCATCTTGTGGGTATATACCCAGGAGTCCTATGGCGGGGTCAGATGGTAGGCTCATTTTGAGTCTCTTAAGGGTTCTCCACACTGCTTTCCAGAGTGGTTGTGTGAGTTTACATTCCCAGCAGCAGTGGATGAGTGTTCCCCTTTCCCCATAACCTCTCCAGCATTTGTTGTCTTTTGCTTTCTTGATCTTAGCCAGTCTTATTGGAGTGAGATGATATGTTAGAGTGATTTCAATTTGTATTTCCTTAATTATTAGTGATGTTGAACACTTTTTGAGATGTTTCTCAGCCATCTTTACTTCTTCACTGGTGAAGTCTCTGTTCAGGTCTTTACTCCATCTTTTGAGTGAGTCATTTGTTTTCTTCTTTGTTTTTTTGAGTAGTTTATATATTCTGGATGTTAATGCTCTGTCAGATGTATCACTGGTGAAGGTTTCCTCTCACTCTCTTGGTTTTCTCTTCACTTCTTTTTTTTTTTTGCTGTACAAAAGCTTTTGAGTTTGATGAGGTCCCACTAGTCTGCTGTTGACCTTATTTCCTGTGTGGCTACTGTTTGATTTAGAAAGTCTTTTCCTACTCCTATTTCTTGTAAATTGATACCAACATTTTTCTTCTATAACATTCAGAGTTTCAGGTTTCATGTTGAGGTCTTTGATCCACTTGGAGTTGATTTTGTACGGGCATATGTAAATCAATAAATATCATAAAACTCATAAATGGACTGAAAAACAAAAATCACACAATCCTCTCAATTGATGCAGAAAAAGCCTTTGAGAAGATCCAGCATCCCTTCATGTTTAAAGTTCTAGAGGGAATTGGACTGATGGGAACACTCCTAAATATAATCAAAACCATATAAAACAAACCCACAGCCAACATCATTCTCAATGGAGAAAAATTAGAAGCATTCCCCTTAAAGGCTAGAACCCAGCAAGGCTGCTTCCTATCACCACTCTTCTTCAATACAGTACTTGAAACGCTAGCTAGGACAATAAGGCAAGAAAGGGAAATTAAAGGAGTACTAATTGGAAAAGAGGAAGTCAAACTGTCCTTTTTTGCAGATGATTTGATACTTTACCTAAGGGATGCTGAAAATTCCACCAGAAAACTCCTAGAAATAATCAAGGCTTTCAGTAAAGTGGTGGGACACAAAATTAACCTAGAAAAGTTAGTAGCCTTTCTTTACACCAACAACAAGCAACTGGAGAAGGGATATAAGGAGACTTTTCCACTCAAAATAGCCTCAAAAAATAAAATGTCTGGGAATAAACCTAACCAAAGACACCAAAGATCTCTGCAATAAAAATTTAAATCCCTGAAGGAAACTGAAGATGACATCAAAAGATGGAAAAACTGCCCATGCTCATGGATTGGAAAAATTAATATAGTAAAAATGTCCATTCTACACAAATTAACATACAGATTCAATGCAACCGCAATTAAAATCCCTATGAATTTCTTTACAGACTTGGAAAAAAATCCTTAAATTCATATGGAAAAACAAAAGACCCCAAATAGCTAAAGCAACCCTGAGCAAAAAATATAACGCAGGAGGATTACCTTACCATACTTCATGCTATAATACAGGGCCATAGTCATAAAGACAGCCTGGTACTGGCACAAAACCAGACCTGTTGACCAATGGAACAAAATTGACTATTGAAACTTGAGCTCATACAATTTCAGGCATCTGATATTCAATAAAAGGGCCAAAAAAGCTCATTGAAGGAAAGATAACACCTTCAGCAAATGGTGCTGGCAAAACTGGATCATCATATGTAGAAGAACAAAATTAAAACCCTACTTTTCATCCTGTACAAAAATCAACTGAGTATGCTTTTGTATAACTTCATATCATTATTTGTAACATTTAGCTAGAGCCTGCCATCCCTACTGAGGCTGTTCCTCAGCTAAATAGTACTCTTTTTTTCTTGCCTGCCCCCCATAAAAATGGACTCAATGTTCTTTATTTAGCCCCATAGAAAGACCCATGTGCCAGCACTGCCTTCGCCTTGGTTGGCTTCAATTATGCAAACCAACCACAGTTAGTTGGATGGCAGCTGCTGTAGCAAATGTGCTTGCCCTTTCCAAGTTCATGAGTGGAGATTTTCCACCCACAGTGTCAGGTACAGAAACTCAAATAAGGATCAAAATGCTCTAGTGCAAAGATGGAGGAAATTCCAATGTAATAATACTGCTGCTAAGGTTAAGTTCTCTGACCACTCCCTCATACAGAATAATAATAAAAGCCTTAAGGCTTTTAATTGATTAATCACTATAATCCTAGATTATGCTAACTTCCTTTTGTATATTATGTCATTTAATAATTTACTTCTTAAGGCAAACAGTGTGAAATTTATTCATAGAGTAATTTGTCAAACTTGAATTTAGCTACTCAAGTACATTTCTCTCTTACTTTTCAAATCATAGATTTAATTCACTTAAGCTGCTCCTCCTCCCGTTCATGGTCCTTGTGGACTCAGCTCCCAGCTGCCCTGCAACACCACTTACATATTTGTAGACCACTAATCTTTCTCCACCCCACCATCTTTCCTGAACCTGACCACAAGTGACAACATCAGCTGTACCAGGCCATGGAAAACAGGACTCAACATTTTGGTTGAACCAGCTTAGTGAGGAGAGTTTCCTGAGTTGTGAGAACCTTCTTAACACTTCAATATTGCATTAACCTCAGCTTCACCTGCTTCTCTTTGGGTCACAGAGGTTACTGACCATGTAAAAACTTTCAGTCTAGCAACAAACAGAAACACAGCAGTTGCTTATGGCCTAAAAGACCTTGTAAGATGAAAAAAAGTGGTATAAATCAGTGGGTTATAGTGCAGAGCAGAAACCCAGTTTTCATGAAAACCAAGATACCTCCTGACTCCAGGCTGGTTTTAACCTTTAGCTTTGCTTAGACACCAAGTGGTATCTTTTTACAACAGCTGGACAGTGCCTAGTGAAGTACAAAAGACACTAATTTCAAGACTGAGTACTGACCATTACTTGTTTCTGCTGAATTTAGGTCCTATATCTTGCAAGCACATTCCACTGGAGACTTCTAAGGACCTCATCAGATCCTAGGGTGTTCCCTGGTTCAGGAAACACTGCTCTGATAGGATTCATAAGCTTTTATCTGATTTGCCCAACTGTACCCTCATTTCAGAAGCTACACATCACTAAACATGGGTATGTTATTCTCTAACCTTTTTCTCTAATGAGCTGGTTTCTTAGCATGTATCACTGGGCATTCTCTGGGACTTTGATCTAGGTTTTGTGGGGATTTTGACTTTTAAAAAGGACTAAAATGTTTAGAAGTCAATTATATTGCAAATATTTATTTCATTTTTCCTAATTTTTTTACCTAAAATGTATTTTTCTTCCATAATATAATTTTTTTTATATTTTTTGAGAATTTCAGGCATGAGTATTCTATTTACATCATTTCCACCCTCTCCTCATCCAACACTTCTCCCATTCTCCAATTCACCCTCAATTTTGTCACCAAGCTACACCCTCCCATCAAAGACATGAAAATGGGGTTTCTGGAGACCTGTCTCTTCTCTTTTCTTATCAAGGACCTTGAGATTATTGACGTTTTCCTTGGGACAGTCCTCAAGAATGGGCTTTTGAAGATCATACCTTTACAAAAGCTCATTTACACTGGCAAAAGGATGACTTTTGAGACCTTTGCCACAATTATTGACTACAGGGGACATGTAATTCTGGATGTTAAATTTCCAAGCATATAGCCATCAGTACCTATGCGACCATCATCTTGGCCAGAGTCTCCATTGTCCTAGTACAGAGCAGGTATGGCCCCTCTAGTTCTCCCCATTCTACTTCTTGCAAGGTGAAAGGTGACCAGTGTACTGGTCTACCTCATCACTAGCATTAGTGTCTTCTAAATTCCTGTGCTCAAAAAGCTACAGCAGATGGCCAGCATTTAGGAGAGCTACACATAAGAGGCTGGTATCTTTACAAGGGCCAGGTTTGATGCCCTTTCCAAGAGCAGCACCATCTGACCCCAAAATTCTGGAATCAGTATACCCACCAAGTTTATCATGAGCTCATGAGCATCTCCTAAATTCCACCCCAGAATCTATGTAGAGGATTCAAGTTCCATGTGTAGCTATGACCTAGGGTTTTTACATAAGAAAAATAAATTCATTAAGAATATTTACAAACTGTCTTCAAAGATTTACATTAGCTGAAAAAGGACATTTCATCAAAAATTACTTCAGAGCAAGTTAAGCATGCTCAGAAATGTTCCTGCCCCACACTTTAACCTTTCAAGCTTGTGTTCCATTACTGTGAGCTAAGCATGCCCAGGAATTGATCCTCTACCTTTTCTTCTTGAGCCATGACCTTGAACTGAACATCTCAATAATGTAGCTTTTAGACTCACATGTTTTGGAATGTCTGCATCTCCAGACTTCTTCCCTATGTGAATGTGTAAAGGTTTACTTTACACTGAAAATACCTCCAGTGCCTTCCTCTTTATCTCCTTAAAACAATTATACAGCAATTTATGGTCATTCTAACAAAAAATCTGCTGGTAACATTTTCTCTTTCATAACTTATTACATTAAATGGAAGACTGTTATAACAACTTTAAATGGAAGACTGTTATAACAACTATATAATCTTGAGAGATGATCAAGGGCTATTTGGTGTCTACATACCACCTATTCTTCTCAAATTTCAGAACTTGGTCTTGGCAACTTTACACTGTGGAAATGAGTGAGATGAGTTTGACCTGTGAGATCTACCACAGTCAATGTCAGAGAATAGAAATGAGAGGTGAAAATTAGGAGAGAGCTAGATAGAGAGTACTCTTTTCTGGACTTCCCAGGTTTAACCTTGACAAATCATTTTGGTACAGATGTTGCTTTTCTTAAAAGTGAAATTTAGGGGCTAGGGAGATGTACCAATAATAAAGTACTTGCTGTGTATAAGCACGAGAACCTAAGTTTAGATCCCCATCGCCCACATTAAAATTCTGGTGTGATGATGTATGCTAGTAATTCTAGCTCTGAGGAGGCAGAAGCAGGCAGATTCTTAGGGCTGGTGGCTAGCCTAGCTCAATCAGTGAGCTCCAGACTCAGTAAGAGACCCTGTCTTAAAAATTAGGGTGCATACCTGAAGACACCTAATGCCTCTTATGAGCATGTCTACTGTCCACCACACACACACATACACCACAAACATACACAAACACACACACACACACACACAAACAAAAAAACTGAAAAAAATTTTGAGATCAAATAAGAAAATCATGAAATTAAAATACATCATTTTACTGAAAATATTCTCCTATGACCAAAAATGGTAAACAATTGTATGCCAATTCATCTTTTTAGCAGCTATAAAGATTCGTCAGTCTTATTTGCCTACTCAGAAAAGTAGAACCAGTCAGTTGTCATGCAGTTAGGTCTGTTGATAAGTACCCAGGAAAATGCCTGCCTCTTAATCTGTGACAAAACACTCTGACCGACACCAACTTGGGGAGGAAAGGGTTTATTCAGCTTACATCTCCTGGGTCACATTTCATCACTTAGGGAGACCAAGGCAGGAACTCAGGGCAGGAACCTGGAGGCCATGGAGGACTGCTGTTCACTGGCTTGCTCTCTACTGGCTTGCTCTCTGGCTCATGCCCAGCCTGCCTTCTTATACTGTCACTGCTCAACAATCAAGACAATACTCCACAGATGTGGCCACAAGCCAATCCAATGGAGCCAATTCCCCAACCGAGGCTCCCTCAACCCAGGTGTGTCAAGTTGACACCAAAGCTATCCAGCACAATTGACCCCTTGTCAACTTGACACACAAACACATCACTATTAAACCACCTTTCCAGTTCTTATCCCCAAAGTATGATGTTAACACTAATCACAACCTAAGACAGTACATCCTTAAAAGCCCCACAGTCCTTAAAATGTCCAAACACTTAAAAGTCCAGTCTATTAAAAGTCTCTTAACTGTGGGCTGCTGTAAAATCCAAAACAAGTACTGTCTTATTTCAAAGGGAAGAATCAGGCACTCTCAAACAAAACCTAAGTCCAGCAAGTAGCTCAAGGCTGGACACCTGGGATTCACTCACGATCTTCTGGGCTCCAAAGGGTCTCGGCAGCTCCCCCTCTCCGACTCTGCCGTCCGTGGCACACTCATCTCGCAGGCCCAGGCCGACTCCATTCTACACCTACCGCTGCTCTTGGTGGTCGTCCCAGGGTACCGGCATCTCCAAAAAGCTGGGGTCGCTACTGAAACTGAGGCAGCACCTTCACCAATGGTCTCTTCTGACCTCTCCTGGTGCAAAGCCTCAGCTTCTCTCCATGACCCCTGCAATCCTGGGGTCTTCACAGCAACCGAGGTGCACTTCCACCAATGGTCTTTCCTGACCTCTCACAGTGCCAAGCCTCGGCTGCTCTCTGTGACCCCCTCAAATTTCAACACCGGAACCATATAGGAGACTCTTACACGTTACCAAGTCCGGCTTCTGGCTCGAGATGGAGGCTCAGGCCCTTTCTGGGTCACAGCTTCTGTGTGCTGACCTTGAAGATATTCTCCCCAGAAGATTTCACCTCAGTGATGCTGGTCTCTTGTTACTTACAGCTGATTTTTCAGCCCCAGCTAACCAGCATCAATTGCCCCAGTACCACAAAAGTTTCACTTCAGGTTCTGGTCTCTTGTTACTTACAGCTGATTCTCCACAGCCCCAGCTGACCAGAACCCACAGATTACACAGTCCTGATGATCTCTGCTCTCCTTTGAAACTAGAAACTTCACAAGCCAGGCCTCCATCTTCTACAACTCCTTCAGCAAAACTGCTCCAAGCTCCACAGCAACAATCTTTAGGCATTCAATGATCTTCCCAGCCCAAAGTTCCAAACGCCTCCACAATCCTTCCCCAAAACACCAAGGTCAGGTCTGTCACAGCAATACCCCACTCGTCTGGTACCAATTTCTGTCCTAGTTTGTCTTTCCATTGCTGTGACAAAACACTCTGACACCAACTTGGGGAGGAAAGGGTTTATTCAGCTTACATCTCCTGGGTCACATTTCATCACTTAGGGAGCCCAAGGCAGGAACTCAGGGCAGGAACCTGGAGGCCATGGAGGACTGCTGTTCACTGGCTTGCTCTCTACTGGCTTGCTCTCTGGCTCATGCCCAGCCTGCCTTCTTATACTGTCACTGCTCAACAATCAAGACAATACACCACAGATGTGGCCACAGGCCAATCCAATGGAGCCAATTCCCCAACCGAGGCTCCCTCAACCCAGGTGTGTCAAGTTGACACCAAAGCTATCCAGCACACCAACTTAACTCCAGCCACTGTCACAATGGCCACTTTGTTTTTTGTTTCGTTTTGTTTTTTTTGAGACAGGGTCTCCCTGTAGCTCCAGCTGTCCTGGAACTCTCTATGTAGACCAGGCTGGCCTTGAACTCACAGAGATCCACTTGCCTCTGCCTCCGACAATGGCCACTTTGAAAAGCACACATTCTTTTCATTGCACACACTCCAAATAAATTAGAATTCTCCCTGAAACTATCGATTTGAGAAATGGGCATTGTTTCTGTGAGCATACAGGATATACCCCGACATTTCATATAAATGATTGAAGAAGACCATTAGAGAAGAAGCAATGTTGTACAAGAAAAGAAGGAAGAACAAAAGCACCAGAGTTAACACTCCAAAATTGCCGGGGTTCATTTGCACTGAGATGTACCACACTGGCACAAAATTATTTATGCTGCTATATTATCTCATGTGGTAAATATTTGGCTGAGCTATTATTTAGTTGCTTGGTTAGTTTTAAGCCATTGAACCTTTAAAACCTTGATGGTGTTAAATCTAGGCCAAGAGATGGAATATAACCACAATGTATTGTAAAGTATGTTAATCTGATGTTGTTCAGTCTCTCTCAACACTCAGATGATGAACAATAAAAGTTTCCATAGGGATACATAAGCATGATTTTATGTGTAACATAAATAAAAGAGAGCTTTTCTCTTCATTCAAAGGCTATGATTTAATATAAAGCCCTAAAAGGGGTCATGTGTAGGGTAGAGATGACCCAGTGAGACAAATTAGTTCCTAGATGATTGGGTTGAATTTTAACTGTTTTAAAGAACATGGCAAGGTATTTACTGAACCTCAACTTGGTCCTGTCCATGCCTCCTACTTGATGGCCTGGATAATCAGTGAGTAATATGTTTTGGGTTAATCTTAATTAAACTGTCATTTTGCCATGTGATGATTCAGTAATATATAAAATCCACTTCTGACGATATCTCAGTGGAAGAATCTAGAACCACAGCTTTTGATTGATGGATTCATCTAATCCAAACAAATGAAATCTGTGTCTAAACTTTTGGTTAGATTATTATTTGAATCATGTGGTGAATGTTTACTTTTCCATTAACTGTCTCCTATTTAATAAAGTGGTGATAAAGGCAAATGCTTCCAGTTGCTGCTGTTGCTCTTGTTGTCTTGCAAATAAAACTGTTCAGTTACTCCTTATGCATAGTCTGATTGCATGACATATTCTTATAATTACACTGTGTATTTCATACTTCAATGAATATTTTACTTGTTGGTGTGCTGCAAGCATATATTTGAATCAAGAATTTCTTAGAACAGCTTCCCCAGTACTAGTTGTATACTTTTGTATCAGCAGCTGATTTAGATGCTCCAAAATATCACTGTTATGTATTCAGTAAGGAAGTGTTGAGCCTGTGTTGTTCTTTAGCTCTTGACTTCAGTACACATACCTAAACTACCACCCTCTCCAGGACTTGTGATTTTAACTACTCACATTTTGAAGCACTTCCATTTCCTGTTGTTTGAGATGATTCTGCAACTTCTTTGTGAGTTGATCCATTATTTTCTTCTTGTATACTTAACGCACTACTCTATTGGTGTTGCTGAAACCTTTGAGACCAAGACCTTCCTTGCATGGTTTTGGTCTTCTGCTTCTCTCTTGTTCCAGGATACTGCTATTAATGAAGGGTTGGGGTCTCTACTTCCTGCTTCTCTTTTCCTAGATGCCCCCTTTCCAAATCCATAAATTCATAACACCACTTGCTCTTACAGTTTATTTCAAAATGATTTCCCCAGTTGAAATAAACACCACCACATTAGAGAGGTCCGATCTGGTGCTGTTGGTCTACTCGATGTTCATATATAATCATTCACTGACTTCCATACTTCACTTACAACCTGGAGTTATTGTTGTCACATGTAATGGGCCTGTTCCTACTACAGAATACATTCTGTATGACAGTGGGAGAGGCCAGTTTCGAGATCTGGACCGTCCCAACCTAGCCTTCCCCATTGTAATTCATTATCCATAGAATATTGTGCCTAAAAAATAGGAAGAAAGTAGGGAAGGGGTATCAAGGTATTTGGCCATTGTCATGAAAGAAAATTAGCTCTAAATATGCTCTTTATTCTAGGAGTCCCTATGTCCCTCTATTGTGGGCTCTCATAAGCTCCCTTTTCTCTATGTTAGTGGAGGCGTGTGCATGTATGTATATGTATGTGTATGTCCTTCTCTAAATCTCCCCATCTCTGTCACTACCTTCTGCACTTTCTCCCTTTCGTACTTCTTCATCCAGATTACCTAATGTTCTTTCTCCCAAGTTCTTTGCTCTATAAGTCTGCTTGTATTTTAATAATGCATTTTGTAATCTTCAACTTCTTTCATTAAGTTCACCTCACTCAGAAAAAAATGACTATAAACTCTAGAATCTGGATTGCCTTCAAAATGAGGGTTGGAAGATTGTAAATACTTTCAATGTGATCATTTTTGCCACCAATGTCATTTGATTATTAGTCTATCCTTTGTGCATGACTCTTAAGTTAGATAAAATTCCTTCATTTCACAAACTCGTACTTCCGCAGAAGGCCCTTTCCATCATAAGTATTCTACCAACTCTTTGTTTTTGCCAGTTCACCACCACTGCTCTTCTAAGACTGGTGTCACCCATCCAGAAAAAAAGGCCAATTCCATCAGCATAGAGTTCCACACCCCTCCAGTGCTTCTGGAGCTCTCCTTGATTACACTTGCAGCCTTCATCACAAGGATTAGGAATCATCCCAGTGTTTCCATCCAACACAACCCTTCAGCCACATATACTCACAGGTAGTTTCAATGCTGGCTTACAGCCAGTATTCCATGAGTATTTGTTGAATAAAAATTAAAATTCTAAGCAATACATGCTATTTCTCCTTACTTTAAAATGGTCTAAAACTGCAAACAGAAAGATCAATGTACATACCTGTAAGCCTGTCTGTGTTTTCCAGATGACCTCAGCAAAGAGAAAAGATGAGAACTACAAGGGAGAGGGCAAAAAGAACATGTTCAGTAGCAAAAATCACGGACCAGTTTTTGCGCAATCAGAAACTGAAACTTGTTGACCACATCATAAGTGGAAATCATCTAATTAAAACACAGCATTGTACAAGGGCAGGAGACCAACTGTGGCCAAGAGTTCTTTTGCCATTGATTTAACAATGTTGAACTAGGTGATTCCAATAGAGATAGGCTTAAAGAAAATTCAAATATAACCAAATCATAATCAAATGGAAATCCCGCAGAGGCAATCATTGGGTAGAAATTTTCCAGAGCCCTAAGTTTAAGCATATGGGATTCTTTTCCAAGAATTATCCTAGTCAATGTGTGGGAATAAGGATTCATTTTTTAAACCACATTTCATCACAAAAATGGATCCCAAACTCATCTTACTTATTCCTTGGCTACAGACAGCTTTTGTTCCATATACAACATGTGGGGAAATTGGTGGTAGCCTTATAGACCCAGCGATCTGGTCCTACGTGTGTGAGAAATAAGCAATGGATGCAATCTTTTCTCTTTGCCCACTGAACTGAATTACCTCCACTAAATTGTCTCAGTGGGGATATCACAGCTAACTTTTTCACAATGAAACCCAGCTAAGGAACACAAAGGGGTTAGCTTTATGATGTGTGAGCGGTATGCTTAAGTCATTTGATAAACTAAAAATTTATAAGCACAAGTACTGATCTACATGCTTAAACAGTATCAACACTAGTCATTGTTTAAATCTAAAGTACCTGGGTAATACTCACATATTAATTATCTAACATTTATAGACCTTCTCTAATTTCATACTCTGAAAGATTCTGGTACAATATTGAGGGTGTGAGTTAAATTATGAGAAGATTTTTGTGTACCAGGGCAAGTAAGATTTGGCCCGTAGCCTGGAGGAACACACATTTAAAGGGGAAGTGACAAGTCTTGCAGTTCATAAAGAAGGAGAATGGTTTTTCTGGGTCCACTGGGTAGATGAAATTATAACCTTCGGTTTATTAAAAATGGATTGCCAAGGATGTAAAAACTGAGCTAGAACACTGGAGACAAGTTCAGATAAAGTAACTAGAAAACCAGAGATATATAGAGGAGAGAGAATTTCCAAGCTTTCAATGACAGGTGGATAAAGTGGTGAAGACAGAACACACAGATTTCTAGTTTGAAACAAGTAATCATTGGTAGGTTGCAATTGTGTTCCCTGGAAATAGATGCTGAACTTGAAAGGGGTGAATTGGGTGTTCCTTAGTGATCAAGTTCCTTGGAAGGGAGGTTGTGGAAGCAGAGCCATGCAATAGGAGAAGATAATCTGTAAGGTCAACCTAGCCACAGTCAACCTCTCAGAAGCTCTGGAGAATAGAAAGTTCATTGGAGATAACTTGAGAAAGGCTACAGTGGCTGGGCTTCCTGTTGTCATTGTGATTAGTGATTACATGGGAGTCAGCCCAGGAGAATCTCAATCTTTTTTTTTATTTTAATTATTTTTTAAATTTATTTATTTATTTTTAAGGGATTCTACAATACAATGACACAGTTGTTTGCAGATAGCATTGATGTCACTCATTATGTCATACAATCAGGTAATTGGTGCATTTTGCAAGTATCTATGTCCAAATTTTGAACAACCCAAGGTTCCCATAGACCAGTTGGAGAAGCTTGTATGCACAGACATGTTGATCAATCAGGAGTCCAGACTATATTCCTGTAGTCTCATGATTCACCCCTATCTCTCCACAGCCCTTACAATCTACCACGCCTCCTCTTCCGCAGTTTGTTCCCTGGGCTTTGGGAAAGGGGCACAAGTGGGTGAGAAGAAAACAGTCTAATTTCTTTGGCGTTGTCATTTTGGACTCCAGTCTATTCAGGTTGTTTCCCTTCATGGATTGACAGCTTTCCCAGTGATACCCTTTTTAGTCATATTAACAAAGCACAAGCTATTGGATGTACAGGCATTTAAGCAGTACCAATTATTATGTCAAACTAAGCTGTGAGCATAGACACAGATGCTTGGATGGCATGCTAATCCGCAAACTGTGGTTTCTCTATAAAGGGTGACAAGTTCTTACTGTGGCTCACGACATCGCCCAACCACCAGAGGACACAAGCTTGTGGCATCCGCTGTGAGTTATTCCTCCAAGGAGAGAGCCAATAGCCAAATAGATTTGGGATATATATAGACACTTGGCTGCCACTGTTGCACAGTATCTCCAGGCTGTTGAGGTGTAGCTGATATTGACGGAGGAGTCTTGCACTGTAAACTAGAGCAACTGTTACAGTGGTAATTTCCTATAAAACAGGCATAACGTATTAACTGATTGATAGGCATAGGAACTGTGAAAGGATATTTCCCTAACTAGAGCCAAATTCAATAGTAAAGTGTTTATAAGTTGTGTAATTAAGCAAAATATATTACTACAAGAAAGCTCTGACATCAGCAATGAATTATTCTGCCTAGGAGATGTTGGCTAGGGTATTCAAACCTGCCCCCCCCCCAAATTATAAAGGCCTTTTGCCTATAAGTGGGATATATGCAAGGAGAAAGGCAGTAAGTCCCTGTTGTCGAAGACCTTGTGTGAGCATGAAAAATGTTATGAGACGTCACTTGCTAGTGTACAACTGGCCTCTGCAAAGGCTAGAGAGCATTACCAAAGGCCACTAAAGCAATACAGCAAAATATTGGTCTCCCTGAGAATCTCAATCTTAACTTGAGATAGCTCTTGGACACTAAAGTAGGAACTGATCACCTTTCCAGCAGCTGGGACCAAACCTTACTTTAGGAGGATCTGGGCATGGTGCATCAGAGAATGAAATGGTTTGGTTTGCAGGGAATTGTGTGGACTTCTATCTTGGTGCTTGCTCTTGCTTGTATGTTGCTTATTTCCTAAAGGTACCTGTGTTCAAAACTTGGTACCCAAGGTGGTGCTGTTGGGAGATGATGGAAAATTTAGGAAGCAGAGAATAGTTATGTCATTGTAGGTGTGTCCTTGAAGGAAATTATGGGCTTATGGCCCCAGAAGAGAGTCTTTTGCCATGCCACTTGCTTCTGCCTAGCTTGGTTACCTCTCCATAGCCCCGAGGCAGCACGACCTGCAAATCATTAACTGAACCTCCAAAAATGTGGATCAAGCTAGGCACGGTGGCACATGCTGTTAATCCCAGCACTTGGAAGGCAGAGGCAGGCAGATCTCTGTGAGTTCAAGTCCAGCCTGACCTAAAGAGCAAGCTCCTGCCCAGCTGGGACTAAAGGGAGACTGTGTCTCAAAAAAATGTGGATCAAGATAAACAATCCCCTCTCTCTTTCTCTTGCTCAACAGTCTAACTATGTATCCTTGGCTAGACTAGAACTTTGTAGAAATGGCTAGTCTTAGATATGTGAATATTTTCTCTATATCAATTGATTTTTTCACAGGGTATGGTGGTGCATACCTATAATTCCAGCATTTGGGGATCGAGCAAGAAAAGCCATGATATGTCTTCAAGGTGATCTTTGAACTATATAGCAAGTTCAAAGCTGTCCTGATCTACATGAGACCCAGTCTCAAATTTTTTTAAAAAAAATTATTCTTTCAGATGTCTTCTTGTTAAAATAATAGAAACCCAAATAACAATCATATTAATACTTAGGGTCTGAAAAATACATAGTCTAGCCTAACCACTAGCCAATCAGTCACATGAGAGACCACAGTTCCTTAGAAGAACATTATTTCATTTGGGATTATTAACATTCAAATACAAATGGAAGCCAGGAGATTAGGAGATCCTCTAAGAAAGCATATGAGCATAAAAGATGGGCAAGGTGAGAAGGCTGCTAAGCACAGACAAGTAGGATGTGACCAGAAGATGTCATCTGCAAGGTTGAAGTGAGGAGAAGAATTCAGAGAGAATCATTTCATAAGACTCCAAGGAAGAAATGGATGTTGGGAGGAGAAACTGAACAGAAATTACCAGTTACTTTAGAAAATGTAAGCACACTGAGTGCCCAAAAGTTGAGTGTATGTAGGTGAGCATGGGTAAAGCTGGATGTCCTCCCAGCACCTACCTGTGTCCCCATCTGTAACTTTTCCTGCCATCTTTGATGAAAAGTTGTTTCAAAAGATGTTTACCCTAATTCTACCTTGCAGATACCATCTGATTCCTCTGTTTTCTTTCATTAATTAACTATGTCAATTATTTCCCCTTTATTTTTATTTCCTCTCTATCATCTTTTGGACTCCCAGGTTTTACAAATGGATTCTCTATTCTCTCAAAAGTTCTTAATAATATTCAGTTGTATAACCTAGAATAGTTTTCTAAACTTTGTGTTCAAGTTATTAGTATGGATAATAATTTTGGAGTTATCATTGATTCTCAGAGAGATGATTTGATGTACCAGAAATTTTAAAAGTACTAAGTAGCTGAACCAGGATTCAGATCGGTATCTGCCTGACCCAAAACGTTTTCCCACAGCACAATGCTGCCTTTTTTACACTTGGGCTTATTTTTATTTATAATAATCTTTGCTTTTCTGATGCATTTGACATATTGACTTTCTTTTTTCTCCTCCATTTGTCTCTGCCACTCTGGAAGCAATGCTTTTTAAATATGGAAGCAGCTGACCATGGGGGTGCACATCTTTAATCCAGAACCGGGGAGGCAGAGGCAGGCAGATCTCTTTGAGAGAGAGAGAGTAGCCTGGTCTATATAGTAAGTTCCATGCCAGCTGGGGCTACAGGGAGACCCTTTCTCAAAACAAAAACAATTATAACTAAATGAAAGAAAGAAAGAGAGAAAGAAAGAAAGAAAGAAAGAAAGAAAGAAAGAAAGAAAGAAAGAAAGAAAGAAAGAAAGAATTCCAGTTTTACCTTTAGAGGCCAACCTACTCCTTATTTCTAACATGTCCAGAATATCTGGCCTTACCTCCAGCTCTAGAGACAATATTTTGTCACTAAAAAAGCAAACAGCATGTCTCAAGTGTGTATGTATATCTCTCTGCTTCTTTAAGATCCTACCTTTACCTCATTCTGCTGCCTCTGGGAGAATTCCCATGCACCAAGATTTTAAAATGAACTTGCTGAAAATAACACGTAACTTCGATGATTTGATGAAATCCTCATCTTTCACTGTACCCTGATGATCTAGTGCTTGGCCGGCATCTTCCTAACTGGGGCCTTCCAGTCACAATTTACATGGCCAGCAGCCACCATAAACGACTCACCAGCTGGCCAGCCAGTTCTCTGCGTGGCTTTGGGTCTTCTCATTTTCCTTCTGCCTTGCTCTCATTCTATACCTGATCCCAGTGTCTGCCAGACTGCTGGTTCTTTGGATTGTAATTGATGGTGATTAAAGTCTACATCTCAAAATAATGGACACTGGAATTCTCTGAGGATATTTTGTTTTGTGTTTTGGTTTCCTTACCATGTAATTTGGCCTATTCCTAGACGCTTCAGAGCAGTTACCGGTCCAAGGCCCAGTATTCTGAAAGTCAAATCTAGATCTAATCTACATGGCCAATGCCTAGGCAGGTCACCCTTGTGCCTCAGGAAAGAATCACATGGTGAAGCAAATGCATTCACATCTTTTCTTATGTAAAATTCTCAGAGACATGGACTGATTCCGATTAATTTTTGGATCTCTCCAGTTTTTAGCACCATGCTTCATGCTCAGTAGTTACGCAGTAAATTTTTGCAAAATTAAGCTGGCTGAACCTTAGAGTTTCAGTATTTAACTGTGCCGGGCATTCTTGGTCTAAACTGCAATGAGTCAACATTTCCCTTACATGTAAATTAGTGATTCTGATTGGAATTGTCTATAAAATACTGTAACATTTAATACCCTCAAGTGAATACTTCAAAATGCGTTTTATGACTCTTACATAGCTATAAAACCCCAAAGAAAAAAAGTTTTCATTTGTTATGGATTCTGAGCCTAATTTCATTTTTTTTTTCCTTTTAGAAAAAAAAAAAAGATTACTTGAAAAATTCTAGAGCTTGGAAGGAACTGGTTTTCATTCAAATTAAATGTGTGAAAATTCTAAAATAGTAGAGGCACATAGGATAAGATTGAATTTTCTAAAGAATAAATCAGGAATTCCCTTTGCATTTCTAGTCTTTAGTCTTTTTTCTATTTTAAGTGATAGCGTATTCTTTATTTTTTATGTAAACTACAAAATAAGACACACAAAGATGTAGCCACAGAAGTTCTAGCTGAGTCATTCACTTGCCGTGGATGTGGTATATAGATAACCACAGAGGGACATACATTCCTCTCTTCAGGACCATCATTGCACTACTGGATACATCTCAACTTCTGAATATCACTGAAACATAGTAACCATGGGTAGAACACTTTGTCTATAAAGTGATAGTTTTTGCTAGTGTGTAGAGTTAGGAATAGAAGTTGTCACTGGAGGTTTATGCCCAAAGGCCCAGATCTAGGAGTACTTATATTAAGCAATAACATGAGTAATATTGAAAAGTAGAGAAAAGAAATTGTCAATGAATTGGATCATTGGCAAGATGAACAAAGGAGGCCAATGGACCCCAGATATGTCCTCGAAGTACTCAACACTTCAGCTAGTTAGACTTAACTAGTTATATTTAACTAGGTGAAATGTTGAGGTAGGATGTAAGAAGTGTGCACAGCACAGCAGCTTTACTCATGGTTTGTTTGTGATGATCTCAGGTCTCCTTCCATTCAGGCAGTAAGGAAAAGAAATAAGTGACTGTCATTGCGTGAGGGTTGCAATCTTGTTCTTATAATGACCCTTGTTCCAGAATGCAGCCTATTAATAACATGCAATTTCAATCATGTGGGGAATAAGGGTTATCCTATAAGATTTTCCTCTTCCTGGAATACAAGTGACTGCTCATTTAGGACAATAGCTCTTATCATTGTGCTTTGAAGAAGAATGAGATAGATTAGGTATCACAGTTTTCAAATGGAAATTGCTTGGGTAATTAATAAGCCTAGTCAGAGTTAAGCAGGAGAAACAACATGAAAGAAAATATATCAAGCTTTCTTTCCACCTGAACCTTGTGGCTTCAAGGGAGTGAAAGCTCTTTAGCAAAAGCCGCTTGTAAGCATCTGTTGCAGAATGACTATATGGAAGATAATATTGGCATTTGAGGAGACTTTTAGATGCCTTCTTTATGTTCCTCTCTTCAATTCTAAATCAATTCTGATATGCAAAAGAGCAATATACAGGGAGACCCAAAGAGGATGCTGGGAACTCACAGCAGCAGTCTGCTTGATTCTGAGCCCTAGAACCAAGCAAATACACTCACCACTCCATGGGGAAAAGACGATCCAGTGCCTTCCCCACCAAGTTTCCACATGGTCTACTAGAGCAGATTCTCCGCAGGCAGGCAGAAAACTGGAAGTGGGAAGAATTAGATGTGCCAGGTTTCCCTGGAAAACTTGCTAATCTTTATGTTACTCTCCCTGCCCTGGGAACAGAGAGCAAAGAGACTGAAAGGGAAAAGTCCATTGAAAAGAAAAGAGAAGTGGGAAATAAAAGCATCTCTGTCAGCACTGTCAGATGAGATATAATTGGCTGACCCCTGAACTGATTTGTCTGCTCTTCGAAGTGGTGTTGGGGACTGCTGGGGAGAAATAAATTTGTATGCAGGTGGGTTTCTATGAACTGTGCTTCAGTTTCTTTTTCTAACAATGGTTTGGGCTTTGTAATGACACTTAAGTGCTGCTTTTTTATTACACCATAAATGCACACTAAAATTAAATGTAAAATTCTCACATGGAAACTTCCTTTCCTCGTAAATTAGGATATCAAAAACTAGTATGCCTCAATAATAATCTTTTCCTTGGAATGCTTTAACTCCTTGCTGCAGTTTTCTTCAACATTTCAGTTCTTAAGAACAGTTCTATTAGAGGCTGAGAGATGACCCAAAAGTTACAGCACCCACATGGTGGGTAACAATTGTCTGTAACTCTAGTTCCAGGGGTTCTGATGCAGTCTTCTGACTTTGCCAGCCTTACACAACAAGGGTGTATTTATATACATACAGGCAATAAAATGAAAATAATAAATAAAATATTTGAAAAAGAACACTTCCATTAAATATGATGGCAATCTTATTTATGATAAAATTTATTGTAATTTTATTTCTAATACCAATAAGTTGTAAAATCAGAGCTTTCCAAAAGATTGTATTAGTCATAAATGCCTGTGAAGAAGACTAAGTTTGGTCCCAGGCAGGAAGCAAGCTAGGAAGGAATTTTCTTAGAATCCAACAGGGAAGCTTCAAGAAGTAGTTGTGATATTGATGTTGAATAGTACGACTGAAATATTTTCTTCTATCAAGTAAGACTGAAATATTTTCTTCTATCAAGTAAGAGGTCACTGTGACCACCAACAGGAGCAGTTTTAATGATGTGTGGAGATCAAGGCAGTTTATAGAAAGTGAAGGAGTACACTTTCTATGGAAAGGGAAACAGCACTGTCAGAGAATACAAGTTTCTGCTTCAAAGGCTTGAAAATGAAAAGAAGGAAAAAATATTACATATTATAGGAAATGTTATGTAAACAGATAATCAAAATTTTTAGATATTGCTACCATCAATAAATGTACTGAAATCCTATAGTGACTTATAAAATATATTCTACAAAGTGGTAGAATATGATAAAGTGCTACATATTATATAACTCCAATAATTAGACCATGTTTTATAAAATGGAACTAAATAAAATTATATATTTTTTCAAAAATACTTTATTATTTTTAGTTATTTTTTGTGTATGAGTTTACTGCTTGCATGTAAGTACATTCACGTTGTGCAGTGCCCACAGAGGTCAGAAGAAGGTGACAGATCCCCAAGAACAGGAGTTATGGATCATTATTACCCGCCATTTACCCACCATTTGGGTGCTGGGAATCGAACCTATGTCCTCTGCAAGAGCCCCCAGTCCTCTTAACCACTGAGCCATCTCTCCAGTCCAACAAGAATGCAAGTCACAATTTTGAAATAATCAGTTAAATTAAATTAAAATTCTTATTTTATGTTCCTTTTACAGGAACATTAAGCAGTTTTCTGCCTCTGCCTTTACTCTTCCCACAAACACTCCCAAACCTGGTATTGGGCCAAACTTGTCAATTTTAGTGATAGTAAACATGGGTCAAAGGGGTGGAAATAAAGTAGCTTGTGTTGGCTATTTTTTCCTTTCCTCAGTGCCTATTCATTTTAGGCATGGTGTGTACTATGTATAAGTCAGGGGTTTAACCACTTTGTCTATATTGATTTGTTTCATTCTCACAACAGTCTATAAGAAAAGTTCTTCAATTTTTCATACTACAGATGAAAATAACTAAGACATGTACAAATTTAGGTTACTCAATGGCACCCAGCTAGTTAAAAGCGAACTTGGATTCCAACTCATTCAAGCATATTACCTGGACCATTTCTCTTAACCACTGCTCTACCCTGTCCTTCTCTCCATTGCTTTGACAGTGTGGGTATATGTGTTCCTGTACAGATACATATGCATGTATGCATCCATAGAAGGCACAAGTTGATGGCTGTCTTCCTCTATTACTCCACCATATTTTTTGAGATAGGGTTCTCCACTAAACAGGGAACTCAACAATATGGCTAGACTGGCTGGCCAGAAAGCCCCTGAGATCCTGTTTCCATATCTCTGGCACTAAGATTGCAGTACATACTACCAACCTGGCTATGCACAGTGATGCTAGAGATCAGAACCAGGCTCTTCATGCTTACCAAGCAAGCATCTCCACAGTCCTATCCTTGAGCTTTTGTTTTGTTGTTGCTTTTGTTTGCATCTAGGTGGTCTGAAAACTCAAAAGTGGGGCTGGAGAGATCATTCAGTGGTTAAGATTATTGGCTGCTTTTGCAGAGCACCTGGGTTCAGTTCCCAGCACCCACATGGCAATTAACAACTGTCCATAATCCATAACTCCATTTCCCTCTTCTGACCTCCACGAGCATTTCATAGCATGAGTGTACTTAGATACATACACTCATACATGTAAAAAGTAAATAAAATATATAAAATAACAAAAAATAAAAACCTCAAAAACCTATGTTGGGGCTGGAGAGATGGCTCAGTGGTTAAGTGTGCCAACTGCTCTTTCAGAGGACCTGGGTTCGATTCCCAACACTCACCTGGAGGCTAAGAACCATCTTTAAGCCAGGTGTAGTGGCACATGCCTTTAATCCTAGCACTCGGGAGGTAGAGACAGGCAGATCTCTGTGAGTTCAAGACCAGCCTGGTTCACAGAGTGAGCTCCAGGCTAGCTGGGGCTATAGGGAGACCCTGTCTCAAAACACAAACAAACAAACATTATAATGTTATATGTTGAAATGTTCTCAAATTTTACTTCTAATGTAACTATGCAGATAGATCAAAATAATCATTATTTACTTTTTAATATATTTATGTAACATAAGTATATATTTAATATAAGTTTTATAATTAATTTATCTCTAATATTATATATATTACTCTTCTGAAAATTAGATATAAACATACTTCCTACTATTAAAGACATAGAAAATTGGCAATCACAAACCTTTCCTGTTTGTTATCTATCCAAAAGCTAATTATGCTTTCCAATTCCCATCATTTACTTTATGGAAAAAATTGAAAAAAATCCTTCTTTGAATTTTGTATTCTTGTGGGAGAAATGCAGATAATGAGCAAAAGAAGAGGGGGTACAAAATTTTAGACGGTGGCAAGTGCTAAAGGAAGGAGTACAGCACCTGAGATCGGGAGTCAGTGACGTCACACAGTTCTAAAAAAAGTGATCAGAGTACTGAGAGAAGGAAAGCATTTTTAATGTTTTATGATTTTTATTTTATTTGTATGTGTAGTAAGTTGTCAGTTCCACGGTGGAACACACAGTCCAAGGACACATGGCAGAGAGCAATTCTAAGTACAAAATGGTGCTTCATTCAAATGCAACATGTCATTATGTAGGCACTATGACATCACCTCCTAGCAGCTAATCCCAGACCCTTATATCACTGCAGTCACCCCAATGTGTGGGCATAGACAGATAGGACTTGCGACCCTCATTCTCAAATGTTAGCTCACACACACAACTAAGCTCAAATCAGACATGCCTACATATATGAATGTATTTCTTGCATATATGTAAGTACACCCATGTTGGACAATGCTCACAAAGGTCAAAAGAAGGCTTTGGATCTCCTGGAACTGAAGTCACAGATGCTTGTTAGCCACGGTGTTCTGAATCCAACTCAGAACCCCAGGAAAAGCAGCCAGTGCTCTTAACTGCTGAGCCATCTCTCCAGCCCTGAAAGAAAACACTTGAGGTTCAGATAAGCAAAGGAAATGCCAGGCAAATCTGTGTAATACTCTCCCAAGGTTGGTTAAGGGCCAAGAATTCACCATGTTTAAGCCATATCAAGGAGGTAGGTATAGAAAACAGGGGCTATAAGCTCAAAGAGACAATGATGGGCCAGTGATCACAAAGCTTTGTAAGCAAGCCCAAAACTGGTTTATGAGAAGATAATGGAAATATGGGGCAGAGGATGTAACCGGATTTATGTGTTTGAAAGAATGACTCTGGACAGCATGTTGAGAAAAGACTAAAGAACCACAGTGGAGGAAAAAGACAACAAACCAAAGTACTGAAATAACTTAAGCCAGAATAACAAAGAGACTTGGCTGGCAAAGATAACTACAAAATTTGAGACCTAAAAAACTAGAAGGCTGAAGTTGGCATTATGTGGCACAGCAAAGGCAATGACGATGTACGAAATGGTGAGGTGTCTGAACAAAAGCCTTTTGAGAGTTCTTGGCTCTCGGGTGGGCTTTAGGTCAGGATAGTCACAATCATGCAAAACTTCCACTGCGTCAGTGCTTTCTCTATTCTTAGCTCTTAAATTCAAAGAATGAAATTCATGGACCATGGAGAGTGAGTTTTAGAAATTATATATTCATAGGTGAGAGCTTTAAAGGAAGGAAGAAGGCACAACAGCTGTTAGAAAAAGCAGGACCTGACTTATTGTCCGCAGGCTTTTCAAAAATTAAGACAGAAAATGGGGTCAGCAATGGGAGAATGACACGGTGGGCATCCAGGAGGTGCTCAGGTGCCTCCTTTCGATTGTGGTCCTGTCCTCGTGTTTAACTGCCATAAAAAAGTAAGAGATAACCGGGACCCCTGAACCAGAGCTCTTCTGGTGTTCCTGGCCTCTGGCAGTGACATTTTCTGAGCTGATGCTGTTCTGTCTCTGTCCATTTGAGCAACTTCTATCTCCCATTCTCATCAACGGTACTACAGCACATTCTATCTCCCATTCTCATCAAGGGTACTACAGCACCTTCTATCTCCCATTCTCACCAACGGTACTACAGCACCTTCTATCTCCCATTCTCATCTACGGTACTACAGCACCTTCTATCTCCCATTCTCACCAACGGTACTACAGCACCTTCTATCTCCCATTCTCACCAACGGTACTACAGCACCTTCTATCTCCCATTCTCACCAACGGTACTACAGCACATTCTATCTCCCATTCTCACCAACGGTACTACAGCACCTTCTATCTCCCATTCTCACCAATGGTACTACAGCACCTTCTATCTCCCATTCTCATCAATGGTACTACAGCACCTTCTATCTCCCATTCTCACCAATGGTACTACAGCACATTCTATCTCCCTTTCTCATCAATGGTACTACAGCATATTCTATCTCCCACTCTCATTAATGGTACTACAGCACCTTCTATCTCCCATTCTCATCAATGGTACTACAGCACATTCTGGCAAAGAAAGTCAGAAGGCTTTGTATCTATTTGCAGATCTGTTTTGAATGGTAATTATTTTCTGTTTTTTTTTTCATGCAAGCATATGTTGAACTTTGAGAATGATCTTCTCCATACCCTACTTCCCTCCCATTCTTCCACCTGCCATTAGCCTCCTTTGCTCCCAGGTTCACTTCCACTTTTCTGATATATAGATATATATATATATATATTATATATAGAGATATATATAGATATATATTTTTTTTTTTTTTTTTTTTTTTTTTATTTTTCTTTTTGAGACTGACCTAATTTGTCTAATATATTTATTATACAAAGGGATGCTTAATAAATAATAACCTATTAACCACATATGTATGAGTGGAAACATCAGAGGAAAGATTCTTCTGGAGATAGAAAGCATGCAGCTGATAAATACCCATTTTCCCCATACAGAAAAGAAGGACGGATGTTCCTTTGGGGACTTTCACATTCAAGGGTAGGGAAATATTACCATTTAATCATCTCTCTTGACTGACAAGGTCAGCATTATCTCCCAAGAGAGAGAGAAATCTGAATATATTACCAAGCAGTACTGAGAGTCCAGATAGCCTTGAAGATCCCGAATTTGTAGCACTTCAAGTTTGTGGTTACATATGTTGCTTTTACAATGTGCAGTAGTTTATATATGATGTGAAATTAATGTTTCTGTGAAGGCATTAGAGAAATAATAGCTATAGTATCCAAACTGAGAATAAGCTTATATAACAGTTAACATTTATATTTATTTATATATACATATATCAGAACATTGATATACAACAGTAGTAGAACTCAAATGAACTAGATACCTTGTAACAGAAAGAATGATTTATACTTCCCAAATCCTTATTTACACTAACTAACCAGAAAGCCATTTATATAGAATGTGCAATATCTAGGGCATTCAAATAAGGAAAAAAAATCACACGGTAAAATTAATGCTTTCATAGTTGTGACATTTATAGTTTACCACTATGACAAATTATCTTTGCATTTTTCATTCCATGCTGGTTTCATTTGGTTCAAGCCAAAATCCCATGTGATTCCTTCTATGTGTCCCTGGAATTTTTCAGCAGAAACAGACAGAATAAAATAATTGTGGTTGGTCAAATATCTTAACAAAGGATAGAATGTCCTCTCATGACATTCCAAAAAGATGATTTAGTCTAAGCAGAGGAAAGCACAGAAGAAGCTGTGGCCTTGGACATGCAGACTCCTCATAAGCAGACCAGCCTTACATGGACTTGTGTCAAAGAAATAATAATCATTAAGGAGGTTTAATTTTAAGAGCCTTCAAATACCAAAAGACTTTAAGAAGATAAAGATAGAAATGAATGAATGTCTATTCTAGCATTCTTCTGAATTATTAGGTTATAAAAAAGAAAGTTCACAAATGAGAAAATGAAGATGGCTGAGAAACATCTTAAAAGTGTTCAACATCACTAATAATTAAGGAAATGCAAATTAAAACCACTTTAAGATATCATCTTACTCGGATAAGACTGGCTAAGATCAAGAAAACAAATGATACCAAATTCTGGAGAGATTGTGGGGAAAGGGGAACACTCATTCACTCCTGGTGGGAATGTAAACTTGTACAACCACTATGGAAAGCAGTGTGGAGAACCCTTAAACGACTCAAAATGAGCCTACCACCTGACCCAGTAATACCACTCCTGGGTATATAACCATTAGGCTCATCCTATTGCAGAGATACATGCACAGCCATGTTAATTGCAGCTCTCTTCACAATAGTGAGAAGCTGGAACCAACCAAAATGCTCCTCAACTGAGTGGACAGAGAAAATGTGGTACATCTACACAATGGAGTTCTAGGCAGCAGTAAAAAAAGATGGTATCATGAACAATGCAGATAAATGGATGGAACTACATGGATATTATGATAAATGAAGTAACACAGTCCCAGAAAAACAAACGATGAATGGTATCCCTCATTTGGGGATGCTAGCACCAAGCAACTAGTTGTAAGACAAACTGAACAATGTTAATGTTATATTCCTCTTTTTCTGAAGTGTGACTCTTAAAATGTGACTCCCTTAACAGGCTGTAGAATTAACCTACCACTTACTTTCAGACTTTGTAATCTTGGTATATGGGTGGAGGGTATGTAGGCATACTTTAGAGTAATATAAATTTAAAAAAGAAAAATTTGAATTTTGAAATATGATATGGAAATAGCATACAGTTTATTTTCAGAAGACATAACTTAAGTATAGTTGATACATAAATATATACATATATTGAAGCAATACAAATTGGAGGGAACAGCAACCACAAAAGAACTGAGACAGGGAACCGAATGAAACAGTAAGGTTCTCCCAAGAGCAGTGATCCTCTGCTTTGAAAAACTTTAAAAAGACTCAGAGAAAGATACAGGGAAGGTATGGCAGAATGCATGAACTCGGGGTGTAGGGGGCATGGAAAGGGAAATTAGTCTAAATTGGACTGAGAAATGATGTATGAAATGCACAAAAGTTCAATAAAAATATAAGAAACTGAGTAATAAGGAATTCTTAAACTGTATCCACACAATTGACAATCTAGCAACAACAGAAGCCAGATCTAGTTCAGAAAGAAAAGGGCATTTAAAGGACCCTGGAGAATATTGGATTTCTGCTTTAAAGAGCTGTTACCATGCTTCATTTCCAACTCTTTCTAGGCCCTACATCTCTTCATTCGAAATTCTAAATGGTTAACAGAATATGATAAGGGATAATTCCCAGGGACTGGGGACAGTTTCTGATAAAGAGGAACTCTTAAGTCGTAGGGTCTCCAGAAAATTTTATCACAGGAAATTTCAAAGAAGTGGAAGAACGAAGGGAGAAAAAATACTTTTATAAGTTTATAGGGGAAGAAATCTAAGTATTAGGAAAGAAAACAGCTCCAAAATGGAGGAAAAGAATATGTAAGAGTGATGTCATCAAAGAAGATAGAAAAGCATCCAGAAGAGAGAGTCATCATTACCAAGAGTCCAAAAGTGCAAAAATCCCAAACTACTGACCATGCTGGTGGATAGTTATAGTGTCAGCAGAGCATAGGGAAGCAACAGGAAGCAAGACACTCAGGTCTTGAAAACCCACACAGACCATGGACAATAGAAGCTAATAAAAGAATTGCCTAGACAGGTGTTGTGGTGCATGCCTTTAATCCCAGCACTCGGGAGGCAGATGCATGTGGATCTCTATGAGTTCCAGGCCAGCCTGGTTTACGTAGTGAGCTCCAGGCCAGCTGTGACTAATTTAGGCATAACCACTTGCAGGCTACCTTGTTAAAAAGAGAAAAGATCTTAGAGTCAGGGAGTATAAAGCCAAAGACCTTGAGCTCTTGAATGTTGTATAATCAAACAGAACTTACCCTTGGAATTTTATTGTTTGACCTTACAAAATAGAGATGGCAGTATCTAATTTTCAGGGGCTACTGTAGATTAATAAACATAATCGCAAATTTTCTGGGACAGTAGAAGCAATAAATAATACCTATTGTTACTTGTCTTATAATTATCATTCCTAATTTCATTATATCCATGTCTTTTCCCCTCAACTGCTTCCTACTTGGCTGATGGTTACAGAATATTTACTGAATGTCATACAAAGCTGGATTCTTTGTAAGCACCTTCTCATCTAACCCTAAAAAGTACTCTCAAATAATGTTGGAGATTTGAGTCACATGCTCAAGATAAGACATGTAGGCAAAGAATTATGAATTCCCTGGAAACAAAAGCAGTTCAAACTTCTGCTGCAGCATCCATCTTTATACACATATGACAGTCATTTTACTTGGAAAAGTATTGGTTAAAACCTTCATTTATAATTTCAGATGTAAAAAGCCCATATAGAAATCCATAGAGTTCAAAAATGTTTTCTTCTAAATGTATTTGCTGATCCGTGTGGGTGTATGTGTGTATTTGTTGTGGCCCACGCTTGGAGTTCAGAGGACAGTTTACAAGAACTAGTTTCATCTTCCAACATGTTGATCCCAGGGTTCAAACTCAGATTGTCAGGCTTTAGAGGCACATGGGACTAGAGAAGCCATGTTCACAAACCAAAGGTATTTATTCTCTGGTAACCAAATTTGAATACTATTTTGTTTAACTTTTTGATTCTAAACTTATAATGTGTCAGGAAAATGTTCATGCATAAGAAATTGCCCCCAAATAAATACCTAAACCTCAAAATCATCCTCTAAATAATAAACAACTGTTTACTATTATAGCTCATGTTTTCTTTTTTTTCTTTTTTTTCATTTTTTAACAATAAGTAATAATTTATGAGTACAAGCATCCTTCATGTAAAACCAATTTGCAAGCAGTTGTGCCCAAACCCACACAGCCCAAGGGTCCCACAATCCAGCTGGAGGGGAGCTTGTATGTACAATCAAGTTGATCAAATAAGTGTCCAGTCTATATTGCTGTAGCTTCACCATTCGCTCCAATCACAGCCCTTACATTCTACCACACCTCCTCTTCTGCAGATTGTTCCCTAGGCTTAGAAAAGGGGCACAGGTGGACGACAGGCAAAACAGACTACTTTCTCTGGAGCTGTCATTTTGGACTCTGGTCAATTCTGGCTGTTTCCTTTCATAGACTGACAGTTTGTCCAGGAATAACTTTTCAGTCCTACTAATGAAGCACAAGCAATTAGATATATAGGTATTTAAACAGTACTAATTGTTATGGTAGGTTACTTCGGTATAGACACAGATGTTTGGATGGTGTGTTAATCCATGAATTATGTTTTTTCTGTAAAATATGACAGGGTCTTACTCTTACTGTGGCTTATATCATATCCTAACCACTTAAGGATGTAAGCTTGTGGCATCAGCCATGGGTTATTCCTCCAAGAAGAGAGCTAACAGCCAATTAGATTTGGGATATACAGACATATGGCTGCCACTGCTGCACAGTATTTCCAAGCAAGTGAGGTGTAGCGGGTGCTGACAGAAGAGTCTTGCTTGACTCAAGGAGACCTATATTTGCTTTATTGGTTTAGTGGCCTTTGGTAACCCTCTCTGGTATTCCAGAGACCAACTGTACACTTACAAGTGCGGTCTCAATACATATTTTCCATGCTTACATCACGTCTTTGACAGCAGGGCCTTATCGCCACTCTTCTTGCAGGTATCCCAGTTTACAGGCAAGAAGCCTTTACCTTTTGTGGGGGCTTGGATCCCCTGGTCAACGTCTCTTTGGCAGAATAATCCATTGCTGATATCAGAGCTCTCCTGTATTAATATATTTTGTTTAAATGCACAGCTTAAGGAGACTTTAATATTATATTTGGTTCTGAATAGAGAATAATCCTTTTCACAGTTCCTATGTCTATTAGTCAATTAAAGAAGGCAGTTTTACCTGTTTTATAAGAGATTACCTCTATAACAGTTGGCTCCAATTTACAGTTAGAGAACGACCTCATCATCATCATATTTCTCCTTGTTCTATGAAGGGGAGGTAAGAAAGTCTCTCGTATTAAAACTTTGTGGCACCTAAAAAGTAATATCGTTAGGACTCATTATAAACAGTTGTGACAAGTAGGATACACAGAGAGGTTTGATGTCTGTAGCAATCTGAGGCTTTTCTTCCTTTCAATGTTTATACGGGCCAACCTTTCTGCTGGTACTTCCTGGTACATCCTACACAATGCAAAGCTGTATCTTTTCTTTCTCAGCTGTTAAGTTGGTGACATTTTGACCTCTGGGAACATACAAATATTTTCCTGTAGTTAGTTTTAAGACTTGAATTGCAAAGTTTTTGACAAAAAGGTTTCATATCTATCTGTATACCCCCCCTTTTTACTTTAGGATTTTATTTTTTGACCCATGAGTCTCAGAAAGGCAGCTACAGTACCCATACCTATAGGCAGAAATCAAGGCGCATATTTAATCAAATTCGCCCAAGCTGTTTTGGGTAACTTTATGTCATTAACTTGGGAAGCAAACTTAATTCCTTAAGTTAGATCATCCTAGAGGTAAAAGAGAATGCTACAAAATGATATTCTACAACAGAAAAATTATAGAGAACATTTGTATGTGCCAATCCCAAAGTTATTGTTATATAGATTTTAAGTAAAACAAATGTGGACAACAATTTATATTTCCAGTTAACTCAGATGCATTACCGTTTTTATCAAAACCTTTAAACCAATGTCATTTAATATACACATATTTACTTTTACTAAGCCCTAAAACACCATGTAAGCTGTAGACAGAATCTGGGCAAAATTGGATACTTGTTGAACTCACATCAATTAAATATACATTAATCGAATATAGACCAGTGTCCCCCTCCCAGCCCTCCCACCCCTCCTGATTCACCATTTCAGTCAGTTTTCTGATGCAGTCTTTCTGTTGTTGTTCTTTTAATATGCATCCCTCTCCACAAGAAATATTTACAACTGGGTTATTGGCACTAGCATCCACAGATGAGGGATACCATTTGTCGTTTGTTTTTCTGGTACTGTGTTATTTAATATAATATCTTCTAGCTCCTCCATTTACCTGCAAATTTCATGATGTTGTCTTTCTTTACTGCTGCATAGAACTCCATTGTGTACATGTACCACATTTTCTCTGCTCGTCAGTTGAGGGGCATTTGGGTTGGTTCCGGCTTTTTGCTATTGTGAACAGAGCTGCAATAAATATAGCTATGCATGTATTTCTGCAGTAAGATGAGTCTTGTGGGTATATACCCAGGAATGGTATGACTGGGTCAAGTGGCAAGCTCGTTTTGAGTGTTCCAAGTGTTCAAACTATATTATAGGGCTATAGTCATAAAAACAGCCTGGTACCGGCACAAAAACAGACCAGTTGACCAATGGAATAAAAGTGAAGATACAAATCTGAGCACATACAATTTCAGCCACCTCATATTTGACAAGGGGGCTAAGAAGACACAATGGAGGAAAGACAGCATCTTCAGCAAGTGGTCTTGGCAAAACTGGATCACCACCTGTAGAAGAATGAAATTAAATCCCTACCTCTCGCCCTGTACAAAAGTCAATTCCAGATGGATCAAAGACCTCAACGTCAAACCCAAAACTCTGGAGGTGATAGAAGAAAAACTTGGCAGCAGACTACAAGACATAGGTGTAGGAAAAGACTTCCTAAATCAGACAGCAGCTGTGCAAGAATTAATGTCGACAATTGACAAATGGGACCTCATGAAACAAAAGCTTCTGTACATCAAAAGAAAAAATAAAGTGAAGAGACAACCGACAGAGTGGGAGGAAACCTTCACTGAAGATACATCCGACAAAGCATTAATTTCCAGAGTATACAAGCTACTCAAAAAACAAAGAAGAAAGAAAACAAATGAATCACTCAAAAGATGGAGCAAAGAACTGAATAGAGACTTCACAGAGGAGGAATTAGAGATGGCTGAGAAATATCTTTAAAAACTGTTCAACTTCACTGATAATTAGGGAAATGCAAATTAAGACCACTCTAAGATATCATCTCACTCCAATAAAACTGGCCAGGTTCAAGAAAACAAATGATATCAAGTGCTGGAGAGGTTGTGGGGAAAGGGGAACACTCGTCCATTGCTGGTGGGAATGTAAACTTGTACAGCCACTATGGAAAGCAGTGTGGAGAACCCTTGGAATACTCAAAATAGCTCATGTTTTCTAAGGAGAGCCTTATGAGTTCTACAGGTCTGTACTGGATTAGTCAATCTACACTGGCTTCTGACATGTGGCTGTGGTCACTTAGCCAGCTGTCTGGCAGATACGTGATCTTTGCACAGTGTAGTGTTGCTGCTCTAACTTATTACCACAAGCTTCATGTCTTAAAACCACACAAATTTATTAGCTCTGAAGGATAGAAGTCTGCTGGCCCCAGAATAAGAAGGGAGAGATGGGCAAAGACTTTATATTTCTCATTCTGATTCTGACCCTCCTAATTTCATTTTCTTCATTCTTATTTAATTTTTTCAACTTTCATACGACATATTTTAATCATATTTAGACACTTTCCACTATCTTCATCCCCCTCAATGACCCCCACCTGCTTCCATGTATTCTATTTTATATGTTTTATGTATGTATGTATGTATGGATATATATATATGCATGTGTGTATATATTAAGGCTTATGAATCAAATCTGTATCACCAAATGCTCTTTGGTGTGGGTTACTCTGGTTTCTCACCCGTCCTATCTACTTTTTAAAAGCACCCTTGTGATTAAGATAACTGATCAAAATAATTCAATATTATATCAATTAAAAATCCTTAATTTAACTGCATTTTCAATGTTCCTTTTGCATATTTGAGGTAAGATATTTCCAGATTCTGAGATAAAGATGTGGATATCTTGGGGGAAGTGACGAAGTTTACTGTCCTTCCATAGATACTTCCTTCACTGACCATTTACATACTTCCTGACCATTTCCTCTTCAGTTTGGCCCAGGCTTAGGAAATGGATCTAAAACCCCTAGAACTGAAAGAGGCTGGGCTACAGGACATAAGAGCTCATCTACTCTCTGGTATATCCATTCTCTTTTACCAAAGTAAGTCACTTATCCAACTCATTTTCAGGAGAACTAGGTATCTATTCCACCTCTTTATGGGATATTATAATGTCACATCATAAGGTCTTGGACATAGCAGAGGTATTCATTAGGCTTTTACATTGCTGTGTGATCAGTAATTTAAAGGAGGACAGATTTATTTAGACCCATACGTGTCAGTCTATCATATCAGGGAAGGTATGGTAGAACAAAGCAGTTTACACAACCTTAGCCAAGAAGCAAAGAGAGACCAGAGCAAAATACAACCCAAGAGATACATCTCAGTGTCTTACTTTCTCCAACTAAGCCCCACATCCTATCTTCACCACATCCCAATAAGGCATCATGTTATAAATCCATCAAGGATATAATCTGCAGATCAGGCCACAGCACTCCTGATTTAACTGTCTAGCAATTCCCTCACTGAAATTTACACATTGTTTCCAGTCTCCTAGAATTCATTAATCCAATCAGGCTGACAATCAAAATTAACCCTCACAAAGGAACTACTTTTATTTTCGTCCACAACTAGCATAACTTGTAAATGAGACCTGGAAGACAAGACCGACACCAGTTGCAACAATTGAGGTCTTTGTAATAGCTGTTTCCTCAATTTAGGATGCTCAAAATATACTATTCTCTTCCTGGCTAAATTATTTATCTCCTATGAAAGCATAGATATTACCTCTTCCAGGAAGCTTCTTCTAGCCACAAAGCCCATAATATTCCTGATACTTCATTATAATATTCTTGTTCTCAGTACTTAACTTTCATACAGTACTTAACAAACTAATGAGATTGTTTATTTTTATGCTTTTCATCCCAAACAGTAAACGTCTCATGGAATGAAAATGAATCTTAGTTGTCCTTGCTTTCCCTCTGACATAGCAATATGTCCTCTATGGAGAAGTATAATAAAATGTATGGAATAAATATATTGGCAAATATTCTTAAATTCCTAAATTACTACCAATTTTTAAAATATATTTCTTAATTAATCTGTAATGCTAAATAGATCTACTTGTGTGGGTTTTTTTTTTTTTTCATTTTTTACTTTGGGACCTGCATTTCATTGTTAAGTTAAACAGAAAAGGAAGAAATTAGTTATTCTAAATATCAATCACAGACAATATTTTTTTCTTAGAATAGAAAGTTAAGTTGTGATTTAGGAGCCTCGATGTGAAAAATTGTGTGAAATTTAAGGCATCCTCAGAGCACTTCCAAGAACTCTAACAACAAATCTCCAAGGCAGTGTTCAGTTGGGTGGCCCATCAAAATTAAGAACCTAAAGCTAACTTGCCTATAATTCTTTCAAACTGAAACCAAAATAAAAGCTGAGATATTTTGGGAGGTTTCCAGGAAAGCCTTAAGGGGCTGCCTGATTGCTGTTAATACATAAGGTAGAAGCAAAGATTTCTGAAATTAGGTGACTCAGGGCCAAAGACTCCCAAACTGAGACAGAACATGAGTAAGCAGACCATTCCAAATTGCCAGTGGAATTAAAGAATCAAAAGGGAGATGGCGAGTTACAAGAAACAGAGCTTGTTTGGGAGAAAGGATACTCTGTATGCTGTAACCAAAAACGTCAGCTGTAATCCTAGCTAAAATGAAACATACAGATGTTTGATATGATGAAATAATCACAGAGGAGCCAACCCCTGTGCTATTCCCCAAGGGAATATTCTGTGGTTTACACGTTGAATGACATGTCTGTGTGTTTATTTTGGAGGGAGGGGTTGTTGTGCTATAAGGGTGCTGTAATTTGGGGGGGTAATGTAAAGCTATTTTTATAACCTTAATTATGAAGGACAAAAATGAATAAAGGCAACATCAAAGCCCCAAACATGAAGTTAATCAACATTTAAATATGTTGAGAATATTTCTATTTGAATGTTAAAACTGTCACTCTTAATGCACTGAATATTTAGAATCTAAGTTACACACACCTTGAGATCACAATTTAACAAGTTATAGCCTTTTGAGGATTCTCTTCTTTTAATTGTAAGCATCTTGGGAAAATATACGCTAAAAGGCATGTCATTGTCTATTTGAAACTCAGTCCTGTAATACCCACCCACACAAGTAGGCTAAGTCCCATACTATTACTAATTGTTGAATTCTAACACTTAAAAACTCTGACATAATTCATTCAGTCTTCCCAACAACTCAGAGAGGCAAGCACTAATGGTGTAGTCATTTCAAAAATGTAAAATACAAAATGTTGTATTTTGTACTTGACCAATGCCATACAATTATTGCATTTCATACTCAAAGCAGTGGTTCCTGACTCTATTCCACCAAGTAAAACCTTATATTGTCTCTTTATCAATATGTTGTGTCTGCATCCTAAAGAAAATATTTAGTGTGGATTCATTTAAATGACATAGAAATATCCTAATGGAGTCTTTCCAATTTAATAAAGGCCTGATACATGCTTTCCAAATGCCCTACCACTGAGCCACATTCACAGCCTAATGAATATTCCTTATTCCTTACATTATCTATAGAGTATGAAGTTTTCTTCTGTATATTTCTTTATCTAGTATGTGTGGGGTTATGCATATACGTGTATGTGTGTGGGGTGCACATGCAGAAGACAACTTGCAGGAATCAGTTCTCAACTACCATAATGTGGGGTATAGGGATCAAATTCAGATTGGAAGAGTTGACAACAACCATCTCTTTACCCACAAAGTCATCTTACCAGTCTCTGAAATATATTGGACTATTTACTCAAACCTCATAAAAAATGTGTATGGTGTATTAGTCACTTTTTTCTGGTGCTGTGATAAAAGCACCATGACCAAGAGACCTTATCAAAGGAAAAGTTTATTTGAGCTTATGATTCATGGTTCCAGGGAATTACAGTCCATCCTGGTGGGGAGGTATGGTGGTAGGAAGTGGAGCAGAAAGCCAAGGTTCACACCTTCCAGTGAGCACAGGAAGCAGAGAGTGAGAGCAACTGGAGACTGCAAGGCTTGTTGAACTCTCTAAGCCGACCCCCAGTGATGTACTTCCTCCAGCATGGCCACACCTTCTAAGATCTCCCAAAACAGCGCCACCAACTGGGGACAAAATGTCTGAATACTTGGAGCCTATGGGGGAGAGTCTCATTCAAACCACCACAAGTAATGGTTCACTGATTTCAAATTTTTCTTAAAATAAATTTATACTTATCTCCTTAACTAAGAAATGTATGAATCTGAATCCAAAAATTCAGATGTACAAGAAATAATGTTGATTCATTATAATTAGTATTTAAGTAATAATATTTAAATCCTTATTCAGGCTCTCTTGCATTTAACTAACAAGAAATGCCTTCCATTATTATGGTCCACTTTAACCTAGTACCAGATTATTGAGGGTAATTTTTGTACCAATCTATCACTTATCACTTAGAATCTCTGAGTGAGCATTTCTCCAGTTTGTACAGTTTCCACATGTCTGACTGCTCAGCCTCACAGTGCACATATGTTGGATAGACCTGATAGTCCTATACTGAGGACCATTCTATTTTTATGTTCTACTTTGTGAAAACTCAGCATATCTCTGGGAAATGATCATAGCAAGGTGAAATTTATCCTCTGATGACAGACTTCTTGTCATACACTTCACATTTCTCTCTTATCCAAAATTATTATTTCTACCTGAATTCAAAACCCCTCTATACTCTCCAAGGACACCTGGCACAAGCTGTTTAAAATGGATTTACATATTTACAACAGATCCCTAAATTCAACAATATGCCTTGTACTTTGCAAAATAAAGCATAAATCTCAAACTCTCTTATTAGAAAAGCAAAAAAGAACTATATGTATGTAAATTAATATTTTAATAAATTTTCATGTTTTTTTATAAGTAAAATGCAAGATCCCTGGGTTTAGCTCAGCCTGTCCAATGGCTTCCTTAGTCTACATACAACCAACATGTAATCCCTGGACTAACAACCTCACCTGAAAACCGAAATGCAAATTATTCAGCCCATCCCAGATGCACTTAAACTTTTTGAGATGGGACCAGAAGTTTGCTTTCTAAGTCTTCTGAATGATTTTGATGCCCACTGAGTTTGAGAACCATTGGTTTAGGTTTATATATTTCTCTACAATAGCCTGGAATGTGTATTCACCTTCTTCTTATCACTGTCTAAAATACTAGAGAAAATCAGCTTAGAGAAGGGCTTGTTTTAGCTCATCATTTTTAAGATTCTAGTCCATAATCAGCTGATTATATTGTTTGAGCAAGAGGGAAGGCTGAATTTCATGGAGCCAGGAACATGCCATGAATAGGCTGCTCACCTCTCACAGCCAGGAAGCAAAGAGACAAAGAGAGGGAGGAAATGGGACAAGATACAATCTTCAAAGGCATGCTACCCAACACGCCATCTCTTTCAGCTAGGCCTCATCTCTTTTTTTTAAGGCCCCATCTCTTGATCACCCATTTATTTGTAAACTCATCAATGTACTAATCCATTGATGAGACTAGAATACTCATGATCTCATAACTTCTCAATAATAACATCAGCTGTCAACCAAGCCTTCAATAAACAAGGTTATGGGTATGCAACTGTATGAGCCCACATATCTTTGACATTAACAAATTATTTGTTTTCTCCACCAAACTGAAAATTTGGTAAGAAGAGAAACTTTGCCTTTCATATAGCTATATTTCATTGGCTTATTTGAGAAGTAGAGATTGTGTCAGGAATATAGAAAATGTCCATGCATATCTGTATATGCATATCAATAAATAAGCAAATTGAGAATTGTTTTGTCTTCGAGGTTACCATTATTGCTTTACTAGGACATCATTCAGTTTAGAGGAATTAACTTACAATAATCCATAAAAATGAATCCAATAACTTTTAATGATTATAGACCTTTAAGGAACTAAATACAGATATGTTTTGCAATGTTCCCCAATATGGCTGTGTAAACTTATGGGTTTATTCATTCACTAAATATTTACTGAAAAATGCCTATTTTTAGGCATTCTGCTATGAGCTTTTGGAGATAAGTAAAGTACATTCTTGGCTAAAAGAAATGTGTATCTCAGTAGTTAAATTAATTTAAAATCTATTACAAAATTCTGTTATGGTCAATGAATTATTGGACAATGAAAAATATAGTCTTATATGTCTTCTGACAAGATGAAAGTCCCTTGGAATTCCCCAGCTTTATCAATGGCTCTCAAGTATTATGCAAGTTATTAATGATAGGCAATATGTCATTCAAGTAATTAAATCCATAAAATTTTCTCAATCTGTTTATTTCTAATTATACACTGATTACATTCATTTGGATGATACATGACTCTTTCAATTTATAATTTCAAATCATTGCACTTACTAACTAATCTTCATTTAATTTTTTCTGTCAGGTAGTACATAGTACAAACTGTTAATCATTATTTTATCATGCTAACATTATTCAGAGACATGGGGGTTAAATAAAGCTTAGGAAATCCATTCCCAGTCAGATGTTTTTCAATCTAGTTTGAAAGAAGAGTCTTGGGTAAGAAAAAGGAAGATGATGGGTTTAGTGTTATTATAACCAGACTGCCTAGAGTCTTTTTCTTTAGTTATGAGACTATTGAAACAATGGACCTCAAGAAATAAGAGTTCCCACAATAATTTTCTTCTGAAAGAAGAAAGACTGAAGCCCTGAGGGCAGCCAGAAGAGAAACTTGTCTCCCAGATGGAGATTTACAACTTGTCTGATGACTTTGAAGGAGAGACTTAGAGCTGAGCTAATTTAGAGCAGGAGCTCACCTTGAGACTGCTAAGTTATTCATGTCTTTTCTATTTAAACCTTACCCTTATATCAGGACCCCAAAATAGACCTTGGTGGTTGCTGGATTTCTTTTTCCTTCTTCCCAGTGTAATCATATTGGATAACTATTTTTCTCCCTTTCACTATTAATTTAGCTCCTTTAATCGGCTTATCAAGGATGGGTGACCATACTTGGTGGGTGGCTTATTGAGGCACAGGTTGTAACCCTGTCTGGTAACATTATTTGACTTCTTAACTATCTAGACTATTGTGGCCAAAGATCTTACTTTGTTTGCTTTGTTTTGTTTTATGTTAAATTTATTGAGCACATTTCATACAACATTTCATAATCAAATTTAGACTCATTCCCCCAACTATACCCACCCCTCAAGCCCCCTGCCCCCTGCCCCCTGCCAGAGCTCATGGATTCTGGTCTACATGTTAAGTCCTGTCTTACATGTTTTTCTCAGTCTTTTATAACATTTTCAATGCAGAAGTTTACTGTTTTGGTCATTTCTTTGAATAGGTTTCTCTCTCTCTTTTTTGTTCCCTTTAATTTTATATTATTCCAAAATATGCATATGCACACTCCATACATAAATCAAAATTACACAAAATCTGAAAATAAACAATAGGTTAGTTCCAAAACACATTTAGGGATTCACATTTTTTGGTCTTTTTGAGACAGGGTCTCCCTGTAGCCCCAGATGTCCTGGAACTCCCTCTGTAGACCAGGCCGGCCTTGAACTCACAAAGATCCAGCTGCCTCTGCCTCCTAAGTGCTAGGATTAAAGGTGTGCACCACCACAGTAAAGTTACATGCAGTTAAAAAGAAGTATAACTTTACGTTCTTTTTTTTAGAATATGAATACATATCTTCCATCAATATGAAAAAACAAAGGACTCTGGATAGCTAAAGCAACCCTGAGCAAAAAGTGCAATACAGGGGGCATTAGTTTACCAGACTTCAAACTATATTATAGGGCTATAGTCATAACAGACAGCTTGGTACTGTCAAAAAAACAGACCCATTGACCAATGGAACAAAATTGAAGATCCAACCTTGAGCTCATATAACTTCAGCCACTTCATATTTGACAAAAGGGCTGAAAAAGCTCAATGGAGGAAAGATACCATCTTCAGCAAATGGTGTTGGCAAAACTGGATAACCATTTGTAGAAGAACAAAATTAAACCCCTACCTCTCACTCTGTTAAAAAATCAATTCCAAGTGGATCAAAGATCTCAACGTGAAACCCAAAACCCTGAAGGTGATAGAAGAAAAAGTTGGCAGCAACCTACAAGACGTAGGCATAGGAAAAGACTTTCTAAATCAAATAGCAACTGCACAGGAAATAAGGACAATAGCTGACAAGTGGGACCTCATCAAACTCAAATGCAACAATCAATGAAGTGAAGATAAAACCCACAGAGTGGGAGGAAACCTTTACCACTGATACATCTGACAGAACCTTAACATCCATAATATATAAACTACTTAAAAAACGAAGAAGTAAGAAAACAAATGACCTACTCAAAAGATGGAGTAAAGAGCTGAACAGAGACTTCACCAGTAAGGAAGTAAAGATGGCTGAGAAACATCTTAAAAAGTGTTCAACATCATTAATAATTAAGGAAATGCAAATTAAAACCACACTAATGCATCATCTCACTCCAATAAGACTGGCAAGATCAAGAAAACAAAAGACACCAAATGCTGGAGAGGACGTGGGGAAAGGGGAACACTCATCCACTGCTGGTGGGACTGTAAACTTGTACAACCACTGTGGAAAGCAGTATGGAGAACTCTTAAGACTCAAAATGAGCTTACCACCTGACCCAGGCATACCACTCCTGGGTATATACCCAAAAGATGCATCCTGCTGCAAAAATACATGCACAGCTCTGTTTATTGCAGCTCTTCACAATAGCAAATATTTTACTTTGTAAAGAGTGTAATTCAAATGCCTTGAAGAAGGAGATAAACAGCACAATGCACACGATTGTGGATGTCCAGGCAAAAACAAAACTCAGACTTCAAAGGAGATAAGATTTTTTTTTTCTGGAGCCAAATGTGACTGATCATGGCCCCAGAACACAGATTCAGGTTACTCCTATATTGTATGTTCCAATGTGGTTCCATGAAGTTGTATAATAATAACAAAGAAAACTTTAAATCCAGAAACTTTTCAAATACATTGGTGGGAAAAGGAAAGCAGGGAAATCTCTACTATAGGCCTCAGATGCTAACCAGTGTCATTCTTAGTCTCTTGGTTGGTGGAAACCAGGGGTGTGTTTGTACATTCCAAAGATTTAGTTAATGGTCACAAGGGTGTTAGCTCACAGAGAGAAGACAACAATAAATAGGTATCAGAGGAGATAAATATGTCCTAATATAATTAAGCTCTGTCCTTTCCACAGCATTGAAGTTCTAATCTGTTAATCAGCTTCGAAGAAGGTTCTATGTAAGGTGCAGTTCCTCCCAAGAACTTCCATTCACAAGGATGGAAGCATGTTGTGGGTGAGTTGACATAGTAAGTGGTCCCTTACAGGGTCGTCTCAACAATATATTGGCATGTGGAATCATGGAAAGAGAAAGGAGCGGACATTAATGCAGACTGGAAAACGGCACAGGCAAGGAGCTAACAACAGAGCATCATTTGAACAGTGGTCCCTGAAAGTGAATGTGGTCCCTGAAAGTGACCAATAGTGTATATTCTTAGAGGAAAAATAAAAATAGATTGTAAACAAGGCAGTCATTCATTCAGTAGATTTTCCTCTTTTTCTTTGTAATTTTACATTTCCACCAAAAGTATTCTCTAATGAATATGTATTGCTATTATAATCAGCAAACAAATGATTTTGGTTTTGAATAGCACACAGAGATCCAGGCAATCAGCTCACCTGCCAACTTCAAAAGGATGAATAGTTTCTTAAGTTCCTTATCATAGTGTAAGCCAAGTGATTTTCAAAATTAGCCTGACTATTCTAGAGAATTGAGAGGAAAAAATGAAACCCCAAACTGTGGCATTATGATGCTACCAAATGATTAGGGTTTGATTCTCTTTTCCTAATTTGAAAGAAATGTCATGAAAAGCAACTGGGCAGAGAGGCATGGCTGAAGGAAAAGCCATTTTCTGCCTCATTCTTCATTTAAAAATTATACATAAGCAGGAAAATGATTATCTCATTCTTTTTTGTTGTTTTATTTCTGTTTTATGTGTATTCATGTAGTACAAGTGTGCATGTAAGTACACCCATGTAATGTAATGGCCATGGTGGACAGAAGAGGACTTTGGATCCCCAGGAATTGAAGTTACAGATGGTTGTTACTTACCATGTGGGTGCTGGGATTCAAACATGGGTCTTCTGCAAAAACAGCCAGTGCTGTTAAACACTGAGCCAACTCTTGAGCCCCATCAACTTCTTCTTGACCAAATATGAATGGGCTAAAAAGAGACACTGTTAACAGCCTCCGGGAATCCAATTAAAACCTGTTATTTAAGGCGTAATTATTTTTTCTTTTTTATTTATATATATATATATATATTATATCTATCTCTATATATATATTTATATATTATATTATTTATTTACATATATTTGTAATTATTATATAAATATCTATCTATATCTCTATATATATATTATATCATGCATTCTGGCCAACATGTTTTTTCATTCTTTTTCTCAGTCTTTCCTCAAAATTCTCGATATAGAAATTTTGAGCAGAAGTTCCCCATTTCAGTTTCAGTTCTTTTACTGCGTTTTTCTGTAGATTGTGTTGTTGTCTCATTGTTGTATGTTGTTGTTTCCAATCTAGGCCAACTCTCAACTATTGGACCAAAGTTCAGGAGCGCTGGACAAGAATTTACTAGGTAATTGGCACTAGATCCACAGATGAGGGAACCATTATCGGTGTTTTTCTGGGACTGTGTTACTCACTTAACATAACATTATCTTCAGTTCCATCCATTTACCTGCCAAAAGTTCTGATGCCATCTTTCTTTACTGCTGCACAAAAATGTTCCACGTTTTCATTACCCACTCATCAATTGAGGGGCACTTGGATTGGTTTCAAAGTCCTTGTATTGTGAAGAGAGCTGCAATAAAACATTGGCTGTGCGTTGTATCTCTGATGGTAAGAGAGTCTTTGGGTATACCCCCCAGGAGTGGTATGGCTGGGTTCAGGTGGCAAGTTCATTCCAAGTCTTTCCAAGGGTTCTCCACCACTGCTTTCCACAGTGGTTGTACAAGTTTAAATTTCCAGCAGTGGATTGAGTGTTTCTCTTTCCGCACCCAACTTCTCCAGCAATGGGTCATTTGTTTTTTCTTGATCCTAGCCAGTCTTATTGGAGTTAAGTTGCTATCTTAGAGTGGTTTTTTTTGATTTGCATTTCCTTAATGATTACTAATGTTGAATTACTCCTTTCAGATGTTTCTCAGCCATCTCTACTTCCTCACTGGTGGGAAGTCTCGTTCAGCTCTTTGCTCCATTCTATTGAGTGGGTCATTGTTTCTTTCTTCTTTGTTTTTTGAGTAGTTTATAATTCTTGGACATCACTGCTTTGTCAGATTGTTATGTGGTGAAGGTTTCCTCCCACTCCTGGGATTTCTCTTCACTTCCCTTGATTCTTCTTTTGATGTACCGGAAGCTTTTGATTTTAATGATGTCCCATTTGTCCATTGTTGACCTTAATTTTTGCGCAGCTGCTGTCTCGCTTAGGAAGTCTTTTTCCTACACCTATTTCTTGTAGTCTGCTGCCAACATTTTTTCTATCACCTTCAGATTTGGGGTTTCACGGGTTGAGGTCCTTGACCCATCTGGAGTGGACTTTTGTTTAACAGGGTGAAAGGTAGGGGTTCAACTTTACCTTTCTACAAGTGGTGATCCAGTTTTGCCAACACCACTTGCTGAGATTCTTCTTTCTCCATTGTGTCTTCTTGTCCCCTTGTCACATCTGGATGGCTGACATTGTATGTGCTCAGTTTTGTATCTTCGGTTTTGTTTCATTGTCAACAGGTCTGTTTTTGTTTTTTTTTTTTTTTTTTTTTTATGACTCTAGCCCTGTAGTATAGCTTAAAGTCTGTTAGAGTATTCCCCCCTGTATTGCTTTTTTGCTCAGGGTTGTTTTGCCTACTTTCGGACTTTTGTTTTTTCCAAATAAAATTAAAGACTTTTTTCCAAGCTGTGAGAAGAAAGCTCTTGGGGATTTAATTGGGATTGCATTAATTCTATACAGGAGTTTGGGTAGAATGGGCATTTTAAACTACTATTTTAATTTTCCCAATCCATGAGCATGGGAGGTTTTTCCATCTTCTGATGTCTTCTTCAATTTCTTTCTTTAAAGGTTTAAAATTTTTGTTGTAGAGATCTTTGGTGTCTTTGGTTAGGTTGTTCCTAGGTATTTTATTGTTTTTGAGGCTATTGTGAGTGGGAAGGTCTCTTTGAATTCTTTCTCCAGTTGCTTGTTGTTGGTGTAAAGAAAGGCCATTGATTTTTTTAGGTTAATTGTGTATCCTGCCGCTTTGCTGAAACTGTTAATCATTTCTAGGAGTTTTCTGGTGGAGTTTTTAGCATCCCTTAAGTAAACAATCATATCATCAGCAAATAGGGATAGCTTGACTTCCTCTTTTCAAATTAATACTCCTTTAATTTCCTTTTCTTGCCTTATTGCTCTAGCAAGTGTTTCAAGCACTATATTGAAGAGGAGTGGTGACAGGGGACAGACTTGCCAAGTTCCTACCTTTAAAGGGAATGCTTCTGTCATTTCCCCACTTAAGATGATATTGGCTGTGGATTTCCAGTATATGGCTTTGCTTACATTGAGAAATGATCACTCCAATCCAATTCCCTCTAGGACTTTAAGTATGAAGGGATGCTAGACTTTGTCAAAGGCTTTTTCCACATCAATTGAGATGATGGTGTGGTTTTTGTCTTTCAGTCCACTCATATGCTTGATGATATTTATTGATTTTCATATGTTGAACCATCCCTGCATCTCTGGTATGTATCCAACTTTGTCATGATGGATGATCTTCTTGATGTGGGTCTGTATGAGATTTGCCAATATCCTGTTTAGAAACTTGGCATCTGTGTTCATTAGGGAGATGGGTCTTAAGACATAATTATTAATAACATCATTTAACACAATGTGTCCTTTGGCAGTGAAGCTGATTGAAGAAAGTCAGAGGTCATTATTATAAAACACAAACTAAGCCAAAATGGGAATATATTGAGTCAAAGACAGTAATTGTACATAGGCTGACTATATGATATTACGATGCTTTTTTACTAAAATTGCTATCTGTTTATCTCACATATTTACTATTTCTGGGATTCAAATAAATAAAATCCAAAATTCTTCCACACATCAGAAACATTTTAAAATACAAAGAATAGCCGGGCATAGTGGCGCACGCCTTTAATCCTAGCACTTGGGAGGCAGAGGCAAGCCGATCTTTGTGAGTTCAAGGACAGCCTGGTCTACAGAGGGAGTTCCAGGACAGCTGGGGCTACAGGGAGACCCTGTCTCAAAAAGACTAAAATAAAATAAAATAAAAAGAATATTTATAGATTGGGAAAAGGTTAAATGAACACACTTAAAACATTTGATTCACAACACAACTATAATGACTAAGGATGAATTTTTTTGATTGGTGAAGCTAGAAGAAAAATTCAATAAATGAAGACTTATAGTATTTACTTTTGAGGGTTGTGGAGGGTTGTAATAGACAGGAGGAAGATATCAGGGCTAGTTGACAAAGTACTACTTCCTCACTTGGTGTTTGCCTCATAATGATTTATTAGGCCTTAAAATTATTTTTAAGTTATCGTTCTTAAATTAGTATACAAGTGGCCATAATGTATATGTATTTGGTATTAAATTTGATATTTTGAAAATTCCAACGTTGGTTCTCAACTGTAAGTGATATCCTCTCTGTTATCCTCATCCTCATTCTTCATTAGAAATTTTGGATAATACATAGGGACCAAGCTTAAGTACAAAAATCACTATGGTCATTGTAATCATCATTATAATGAGAGTATAAGTATATTACTAAATCATTAAATAGCAGGGTCCATAACTATCCTGAAGTATGAAAGAAACTCCAAATGGTCACTTTTGTGCTTAAGAATGGACCCAACACACTTAAACACATATACACACATCCATATAAACTGTGTATATACATGTACACACATGTATATTTAATAATGCATGTTGAACTAGTATATAAATTTCTATTGTAAACAATTTACTTCAGTTTGTCCAATTATGGTTTAAATGAATGCAGTTAAGCTCATGGGCTTTATTAAACTTATAATCTGAAACCAAAATTTTGTGCAGTATTGTCAGTATTTTTAAAATTCTATTAACTTAAAATAATATTAGCTCATTTACCAATTAACTATTGGTCAAGTAACCATCTACCTTAAAAACTTTTCTTTCGGGTAATAGCCATTTGCTACAACTCACAATCCGGAATGGGCTGATTTTAGTAGGTGTTCACTTCAGGTTCAGCAATCATGCAAAAGGGAAGCTGGAATTAAGGCATATGGTTCTTCTCCTATTGGGGAGTTGACAAATGTCATAAAACTAGTCCAAGCCTGCTGACTGGTCATGGCAGAGTTCCAAGAGATAGAAGGGAAATATACAAGCACCTTTTCAAGCCTTGTATCTTTACCATGCCATATAGAGTTCACATTTGAATAAAATAGCCTGACACTTAACTTTAGTTTATAAGAGTGGGCCCAACCTATGAGGCTGGAGAAATGGATCAGTGGTGAGGAGCACTTACTTCTCTTGCAGAGGACTTGGGTTCAACTCCCAGTACATACATGGCTGCTAACAACCATCTGTAACCAGTTCCAGGGGATCCTATACCTTCTTATGACCACCACTGGCACTGCACAACATGAGTGTACTTACATACAGGCAATACACATAAAATAAAATAACAAATAAAAAAAAAAGAGTGGGCCCAAGCTTGAAGGACGCCCACCCTCCATTTGTCTCTTGGACCTGTCTTGTGGAACTGAACTGTAAAATCAGGTCTCACCCATACTTTCTTATTCAAAGCCATTTTTTTCTAGCATATGTTTGGGGGCATTACAAACTTGGATCTACCCTTATCTTATTAGACAATCTTGGAATTTTGCCCATAGGCCCAAAAATTCTCATACAAACAAGCTCCAGCAATTCTTCTTCATCTTCCTTGGTTTTGATGAAGTTGCACACTCCTTTTCAGTGCTTTGTTGGGTTCATTCTCAAGCATACCCATATTCATTCACTATCTTTGGGTGGAGCAGCAAATTGAGGTTCTGAGTAATCAAGATCAAGTATTCAGGACACAAGAGCATATGGTTTGATAATTGTAGGGTTTTTGTTTTAGTTATTGCAAGAGTAAAGGTCATTAGTGCAAATTCTGTCCATTTTTTTAAAGTCATTCCTAAAAGGCCTATTTTTATGTCTACCTGACTAGCTCACTTATTCCATCGGTCAGAGCAAGTCACATGGACAAGCCTTAAGTCAACCTTGAAAGAGATTCTACAAGTGTGAAAATGGAGGAATGTGAGAAGAAAGAGTAATCAACATAACAAATCCATTATACTCTATTACATAATGGTTGTCAAAATCACTGCTGTGATTGCAGTTCTCCCTCCTCACAGTAGAGGGGCTCATAAGACTAAAGTGACTAATGAAACTTACAAGATTTAAGAAGCTTATGAAAATTGTGAAATTTACAAGTCTCTTCCCAGGATTAATAATCAGTTGCTGGTGGAGAGGACAGTGTAAGGTGGAGCTGCATGCAAGTTGTGTACAGAGCCCCAGGGATACAGCTTTCATGAGCTGGATTGGGTTTTCAGTACTGGAGCTGTCTCTGAGTCATACTCCTGTAACAACTTATATCCATAATCCTATAAGTAAACCCAGTATTCATTGCTTCATTATGGCTCACTCTTTGTTTGGTCTGTCATCTAAGCCCTACTTGGGGTGAAAGGACATTTTTTTATACCTAAACAGGAAAATCATATTACTATCAAACATGCCCATAAATGTAAAATAGTTAATACAATACCTGGCATACAATGTACTCAATGAAGGTAGATGAAGAGAAATAACAGGATACATATGTGATAATTTCTGCCCTGTACAGTTGAATATATTAAGTTAAAAGTTATGACACTGTGTGTGCTGGGTAGCTTTAGTGTCAACTTGACACACCTGGGTTGAGGAAGCCTCAATTGGGGAATTGGCTCCATTGGATTGGCCTGTGGCCACATCTGTGGAGTATTGTCTTGATGGTCGAGCAGTGTGGGAGGGCCCAGCCCACAATGAGTAGTGCCACTCTGGGCAGGTTGTTGTGTACCATATAAGAAGGTGGGCTGGGCATGAGCCAGGGGAGCAAGCCAGTAAACAGCACTCCTCCATGGCCTGTGCTTCAGCTCCTGCCTCCTGGTTCCTGCCCTGAGTTCCTGCCTTGGGCTCCCTAAGTGATGAACTGTTACCCAAGAGATGTAAGCTGAATAAACCCTTTCCTCCCCAAGTTGGTGTCAGTCAGAGTGTTTTGTCACAGCAATGGAAGACAAACTAGGACAGAAATTGGTACCAGAAGAGTGGGGTATTGCTGTGACAGACCTGACCTTTGTGTTTTGGGGAAGGATTGTGGAGGCATTTGGAACTTTGGTCTGGGAAGATCATTGAATGCCTACAGATCATTGCTGTGGAGCTTGGAGCAGTTTTGCTGAAGGAATTGGAGAACATGGAGGCCTGGCTTGTGAAGTTTCTAGTTTCAAAGGAGAGCAGAGATCATCAGGACTGTGGAATATGTGGGTTCTGGTCAACTGGGGCTGAAGAATCAGCTGTAAGTAACAAGAGACCAGAACCTGAAGTGAAATCTTTGTTGTACTGGGACAATTGATACTGGTTAGCTGGGGCTGAAAAATCAACTGTAAGTAACAAGAGATCAGTATCACTGTGATGAAATCTTCTGGGAAGAATTTCCTCAGGGTCAGCACACAGAAGCTGTATTCCAGAAGAGGCCTGAGCCTCCATGTCAAGCCAGAAGCAGGACTTGGTACTGTGTAAGAGTCTCCTATATGGTTCTCGTGTTGAAATTTGAGGGGGTCACAGAGAGCAGCCGAGGCTTTGCACTGTGAGAAGTCAGGAAAGACCATTGGTGGAAGTGCACCTCGGTTGCAATGGACACCCCAGGATTGCAGGGGTCATGGAGAGACACTGAGGCTTTGCACCAGGAGAGGTCAGAAGAGACCATTGGTGAAGGTGCTGCCTCAGTTTCAGTGGCGACCCCAGCATTTTGGAGATACCAGGACCATGGGATGACCACCAAGAGCAGCAGCAGGTGTGGAATAGAGTCAGCCTGGGCCTGAGAGATGAGCTGTGTGTGCCATGGATGGCAGAGTCGGAGAGGGGGAGCTGCCAAAACCCTTTGGAGCCCAGAAGATCGTGAGTGAATCCCAGATGTCCACTGAGCTACTTTGCTGGACTTAGGTTTTGTTTGAGAGTGTCTGAATCTTCCCTTTGAAATAAGACAGTACTTGTTTTGGATTTTACAGCAGCCCACAGTTAAGAGACTTTTAAGAGACTGTGAACTTTTAAGTGTTTGGACATTTTAAGGACTGTGGGGCTCTTAAGTTTGTACTGTCTTAGGTTGTGATTAATGTTAACGTCATACTTTGGGGATAGGAGCTGGAAAGGTGGTAGTTTAATAGTGATGTGTTTTGTGTGTCAAGTTGACAAGGGGTCAATTGTGGTGGGTAGCTTTAGTGTCAATTGGGGAATTGGCTCCATTGGATTGGCCTGTGGCCACATCTGTGGAGTATTGTCTTCATGGTCGAGCAGTGTGGGAGGGCCCAGCCCACAATGAGTAGTGCCACCCTGGGCAGGTTGTTGTGTACCATATAAGAAGGCAGGCTGGGCATGAGCCAGAGGAGCAAGTCAGTGATGAACTGTTACCCGGGAGATGTAAGCTGAATAAACCCTTTCCTCCCCAAGTTGGTGTCAGTCAGAATGTTTTGTCACAGCAATGGAAGACAAACTAGGATACTGTGCATGTTGAACCATCCCTGCATCTCTGGTATGAATCCAACTTGGTCATGGTGGACGATTTTCTGCTGCTATTGGGGTGAATGGTGAAACTGCAGCAATGTAGTCTGGACCCTCATTTGATCAACCTGACCCCCCGCTGGAAGGTGGGGCTGTGGGGGTTTGGGCACAACAGCCTGCAAATTGGTTTTACATGAAGGATGCTTGTACTCATGGATTATCACTTATAGCTAAAAAATGGAAAAAAAACTGAGAGAAATATGCAGGACAGTTATGGCAGAATGCATGATCTCAGTTGGGGGGGTGGGGGGGAAGGGAAAGGGAAATATGCCTGAACTGAATTGGAAAATGATGTATGAAATGCACAAAGCATCAATTAAAAAAAAAACTAGGATACTGTGTATTTAAGTCTGTGATTTCTAGAGAGAATTTCTTAAGGATAGAGACTGCAGGTCTGAGTTTATTTACTTTGAACTTTTTAATCTAAATTATTCATAAAATGGTTCCTAATCAAATTTAATTCCCACCATGTCCCAAACCCCATCAGAACTCATGTATTATATCTTCCAAGTTATTCCCTATGTAGTGAAGCTTTTGAATCCAGATGGCCTTCAGTGCAAATTCATCCAGCGGAGTCTACTGAGCACAGCTAGAAATCTTAGGTAAGGCATACTCTTCCCCAGTCTTCTGTAGTTATCAGTCCAGGGCCATTCACATACCCATTTCCCTTACTCCACTCTGTGACCTTGTCTTGAGTTGTCATGGGTCCCATGCCTGATGCCAACCTGGCTACAATTTCACATGTGAAAGCTTCCAATAGTCTGTAAACCACTGCTTCCCTATGTTCTTACACCAGCTCTGGCTCTTACAATGTTTTTGTCACTTCTGCAATGATCCCTGAGCTGTGAGTAGGTGGGACTTAATAGAGAGGTCCTATCCAGAAATAAACATTTTGGAGGCTCCCATTCTTTGAATCTTGACTAGTCGTGGCCACCTTTTTGCATCCCACTCTGTCATGTATGGAAGTCTCACTGGTGAGGACTGAGGGTGTGCTCATTTTCTCTCTGTCCCTCCTGTCCCACAGTGTCCCACAGTCACAGGTGTAGAGGCTCAATTGTAGGTGTGTCTCCTAGGATTGGGCATCATTCATATGGGTATTTTTTGTGTCTGACAAGTTGTGCGATTCTGCAGTAACCTTCATCTGTTGCATAGAGAAGCTTCTTTGTTGAATGGTGTATGGTACACTTGTCTGTAAATATAAGATTCCATATTTAGAATAAGATAAGAAATGTCATTTTTCTTTTTTAAAATACTTTTTATCGATGCTTTGTGTATTTCATACATCATTTTCCAATTCTGTTCAGGCATATTTCACTTTCCCTTCCCCCCACCCCACCCCACCCCATCCCAGATCATGCACTCTGCCATAACTGTCCTGCATATTTCTCTCAGTTATTATTTTAAATTTTAGCAATTAGTGATAATTTATGAGTACATGCATTCTTCATGTAAAACCAATTTGTAGGCAGTTATGCCCAAACCCATACAGCCCATGGGTTCCACCATCCAGCAGGGGGGTTGGGGGGGCTTGTATGTTCAATCAAGTTGATCAAATGAGTGTCCAGAATATATTGCTGTAGTTTCACCATTCACCCCAATCGCAGCCCTTAACATTCTTCCACGCCCCCTCTTCTGCAGATTGTTCCCTAGGCTTAGAAAAGGGGCACAGGTGGATGAGAAGCAAAACAGTCTACTTTCTCTGGAGCTGTTGTCTTGGACTCTGGTCAATTCTGCCTGTTTCCTATCATGGGCTGACAGTTTGTCCAGGAATAACCTTTCGATCCTACTAATGAAGCACAAGCAATTAGATATATAGGTATTTAAACAGTACTAATAGTTATGGTAGGTTACTTTGGTATAGACACAGATGTTTGGATGGTATGTTAATCCATGAATTACATTTTTTTCTGTTAAATATGACAGGGTCTTACTTGGCTTATAACATCTCCTAACCATTAGAGGATGTAAGCTTGTGGTATCAGCCGTGGGTTATTCCTCCAAGGAGAGAGCCAATAGCCAATTAGATTTGGGATATACAGGCATATGGCTGCTTCTGCGGCACAGTATTTCTAGGCAGGTGAGGTGTAGCTGGTGCTGATGGAGGAGTCTTGCTTGACTCAAGGAGACCCATATTTGCTTTGTTGGTTTAGTGGCCATTGGTAACACTCTCTGGTATTCCAGAGGCCATCTGTACACTTGCATGTGTGGTCTCAATACATCTTTCCCAATGGAGAAATATCATTTTTCTAGAGATATGTCTAAAGACACCAATAGAATTTTCTCTAGGATCTATGTCTTCTCCAGCCCTGTGAATTTGGATAATTTTACAATGGCTTTCATGAGTTTACTCCTGTTGATGTGAAAGGCCCCTACTATTCACAAGATTGGAGCACTGACAGGGTGATAAATGAGTCACTTCTTGGATGACTGATTCATGTAGAACATCAACTTACTTCTCCAAGGATATATGTTTCTATAGGGGAAAAAGCACATGAAAGAGGCATGGTTCTATGAAAAAGTTTTTTTTCTTTTAATTGAAACAGGTGTCCCTTTACAGAGAAGTTGGGAGAAGGCTTTACACAAACTCCTGTGTGAGGCAAATAATAATTGAAGGTCACTGATCAAGATGTCTCTTCCCAGAACAAGGGGTGTAGGGTCTGGGTGGCCAGGTGTCCTTATCATTTGGCCATATGCTGCCAGACAAGGTCACTATGAGCTGCTACCCACCCCACCTTGGTCTCAAGCTGCCTCCCAGAATTCCTGACCTCCGCTTATTCCAAGTCAATTCATCCTACTCACTGACACATTGAGTGGGTTTTAAGTCCAATTACATAGCTCTGGATTATTACCCAGATAACAGTGCCACTATTGCACTAATAGAGGTAGTTTGCAGTGCAGCTCATTATGGTTATTAGGCTTTAGGGCTGGATTGGACCATTGATTGTTTTCTCCCTTAACAGTGTGCATATTATGTAGCATTATGAGCACTAAACTTCAGTTAGATGGTGCCCAGGTCAGTTCCTGCTCCATTACTCTAAGTCCTATTTTTTTTTTTAAATTTATTTATTTATTTTTGTATATGTATAAATGTACTGTCTGCATGCAAGTCTGTGCACCCGTGTCGTGCAATGCCGCGGAGGTCAGAAGAGGGTGTCGGATTCCCCTGGAATTGGAGTTTCAGACGGTTCTCAGCCGCCATGTGGGTGCTGGGGATCGAACGCGGGTCCTCTGTAAGAGCGGTCGGCGCTCCTAACCGCTAGGCCATCTCTCCAGCCCTCTAAGTCCTATTTTTGAAGTATGTCCTGTCTTCAGCAGTAGAGTCTTATTTTCTATTTCTGGTAGATAATCAAGAGATTTGGAAATAGCCTGTATTATTTTGGGAGGCTCTCAGATCACACTCACCAACCACTCAGAGGGATGTTTCTTCTGTCTGGCACCGTGTTCCTACTCATACAGGCCCCATGATGCACTACCTGTGCACTAATGTCCAGACAGTGTATGTGCATTTCTCATGGGGTCTCATGGGCATCACATTACACTCTGGGTTCTCTAGGTACTCAAGGTCAAATAATCTCTATTCTTTCTTCTTTCTTTCCCACCGCCCTTCTTCTTCCCTAGCCCCTGTACCACCACTATCCCCTTCCCCTCCTCCTGAGTTCCTTTACTCCCCCACCCCCATGTCTCTCTCTCTTCACCTTCCAGCTCAACACTCCAACTTTCCCCACCTCTCCCCTAATGTTCCTTACTGTGCTCCTCTTTCTTGTTCTTTCTTTTCCTTTACCGCCATGTATCCTTTCCTATTTCTTGGCTCCTGGTGTCACATCATGATATACAGTCACATAGAAGGGATTGGTGCTACAGACTTTTTGAAAAACTGCAAAACAAATAATGAGGAAAACATGAAGAAAATGAGTTTTCCAAGAATCTCCTCATTAATGAGATAGATTGTAGTAGAGATATTACATAATACATAGTTTTCCAAGAATCTCCTCATTAATGAGATAGATTGTAGTAGAGATAATACATAATACATAGTTTTCCAAGAATCTCCTTTCATTAATGAGATAGATTGTAGTAGAGATAATACATAAATATAATTTTAGTTTGGAAAGTTTGTCCTCTCCAATGAAATTTAACAGACAACCTTGAAAATACTGAACTTGAACTCTGAAAAGTAGAAAAGTATGCAGAAATTTCTAAGCAAAGTTAGTTATAAGGTCATCAAAGCAATTTCCCATTGTTGAGTAATAATTATGAATTGACATGGTACTACTGGACCTTGAAATGGCTTGGAAAGGCTTTAGAAAAACAAAGGTTTTCACTGACCGTTCAGAATGTGCACTGGCCCTATCGATACCTCTATTTTCATGCTCAAATATGAACTTTCCAGACTCGGGCACATAGGCTGCAGTAGCAGAATGTGTGCTAGGAGAGTAGTTGAGGACACCCGGAAATGGAACGTGTGCTAGGAGAGTGGTTGAGGACACCCGGAAATGAGAAAAACTCAGGAGCCTGTCAGATGCAGAGACAACGATTCAATTTCTTTAAAAAATTATTTTATAGATTCGGCTTTCTACTCAGAAATCCATGGGCAAAATATAGATTATGCAATTAGTTTTCTTTGTTAAAAGCATGTCACTAATTATTTCTTAGCTAGAGCATTAGATTCCCATTGTTATGAGATAAATGTGCACACATTTGTTGACTTAAAATGGTGTAGCTATCCTTATCTTGAATTTCTGGAGAACAAAAGCCCTAAAGTAAAGGTGTCAATAAGCTCTAAGGAGAGAAATCAGCTCTGTGACTCTCCAGCTATTAGTATTATCATTACCATCGTCATTATCCTCTTCATTTGTGTGTGTGTGTGTGTGAGAGAGAGAGAGAGAGAGAGAGAGAGAGAGAGAGAAAGAGAGAAAGAAAGAGAGAGAGATACATGCCACAGAATACATGTGGATGTCAGAAGACAACTTTGTTAAGTCTCTTATTCCACTTTTATGTTGATTTCAGGGTTAAAACTCATATTGCCAGCCTTTCATGGTGGATCTATAACCCAATTATGCTTCTTAATACTCTCTCTCTCTCTCTCTCTCTCTCTCTCTCTCTCTCTCTCTCTCTTCCATGCATTTTGCTTGTTTTTAAGACTACTTGAGGTTCATAGGGAAAAATGGTGGCGGGCATTAGGAAGAAAACACATTAAATACACTTATGAATACTAAATCAAACAATTTTGTTTTAAAAAAGAAAGGGATCAACTGAAATTCAAAGCTGTAATCTCTGTCAAGTTTTGGGCCTAGAGTGATCAGAGATATTCATGAAGAAGGGCAGTAAGGAGCCAAGACTGGATTTTAGTGACTGAGATCTAGATACATTGCAGCATTATATAAACCTCTTAAACAGGAAGAGATAAGAAAGTTAATAATAAACTCACTTTCGGTGAGGTGTATGTGAACTGTGTGGTCTCAGAGATGTGTTTAAGAGACTAACAGGAAGTGAGGGCTGATAATTTGAGAAGTATTTCTATGACACTTTCAAAAATAGCAAAGCATTTTGAGCTGATACTGCAGGTCCTGGATGTTGCCTCATGCTCTCGAAGAACAGAGAAACCAAAGGACATGAGGTCTTGAAAGCTGTGATACACAGGAACCCCAGCAAAGCCTGGAGACAGTACTGTTGACTTGGTTGACCAGCTCCATGTGAAAGACTGGAAATCAGCAGAGTCAGGAGAAAATGAACCGAAACCAAACATACCCTTGAGGAAACCAAAGGTGGTATACATTGAGTTAATTAAAAAAAAAAAAAAAAAAAAAAAGACAAGAGAAGATTTGAGGCAGGTATCAAAAGCTGCTTGTATTATAAACTAAGAGATGTTAAAAGACAGGACTGTTGGGTGGGGCAGGTAAAGAACTTGGTTTGGAGATATGTGGCTATAACTTAGCAGTAGAGAACCTGGCTTCAGTGCCTAGCACAGGAAAGAAAATCACATAAAGAACTTGCTGGGGCTATAAAGTCTTTACATTTTGAACAGTCAAAATGGGTTTAGCAATATAAGACTGGAATACTAAAGTCAGATGTGAAGGAAAAGATGGATGTATGTGAAAAGCCAGCAGCCACAGCAGTGAATGAGAATAACAAGAAAAGATACTGGTCTAAATAGCCTCCCAGGGCAAGTTTCAGAGACAAAGGCAAGGGCTGACCACATCTTTGCTCAGGCTATAATACTGAGCTCTTCCTTCTAGCATGCAGCTCCTCAGGACCCCTCATGCTTAGATACAGACCGTACAGATATACTGATATTACTTAGCTTCTAGAGCCTGTGCTAGGTGTACAGCTCAGCCACAATGTCAGGTTGAGGGGAGCTCTTCCCCAAATGCCTAATAAGAAGCTGTGAACTTGTCTTTTCTAAAATATCTCCTAAAAATCAGTCATGCTGCCAAAGCATAGGGAGGAGATGGAGTCTCATTATTGCCCAAGTCAGAGGTTTGCAATTGCAGTGTATTCTTACAGATGATGGTGGCTTTCCCCATAGAACATCTCAGAAAGTTTTAACAGAATCATAAGAAACCTGCTTATTTCCAAGCTTGAAATATCTTAGACTCATGGACATTATTGGAATAAGAGGCTACATATATAGGAAAATATTATAGTATTTATTTGAATAAAAATTAATTTATTCTAAATTATACTGAGAAATTTCTTGTTACAAATGCCAAAACAATATTTTCTCTTCTTGTTTTGAGGATTGTTGCACCAGCTGTCAATTATTCAATGACATTTTGTTGCAATGAGAGTAGGGACGACAGTTTATTATTGTGGCACCAGTTATTCGGTTTCTGTTCCAATTCTGGCAGCAGATTGTTAAGTCATGTGGTCATGAACACTCTGGGTAATTGCTTTCTCTTCTGTGCCTACACACTTATTCTTCACTCAATAACCACATGAAATATCAGTGAGGAGCTTCAACTTGACAGTAGCTTTTGTCACCTTTTATTTAATAAAGTCTTATTTAGCCTTTGGCTTATATTCACTTCCCACAGAGAAAGATACTTGCTTCAATATATTCACAAAGTAATTCTCCCATTAAGAGGGCTAGAGAGATGTCTAAGTAGACAAAGCATTTGCCACACAAGGAGAAAGACCTGCATTTGGAACCCCCAAACCCACATAAACCCAGACATGGCAGTGTGTATGTGTCTGCAATCTCAATTCTTCAATGACAAGATATGAGGCAGACAAGAGAATACCACAGAGCTTACAGGTTAGTTAACCTGGTGGCTAGAGAAGTGAATGAGACACTGTATAAAAGTGGAAGGTAAGGTCCAATGCCCAGGATTGTCCTCTGACCACACACACTGAGAGAGAGAGAGAGAGAGAGAGAGAGAGAGAGAGAGAGAGAGAGAGAGAGAGAGATTGAAATGTTATACATTTGCCCCATCCAAATAATGCAGACTCACTTTTAAAATGCACATATCGGGCTTATTCCCTGAAGTATGGCAGAAAAAAGATATTCAATTCTGACAAGCTTTTACATGAGGGTTGTCAGTTAAACAGTGTAGGGAGTAGAACAGACTCTGCCAGAAAGCAAGAAGTTACTATTTTAAATTAGTATTGATTCTCTTAACATGCTCATTGGGGGAACCAACTAAAGCAAAATGCACAGAACAAGATCTAGACTGATGACCAGACCTGGGGCTCCAATCCTAGCTCTAGAATTATTACATGAGGTCTTGTAAGTCAGAGTCTCAGTTTTCATACCTGTGAAAGAGGAAGGTGGTATATTCATCACGGACTCTGAGAAAGAATATAGGAGATCTTTTTCTAGGTTCTTCATTGTTGGTTGATAATGTCTCACTCTAAATGACCTAAATGAAGTTCAGGTAGAGAAAGAAAGGGGGTGGGCATATGCAACTTGGTCTTAGAGGGAGGCAGATGCCTGCCGAGATGTTACTTGTCAAAGAAGTTTCTCCAAGGACACCCATGTTTCTAGGCCTTCAGCACTTAATGTTTTTACAATTGACTCATAATGGCTCATAAAAAAGTTGAAAAATCTCATTTCTTAGGAAAAGAATGAAAACAAAACACTGTAAAAAGGGTATATGATTATTACAATAACCCTCTGAGTGGGAAAAAATGTTTCACAGAAAGATGACAGATATTTCACAGAAATACCCCAGTTCAGGTTTTATTTCTTGCAAGTCACAAATGTATGATTTTTACTACTCTGAGATAAGAGGAATGTTGAGTAATGTAAAGGTTATTTGAATGCCCTTCTCTTGAGTGTGGAATCATTAGTCTGTATATTCTGGGCCAAGAGCATTCTAAATTAAAATAGAAAGGGATGAAGTAGAGCGAAGAGAAATGAACCATTCTCAATTCTGCCCATACAAACTCATAGAACGTGTTATTCTTTATTAATAAATCAATTAATATGTGTGTGAATGTGTCATGGAACATGCCTACCACAGTGCGATGTATGTGGAGGTCAGAAGATCTCGGTTATCAGTTTTACTTTCCATTTTGCTTGAAAGATCTTGTTATTGTTTTTCTACTATATATTCCAGGCTTGCTAATCCATGGTTCTGTAGATTCTCTGATTCGCGTCTCTGCAAAGGAGTGATATGTGGGTTCTGGGGATCTCTACTCAGATCCTCACATTGATGAGGATGTTGTGACGAAGGTTGTGCCATGTAAAAAATATGGTATGAAATACACATTTATACTCAATCTCTTTTACTCACTGAGCAATGTCCTCAACTCTTATTTTTTGGTTGGTGAGACAAGGTCTCATGTAGCCCAGGCTGCCTTCAAACTACTGATCTTCCGCCTTTATCTTCACAGTGCTAGAGTGACAGGACCATGTCTGGCTCCAAAACACATTCCTCTTAATGTGAATCACAAGATCCCAAACTCTCATTTCCATAGTGAGGGGATTATGAAGCAGAGACTCTCATTTTTGTGACTGATTTAGTCAGAAATCACACAGACAAGAGATATATCTATCTTTTTCCATGATGTCAACATGGCGACCCTGTTTCTTAATAACATACAAGGATCAAGTCACATGCAGAATGGAATTTCCCTACGATGGCTTCCCTGGGTTGATGTTTGTGACTATGACTTACCACCTCAATGAGACCTGGCCACAACATGCATCAGCAATATCCTTACCAATATTTTTTCTATTTTATTAAGTATCTGTACTGCTAGGACTTCAATAAAGTACCACAAATATGAGGCAGAAACAACAGAAAATCCATTATATTGACAGGTTGGAGTATTCTAATGAATATGGAGAAGTCTGCTCCAGGTCCCTTGCCTTAGCTTAGAGCAAGCTGCTTTCACATGCTGTTCATCCTTCGTGCAAGTCTCTATGTGCAAATCTCCCCTTTTTGATAAGGACAGTCATATTGGATTAGGGAGGGCCTCCTCAATTTAACTTGATTACCTCAGTAATACTGCTATCTTTGAGGGCTGGAGAGAAGGCTCCCTGGATAAGGGCACCTACTGCTCTTCCAGAGGATCTGAGTTTATTTCCCAGCACCCATATGGGATGGCTCACAACCACAGACAAAGAATATGATACCAGGCATAGGCACACACAAACATATACATACACGAAAATAAGCATTTTTTAAAACTGCTGTCTTTTATAAAATGACATTCTGAGGTGCAGGAATTAGAACTTCAACATGCAAATGGCAACAATAAGATACAACCTGTAACAAGATCCAAGGTTCAAACAAAGCTTTTGTTACATAGACAAATATCTCATTGCCTTCTTTAACACAGTAGGAAATCACATGTTCAATTTGATCTGCTGGGATAATTTTATACACTGTATCCTTTTGCTACTATCCTTGTAGCCCAAAGTGCTGGCTAAGCCATGACTCTTCCTTCCCGTTTCCACAGCTCCCTAAGGAGATCACTGTTATTTCAGTTAACTCAAGGAAAACACTGACTCATTAGATTAACTTTCTAATATATAAATGAGTGTGCCCCCAAATATTAACAGCAAAAAAATCCAATTTATTGATCATTTTAAATGATCTAGTAAATGTGCTCAGTGCTTTGTATTCATTATCTGACTTTACCCAAAACAGCTATGAAGTAGATCCCATTTTCACCACGTTTCACAGATGGACAAATTAGGGTTAAGGGGCTAAAAGATTTCAGAAAGGTTATGAGGATTAGAAACATTTAAATCCTAGATTGTGATTTCGGATGGAGAAGGCTCAAAGCCCTTAGCAAGCTATACCACTTCCCTGAGGAGTGGCGCTACCAACTCTTTGATGCTATAGTTGATGAGGGAACTGATCCAGAAGAGGAAGCCACAAATGGTGAGACTGAAGGATATTAAGTTCCTTCCTGGGTACCTCCTTGAGCCTGTGGGTCCCTTACTAGGAGAGTCCCACTTTTCACCCTCTGTCCAGTAGGATTGGTTAAAGGCAACTTATCTGATGGATATTATGTAGTGGGAGCACATCTGTGAATTCCTGATCAAAATTTAGGGAAATAAAAGTAATTTGCCGCACAAATTAAAGATAAGCTATTATTATCATTATGCCCATCTCCCATGGTGGACTTGGAAAGTGCTTAGATGTCTTTACTATGCCTGTTGTTCTCAAAGCTATAGAAGGCAATTGCCCACTGAATGTACAGTGCAATAGTTGCTGTCTGTAAAACACTTACTGCCAGGTGTTGTGGTGCACGCCTTTAATCCTAGCACTCAGGAGGCAGGCAGATCTTTGTGAGCTCAAGGCCAGCCTGGTCTACAGAGCAAGTTCCAGGACAGCTGGGGCTACAGGGAAACGCTGTCTCAAAAAACAAAAAAAAAAAAAAAAAAGAAACTCCATTTGCTGTTTTTAAATATTTTAAAAACAATAATATATAAGGTTGGAGATGTATCTCAGTGAGGTTATCACTGTTCTGCAAACTCAAGGCCATAGATTCCACTCCAATACCACAAGAAATTAATAACTAAGAATAATAAATATGCTTGTATTGAGAGTGTTTATGCATGGAGACAAATCTAGAATCCCTGAGAGTTTGATAGATTTTGTTTCCTACAGTTCTTCATTTAGTTATTTATCTATATCCTTTATCATATTCTTTTTTTTTTTTTTTGGTCTTTTTGAGACATGGTCTCCCTGCAGCCCCAGCTGTCCTGGAACTCACTATGTAGACCAGGCTGGCCTTGAACTCACAGAGATCCATCTGCCTCTGCCTCCCAAGTGCTGGGGTTAAAGGTGTGCACTACCACAACCAACCTCATATTCTTAACTAGGCAATGCATTTCCTTGATATCTGTGAACAATTCTAGCAAATTATTGAAATGAAGGAGGAGGTCATGGGAACTCCTAAGTTTCAGATGAGTCAGAAAGAGGCAAAAGCAATCTAGAGACCTGCAGTTTTCAGTTGGCATCCTAAAAACTGGAGCTTCTGTAATGAAAGAGTTCTAAATGTGTAGTCTATGCTAACTTTAAGCAGATAGTGTCAGTACTGAACTGAATTACAAGGCACTCATACACAGAGAATTAAATGATTCATTTTTGTGGGACTACCCCATATATCCCATACATTGTTCACAAAAGTGTGTTGAGAGTGAGTACATAGAAAGTTTGTTTCTTATTATATATTCAGAGAAGTTTGGCTTGAAATAGGCCCATAGGCTCTAAACAACAGTTTTAAAACTTCAATCAACTGTGTTTGACCAATTTATGCCAATTGCAAAGTTAAGTGAACATAGTGGCATAACTCAGAGGTCAAAATTCAGGCTGGTGTGCAAGCCTCTATTTGAATAGCTACTATGGCTCCCAGTTGGCCCCAACAAACTGTACCATGCTCCATCCTATAGACCTCAATGGAAACTCTCATCTCTCAATGTGGTATTTGACCTCAATTATTTTGTATTATTTTAAAGATCACATTGCTAAGGGTTCCTTCTGTTGAGTATAAGAATCTTTCTCAGTGTTCTTCCAGTACTACAGAAGGAGGATGAGAATAATGAGCAACCTAGTTGTTGAATGCAAACTAGTGGGCACTGTGCTAGGATTTTATTATCTCATTTATTCCCTACAAAAAAAAAAAAAAAGATGAAGTCCTAATTAGCATTATCCCTACCTTACAGGTGATTTGCTGTAAACACACAATTAGAACATCAAAGAGTCAAACTCCATCTGTACTATTCTAAATTCTAAGCTTCTGTTATACCGTATTCCAAACCACTATGGATCATTATGGTGTGTGTAAACTGTGCCTAAATGCTATGCTCCTAAGCCCCTTTTCTACAGCTGGTTAATTCAATGGACCAAAGAGAAGCATGAGAATGGAGAAAGTCAGAATGATTCTTCTTCCTTCTTTGTGTACTGAACAGCTTTGCAACCTCTTTTTAGTAGATCCAACTGCTAATGGAGAGCAAAGATCGAATTTGCCCATTCATTACACTAATGTAACTGAGACATCAACATATTTAATTCTTTTTCTACATTCAAAGGGTATATAAAATGATATATAATAAATAACAAGGGAGAATTTGCATATTAAAAGTTCTTTTTAAAGTCTCCATACAATGACATTCAGCTAGCCCAAGATTGCTTAATACTGATTAGTAACGACCATTAAAAAATCATTTATGGATCTTTTGTGAGTGTTCAGAGATACTAATGGGTTTTAGAACTACTTGGGAATCTTCCTGAGGTCAAAGGAAAAAAATAAAGTATGAAGTGATAATAAAATGTATGAGGTGACTAATGGACAGGTTGTATATATAGAGAGATTCCAGCAGAAAAACACTGAATTTTTATAGCATACATTTAAACAAATAGGAATCTCACTGCCGTACCCTCTTGTCTTCACTTACAAGCCAGGAAAGATGATAACATTGTGTATAGCCATCTTCCACATCAGATTGTCAATGATTCCTCAGTCATCGGGTGTCTGGCCCAGACCACCTCCACAGCCACTGTCATCTTTAGCTGACAAGTCTTATTAAAAACAGTGAGAAGATAATGCCACATTTGATAAGGCATCAATTAATGACTTGCTTTTATGTAGCAAAAATAAATAATTCAAACATGATTTTTATATAGCCGATATTAATACTGAAAACAGTCCATATAAGGGTCAGGAAATGAGTTCTCTCTAGACTTTTTCTACACATTTAACCAATGAGATTATAATAAATCACCTGAGACTAAAGAGATGCATGATACCATATGATATAAAAAATTTACATTTTAAAAGGGTAATTCAGAGCAGTATTAAATTTGAGGATTTTCTTTTAAATTGTAAAATGATGTTTATTATTCAATATGTGAACAAAATAATATTAGATGGATTATAATTGAACTAGAAATAATGAAATAATGTAAGTAACAGAAAATGGGTAACACAGAAATACTAGATTATTGGTGAATTGTCATTTTTTAAAAAGAGCTCTGACTTGAGTCATCAGTGAAGCTAATGAAAGAACCTAAATGATATTTTGAAGTATTTAATTATTTCTGGCAGATTCTGGCTCTCAGCAAATCAAGCCTAAATATCAAGGGTCATCAAGTCAATTGGCTGCATTATTAATGGATCCAGTTATGTGCTGATCATTCTGTGGCTTAGAGTATACATAAGGTTTAAATGAAGCCTGCTTGACCTCCCATGTACCTCTGACATACTGTTCCTCTATTTCAGGAATACATTTGCTTTAGATAGACTGCAACTGGTATTTGCCAAATATAAAATGTCTTTTTGAAGTACATCAGGCTCTATCCCTATAGTAAAATTGTTTGCTTGCAGGCGAATATTAAGAAGAGAATCATAAAAATAAATAGCTATTTCCCCAAAGCAAAATAATTCAGCAAGAATGATTTTTGCATAGTTAATCATGTAAGCACATCGGGGATATTATTTGATAAAGTATATTCCTCAAGCTTTATGTCTTCTATATCTTATCTCTAAACCTTAAATTATGATCTTATTTTTAATCTAAAGAATTCACATCTGCAATATATAATTTTGTGTTTTGCTTAGAGAAGAAAATTTTAAAAGTTCAAAGGAAGTGTTAGAACTGAGAAGGAAGAGAAAAACTACCTTTGAGCTCAAAAGCAGTAGATTAAAATACTTTCCAGGGAATACTGGAAATAAATATGTTAGTGCTTAATTCTGACCTTATCACGTGACTGTGCAGAATGTGTGCTTCATCATACTTTGATTTGTTCTTTGTGGTATGAACATAGTTAATTTTGAGAAAACAAATGGAGAATTGCGAAATGGCGCTTTGCTCTCATGTTTCATTGCTCCCCTTTCACATGTGTGGTTTGTACTCAGTTAACAGTTTAAAATCTGTGAGTTCTCTCTTCCACATGATTAGCAAATATGTGAGATAAGCTTTCAGGGTCTAGGTCAACGTCTCCCACCATTTGTTGCCCTGTGAGAAACACACATCCAAATTCTTATCTTTTCTCACCTCTCACCTTCTATCTCTCTCCCTCCAGAGTTTTTTATTACAAGAAAAAACATTCTGTGGGAAAATTATGCCAATCTAAATGTTTTTAAATTTACTAAACAGGTTAGTTCAAGCAAAAGTGGTTTTCTGTCACTTTTAGTGTCATTTTTACTTTGGCCTTCAGTTCTATGAGAAAGAAAAAGCTGCAAATATACCCTGTCCAATGCAAATCTAAGCAGTGCCTATTAAGTGCACATCCAGGAGGTAGATGTTATGAGAAAAATAAAATATGTACAATAGTGCCTTATATTTTTACATTTTTTATTTATTATTTTTATTTTTATGTGTAGGAGTGCATGGCCTTCATGTATGTGTCATGCAATGCCTGAGGAGTTCAAAGAGGGCATGATACTCTGGAACTAGAGTTGTTAGCAACCATGTGGGTGCTGAGAATCGAACCCAGGTTCTCTGCAAGAACAGCCAGTGCTCAAAATTGCTGAGCCATCTCTCCAGCCCCAAGAGAGTGCTTTGTCTTGAAATCTGGTCCTTTAACAGGCTCAGATTGCATTCCTTATTCTGTGGCCTTTCTAAATACCCATTAGAAAGCTTAAACAATCAAAAGATTATCATGCAATTCCCATCCTTACACAAACGGTATTTAAAATAAAGGCAACAGCTATTTAAAATTATTCAAATGGGCTGGAGAAATGGTTCTGTAGCTAAGAGCACTGGCTATTCTTAGGGATTCAAATCCAAGAACACACATGGTAGCTAACAACTGTCTATAACTCCAGTTTCAGGGGATCTGACCTCAGATGGCACTGCATGACAGGAGTGCATTTGGACGCATGCAGGCATTACATTGATCTACATAAAATTAACAAATTTAAATTGAGTCAAAGCAGACCAAAATTCTGATTACAGATCACTATGGAGCATTAAAGTTCATTAGAAATAGTTCCCTCGCTTTGCTGATGAAAGAAGTAAATTTGTAAGATTGTGCCATTCTGTCACTGGGAAATTCAAGACTATGGTGGTAAAATTAAATATGCCTAATTTAATTACAGCTCCCAAGGCATTCAGATAAAAATGGGAATAGAACTGTAGTTTCTGAAACTGGAGCATATGGATATTTTGAGTAATATAAGTTGCAGAGGATTGCCCAGCATAATTGAGGTTATTAAACAGCATCTTTGGGCAGCTAAGCCTCCTCTACACTACAGATCAACAGCAGTTGTAACAATGAAAAACGTCTCCATTTAGTACCATTGTCTCTTGTCGCAAAACTACTCTTGAAAACTACTTACAGGGAAGCATCAAAACTAGTGTGTTTAAATGTTGATTGTTTAGAAGACAAAGACACCAATATTTTAAAACATAGATATGCAAATAGTAATTATTTTCAAGTATATGAATATATACACAAATCAGAGGATGATTAAAAATGAATTGTGGAATGGACAGAATCACTTTGTCATCTAAACCTGTCTTAAACACCAGAAACAAAGGCAAAGCAATAAAACCCTTAGAAACTTTGAAGTTTGAGAAAGAAGCTCTTTTCAAAATTTCTGGCTTCCTTGTGCTTCAAAATGCAGTAGCAGAGCTAGTGCCACCTTGGGAATGATTTGCTTATTTGGCTTTTGTAACTAAAGCTAACAGTCTTGACCATTTTGAAGGCTTGAATGTTTCAACTGATTTGGAGAAGAATCTAATTGTGGGTAGACATGTCACTCTACAAATGAGTACAAATCCCTATGAAAATCTGGACAAATAATCAAAACTAATTTAAAAGTGCTCACACTGAAGTTTTTGTAAATAATTGAGTAGATGACAAGTAAAAGTGTGAGTTAGCTATCATTTTTTTCTTTGTGACTGTAGAGAGCTGGTTACTTTTCTAGAGAGAAACTGGAAAAAATGAGAACTCATCACCATTATTTCTCTGGTGCTGTTTTGAGAAAATTTCTGTGTTACTAAAAATCCTAGAGTTTTAGGGATTTTTAATATACACATCATGCTATTTGGATCCTTTATTACTTTCACATAAAAACATGTAGCCGGATGTGGTGGTGCACGCCTTTAAACCTAGCACTTGGGAGGCAGAGGCAGGTGGGTCTTTGTGAGTTCAAGGCCAGCCTGGTCTACAGAGTGAGTTCCAGGACAGATGGGGCTACAAGAAGATCCTGTCTAGAAAAGACCAAAAAAAAAAAAATGTATAGTATCTGGTATATAGTACATATTTAAGATATGCTTACACAGCAAAATAAAATGGGAAATAATTACAAATAGAAACTGAAATATGTAAGCATAGATTGATTACAAAATAATTAAAATCTGAACTCTCTTTTTTAGAAATTTTATTCATATAGATTCCTATATTCTTCTTTTAAACATTTAGTCCTTAATTGTTTAAATTCACCTAATCTTGAACTATAAAGTGCTAAGGGAATTTCGCGCAGCTCTCGAAACAATGCCATTGTATAGAGACTATCCTGCACTTATAGAAAACTGACTCCAAAGATCTCAGAGAGATTGAGAAATTATGTGATACCCAAAGTTACAAACCACAGAGGAAGGATTCAGCACAAGCTTCAGTTCTAGTCAAGACACAATATCTAAACTGATGGCAGTAGAGGAAACCATTTAGCTTGCTGTAGTTTTTTATTGCATATAATGGTTATAAAACAAATATTGGTATCAGACTCCCAGCCCCACAAATTACAAGATTGTGCAAGATATTTCACTTCTTTGAATCTGTCTCTTCATCTGAATAAGTTATTTTCACCCCAAAATATTTTATATAGATGGCAAATGATATACTATGGGAGCTACTGCACACCTGCCCATCTAGTAGTCATTATTGTCATGTTTCATTCCCCATATAATGGAATTTGTGTCACAGTGGATGAGCAAATTATTTGGCTTCTGAGAGCATCCATATTGTTTATACCAACATGCATTCCCTGTTTTCAAAACCTCTTCTCTGTATCCTTAAATGGGCTGGAGAGATAGCCTAGCGGTTAAGAGCGTCCCTCTTACAGAGGACCCGGGTTCGATCCCCAGCACCCACATGGCGGCTGAGAACCGTCTGAAACTCCAATTCCAGGAGAACTCCAGTTCCAGGGGAATCCGAGACCCTCTTCTGAACTCCGCGGCGTTGCACGACACGGGTGCACAGACTTGCATGCAAACAGTACATTCATACACATACAGAAATAAATAAAATTAATAAAAAAAATTTAAAAAAAATGGTCGTTTGAATGAGAAGGTATTAGGACATTTTGTCTCCAGTTGGTGGTGCTATTTTGGGAGGTCTTAGGTGTGACCATGCTAGAAGAAGCATGTCACTGGGGGTGGGCTCAGAGAGTTCAAAAAGCTTTGCCAGTCTCAAGTTGCTCCCTCTCTGCTTCCTGTGCCTGCCTGAACCTCTGCTTTCTGCTCCAGCTCCTGCCACCATGCCTCCTTGCCATGATGGACTCTGATTCCCGTCAACAGGAAGCTCAAATAAACTCTTCCTTTTATAAGTTCTCTTGGTCATGGTGGTTTTATCACAGCAACTGAAAGTGACTAATACACCTTATGTAAACTTGACTCCCTTAAAAGTTGAACTCATGTTTTTGTGTAGATTACAAGTTAAGATATGTGAAGTCTTGCATCAAAAAGAGTATAATTTAATTGTGAAATATGAAAGGGAGCTTTTTCCAGTGAAAGATTTCAGTAGACAGTCTTCATAAAGTCTACTTCATGTTTATAAAATTTAAAGGGCAATGTAGTTCTCTTTTATGATCAGCAATAAAGAGTACTTCAGGGCTGGAGAGATGGCCTAGTTGTTTATTGTTCTTTTTTCTCTTACAGAGGACCTGGGTTCGATCCCCAGTACCCACATGGCGGCTGAGAACCGTCTGAAACTCCAATTCCAGGAGAACTCCAGTTCCAGGGGAATCCGACACCCTCTTCTGACCTCCGCGGCATTGCACGACATGGGTGCACAAACTTGCATGCAGACAGTGCATTCATACACATACGGAAATAAATAAAATTAATAAAAATTTAGAAAAAAAGAGTACTTCAGTGCTTGTGTTGGGCTTGGGTCTGTTGGACTTCTTTTTCATCCCTAAACATGATACCAATGTGCTTAACATAGGCTTTATCATACCACCCTGACTTTACACAGATGGAGGACAAACATTGAGTAACTAATTAATCAAGTTTACCAACATAGCAAGTAATTGGGATTATTTGAACTCAGAGGTACTGCCAGAATCCATGCTAGCAACTACTGTACCATCTACACTTCTCTCCAGATATGCTTTACTGTTCGTCTTAACTTTAATTGTCAGTTTAGCACAGGCTACAGTTGTTGGATGAGGGAGTCTTGATTGAGGAATGTCCCAGACCAAGTTGACATAGGCATGACTATGGGGGGGTTGTCTTTACTGTTAATTGATATAATGGGGCCCAGTCTACGTGGGCTGCTTTATTTCCTGGGCAGATCATCCTAGACTATGTAAGAAAGCTAGCTAAGCATGTGCCTGTGAGATAACAAGCAGCATTCCTCCACGGTTTCTGCTACAAATTCCTGTCCTGACTTCCCTCAGTGATGAACTGTGACCTGGAAGTGTAAACCAATTAAAACTTTTCCTCCCCTAAGTTGAATTTGGCCAGCAAGTTTTATCACAGAAAGATGAAGAAACAAGAATACTGCTCACTGTTCATATGTGCACAGAGAGTCTACAGAATAAAATTGGTGTTGGAACTGAGTACTTCTGTGCTTTTCCCACATAGTTCCCTATTAGCTCAGATGCCTCTGTAAGAGAATCTGTGGAAAACTTGGATTTTTCCACTCACTTAAATCTAAAGTAAAATCATAATAAGTGCATACCTTCTCACCTGGGCCTCTCTGGACCTTGCCTAGGGACCTTTTCAAGGTCTTTGGAAACAGGATACACCAAAGACAAGCTTAACCTAGAAGCAGAAGAGAGGTAAAGGCCATTGGCACAATCCTCGAACAAAACAGAATAGGACCTTATAAATAGATGCCCATCCTCCTAAGCCCATTATTTCTCAGAAATCCTAGGGGACTTGAGTCTAGTAGAGCAGTACTTAGGAAACCTTCTCTCTTCTTAGAACTACATGCCTCCATTGTGTTTTCTGGGATGATCTCAAGTAATAAGCTAATTGATAGACACTCAAGACTTCGTTTACTTCTGTGCTCATCTCCTACCCCATCTCTGCCACCCCACATAGAAAAAAAAATAATAGACAATTTCTCTAATAATATCCACTCACACATGCAGTGATAAATGCTACACTGTTGAATTAGCATCCTGTATATGACATTATTAATGGTCAAAACAATTTAGTGTTCACTTCCATGCCCATTATTTGCTTGGTTCTACCAGTTAATAAGGAATTGGGAAAAGTCAGATAAAGTGAAGTTTAAAGTAAATCTCAGGTTTTGAAACTACAATGTAACACTATGGCCAATTATGGGGAAAATAAATTTTAAATAAATATTGCCTCTACTGTGTACACTTTAATAAACATGCCAGCTTTCAACAAACTACTTTAGGAAGAGGCCAAGGAGACATAGCAACAATAAAAAGTATTGGCTACCTTTGTGTCTGATTCCAACAAAAACTCTCTTGTCTTTTATATTTATCCCACAAAGAGCTGTAGGCTCTCATAGCAGATGACATTCAGGTAGGTAGAACTAGAACTTACAAATAAATACACTTTTCAGTGCTTTGCCTAGATTTTCAACTGGCCTGGTTTATACTTAGAATAGCACACACACACAAACACACACACACACACACACACACACACACACACACACACACACATACACACACATATGTAAACAGCTACTCTCCCAGAGAATGGAGCCCCTGACCCGGAGGTTGCCATTCATTTTGGGGCTTTGGCTCTTACAGAGCAGGAGCTACACTTAACCTAATGGAGGGCTGAAGAGATGGCCTAGCGGTTAAGAGCTCTGACAACTGCTCTTGCAGATGACCCGGGTTCGATCCCCAGCACCCACATGGCGGCTGAGAACCATCTTTAACTCCAGTTCCAGGGGAATCCGACGCCTTCTTCTGCCTTCTGCGGCATTGGACGACATGGGTGCACAAACCTACAAGCAGATAGTAGATTCATACACATAAAAATAAATAAACAAATAAATAAATAAATAAATAAAATATATATTAAAAAAAGAACCTACTGGAAAGCTGCAGAGAGGATGGGGAATGCCCTGTTTTCTCACCAGTGCCCATTCACAGTGACGTCACCCCATAGAGACAGAAAACACTGGGGTTTGTGACTTGGGGTCTCCTGCCAACTGACTTACCCTCCAACTGGCCATGTGCATGCAGTGACACATGCACTTCTTTGAGGATAGGAAGTTGTAGACAGTGGACAAACTTCAGATTCCACACTGAGCCTCTCACTCAAATCAAAGCCTCACATGAATGTGGGATTCAGGGAAGATTAAGAAGCCTCAGGAAATTTCCATCTTCCCAGGTGTCCATTACCAAACTTCTCACTCTGCTTATACATATACATCTAAAGTAATTGCTCAGAGTACCTAACTTTTAATTCTAGCTTTGATTCCTGGGAAGTAGTATTGTATAGATACTCATTGCTATAAAATGTAAATATTGGGATTTGGGTACCAATGTTGTAACTTGGGAGTTCAGCATTTGCCTACAATGAGCAATGCTCTGTGTTTGGTTTTCAGCACTGCAGAAAAGAATATATTTGAAAATTTACTACTTAATAGCTTTATAAGCTTTCTATACTTCAATTTAATTACCTACAGAAATCTAGGATTCATAAGTTTTATAGAATAAAATAGTTCTTTTAATTAAATAAATATGTACAACTGCTATAAACCATTATGGCCCCATTAAAATATTGATGAATACTTTTCTTTTTTTATTTATTTTTATACTTTCTTTTATTTCATTTTTAACAAGAAATAAGTTGTGGTTACAAGCATCCTTCATGTAAAACCAATTTGCAAGCAGTTGTGCCCAAATCCACACAGTCCAAGGCTCCCACCATCCAGCTGGAGGGGCTTGTATGTTCAATCAAGTTAATCAAATAAGTGTCCAGTCTATATTGCTCTAGTTTCACCATTCACCACAATTTCAGCCCTTACATTCTACCACACCCCCTCTTCTGCAGATTGTTCTCTAGGCTTAGAAAAGGGGCACAGGTGGACGAGAAGCAAAACAGTCTACTTTCTCTAGAACTGTCGTTTGGACTCTGATCAGTCTGGCTGTTTCCTTTCATGGGCTGACAGTTTGTCCAGGAATAACCTTTCAATCCTACTAATGAAACACAAGCAATTAGATATATGGTATTTAAACAGTGCTAATTATTATGGTAGGTTACTTTGGTATAGACACAGATGTTTGGATGGTGTGCTAATCCATGAATTACGGTGTTTTTTTGTTGTTTGTTTGTTTGTTTTTTTTTTTGGTAAAAGATGACAAGGTCTTATTGTGGCTTATAACATCTCCTAACCACTAGAGGATGTAAGCTTGTGGCATCGGCCATGAGTTATTTCTCCAAGGAGAGAGCTAATAGCCAATTAGATTTGGGATATACAGACATATGGCTGCCACTGCTGCACAGTATTTCCAGGCGGGTGAGGTGTAGTTGATGCTGACAGAGGAGTCTTGCTTGACTCAAGGAGACAAGTATTTGCTTTATTGGTTTAGTGGCCTTTGGTAACACTCTCTGGTATTCCAGAGACCAACTGTACACTTGCAAGTGCGGTCTCAATACATCTTTCCCATGCTTACATCAGGTCTTCGACAGCAGGGTCTTACCACCTCTCTTCTTGCAGGTATCCCAGTTTACAGGCAAGAAGCCTTTACCTTTTGGGGGGGGGGATTGGATCCCCTGGCCAACATCTCCTTGGCAGAATAATCCATTGCTGATATCAGAGCTCTCCTGTATTAATTTATTTTGCTTAAATGCACAGCTTAAAAAGACTTTAGTATTATATTTGGTCTAGATAGAGAATAATCCTTTTTACAGTTCCTATGTCTATTAGTCAATTAAAGAAAGCAGTTTTACCAGTTTTATAAGAGATTACCTCTATAACAGTCAGCTCCAATTTACAGTTAGAGAATATCTTCATTGCCATCATATTTTTCTTTGTCCTATGAACAGGAGGTAAGAAAGTCTCTCATATTAGAACTTTGTGGCACCTGGAAGGTAAGGTTCATTCAGACTCATTATAAACAGTTGTTACAAATAGGACCCACAGAGATGTTTGATGTCTGTAGCAGTCTGAGCTTTTTTTCCTTTTAATGTTTAGATGGGCCAACTTCTCTGCTGGTATTTCTTGGTACATCCTGCACAATGCAAAGCTGTATCTTTTCTTTCTCAGCCATCAAGTTAGTGATGTTTTGACCTGTGGGAACATACAGATCTTTTCCCGTAGTTTTAAGCTTAAATTGAAATTTATTTTTGACAAAAAGGTTTAATATATAACTGTATCCCCCCCTTTTTATTTTAGGTTCTTATTTTTTGACCCATGAGTCTCAAAAAGGCAGCTGTAGTACACATACCTATAGGCAGGAATCAATGTGTAAATTTCATTAAATTTACCCAAGCTGATTCGGGTGACTGTATGTTGTTAATTTGGGAAGCAAACTTAATTCCTTAAGTTAAATTATCCTACAGGTAAAAAAGAAAGTTACAAGATGATACTGTATAATACAAAAATTATAGAGATCATTTGTACATTTTAATCCCAAAGTTACTGTTATAGAGATTTTAAGTGAAACAAATGTGGACAACAAAAATTTATATTTCCAATTAACTTAGATGTATTACTGTTTTTGTTTAAAACGATGTTGTTTAATATAGACATATTTACTTTTACTAAGTCCTAAAATGCCATATAATTTGTAGATAGAGTTTGGGCAAAATTGGATAATTATTGAACTCATGTCAATTAAATATACATTAATCGAATATAGACCCGTGTCCCTCTCCCAACCCTCCCACTCCTCCAGAATCACTATTTCAGTCAGTTTTCTGATGCAGTCTTTCTGTTGTTGTTCTTTCAATATGCATCCCTCTCCATAAGAAATATTTACAACTGGGTTATTGATGCTAGCATAATTTTCTTTCTTAGAAGTGAAACCTTGGAAGAGAACACAGTTCACTCCATTCTTTAATATCACATTAGATCTCACATAGCATTATTACTTTAGAAAACACTGGATAATGATGTTTATTATAATGATGTACTATATTTATATTGGCTTGCATTTTACTGTTTGGGTTAAATAGTTTGAGTGGTTATTAAAACTTGCACATTGTTTTGTCCCATTCATCCATATAGAACATACCAGAAGTCATTGATCAGCTTTTTCTATTTCAACACAAATTATTCAAGGTAAAGTAACTCTTGTCAGAGCTGATATGAGTGGCATTTCCTTTTTTTCTTATTTATTTATTGTATTCACAATATAAGAGTACAGTTGTTTTCAGATCACGTTAATGTTGCTCAGTTTGCCATATATTTAGGTAATTGGTGCTAGCATCCACAGATGAGGGATACCATTTGTTGTTTGTTTTTCTGGGACTGTGTTACTTCACTTAGCATGATATCTTCTAGCTCCATTCATTTACCTTCAAAGTTCATGATGTCATCTTTCTTTACTGCTGCATAGAACTCCATTGTGTAGTTGTACCACATTTTCTCTATCGACTTATCAATTGAGGGGCACTTTGGTTGGTTCCAGCTCTTTGCTATTGTGAAGAGAGCTGCAATAAATTTGGCTGTGCATGTATTTCTGCAGTAAGATGAGTCTTGTGGATCTATACCCAGGAGTGGTATGACTGGGTCAGGTGGCAAGCTCATTCTGAGTCTTCCAAGGTTTCTCCACACTGCTTTCCATAATGGCTATACAAGTTTACATTCCCACCAGCAGTGGATGAAGTATTCCCCTTTCCCCACAACCTCTCCAGCACTTGGTATCATTTGTTTTCTTGATCCTAGGCAGTCTTATTGGAGTGAGATGATATCTTAAAGTGGTTTTAATTTGCATTTCCTTAATTATTAGCAATGTTGAACACTTTTTAAGATGTTTCTCAGCCATCTCCAATTCCTCACTTGTGAAGTCTCTGTTCAGCTCTTTGCTCCATCTTTTGAGTGGGTCATTTGTTTTCTTTGTTTTTTTGAGTAGTTTATATATTCTCGAAATCAATGCTTTGTCAGATGTATCTATGGTGAAAGATTCTTCCCACTCTGTCGGTTTTCTCTTCACTTCCTTGATGGTTTCTTTTGATGTACAGAAGCTTTTGAGTTTAATGAGGTCCCATTTATCAATTGTCGACCTTAATTCTTGTGCAGCTGTTGTCTGATTTCAGAAGTCTTTTCCTATGCCTATGTCTTGTAGGCAGCTGCCAACTTTTTCTTCTATTACCTTCAGAGTTTTGGGTTTCACATTGAGGTCTTTGATCCATCTAGAGTTGACTTTTTACAGCGCGAGGGGTAGGGGGTTAATTTCATTCTTCTACAGCTGATGATCCAGTTTTGCCAACACCACTTACTGAAGATGAGTGGCATTTCAATGACTACATTTTCTATTTCAAATGATATGCAGCATTTTCTGTGCATCAGTCTCAATAAATACGGAGTACTGGAAAAGGTGTACAGCATAGCTTCACACAGCAAAGAATCAAATTTCACTAATATATTCCAGCACATGTTGAGGATGAGCAACAAAATCACCACTCGACAGGACATACAGCAGTGTCTTCATGCTGGAAGAAATGTTCTCTATAGATGACATTCATGTGATTTTTTTTTAACACAGATCATGAAACTCATACTTAAGACAGGCAATGTTTGGAAAACTGATTTCAAAATAATAGTGGGGACTGAATTCCAAAATCAACAGTAAGCAAAAATCTAAAAAGGGAATTATGTCCTCAGAGGTATATGAATCTAGCAACTGGTCAGGACCTGCCCCAGTCTAACACCTTTGCCCATTGTCACTGCATCAAATATTCAAACACTAAAATGCAACATATATTTTGCAAAAAGATCTATGATTTAGAGAAAACAGACGAGTTGATAGAAGAATACAGGGTATAATCAAGGTCAAAAAGCAGAGGCATTGAAGAAGTATAAATGTACATGGGTCTTCAACTTCCAGTGCCAGAAGCTGTGGAGGACAAAATCTGGCTATTGATTCAGTCTCATAAAACTTTCTCTAAGGCAGTGACAATAGAAGGGATCCTTCCTTCCTTTTCCAATACTGCAAATCTTAATATCATATCCAGTGTGACCGTAATCTCTGTAAGGAATATAACTGAAGTTCACCATGAGGAATGTCTGCAGACTATCCTTCACCAATGCATGCTAGTACTTAATATAAGAAGAGAAGATGGAAAGAGAAGAAAATTACTTAAGAAACAGCATTACATAATAGCATAGGTCTGTTGCAATTAAGGGAGTCCTGGAGCTAAAATCTCAAGTAAAATTTTTCTTTTGCCTCTTCAGATCATTTTCAAAAAGTCCTCTCTGAAGCCTTGGGTCCTCACTCTCCCTTCTTCCCTCCCAGAGGCTTCTCATATTCCATTTATTCCATTTTCATGAGGTCTGGGTTCTTTCTGTTGGGTCATCTGTAGGAAAGTGAAGCTCCTACTAGTTATGCATCTCAGGTATAGCTGCTTTTTTTAATGGGACTCTTTGTAAGGCTAGGAGACATTCAAAAGCCAACCAAATGAGGTATGATTGAACAGATCTTAGAAATCTGGATAAGCAGAGTATGGAGAAGAAAGTTTTCTTACACTTCCTAAACAAAATCACATCCAGTGGCAGCTGCTTCTGTGTTGATTCCAAATTTGCAGGACAGACTTTGAGAACAAAAATTCATAGAACTTATTCATCGTATAAAAGGCCCTGCTTTCTAGTTCCAGAGCACCGACCCCTGCAACAACAACAAAAAAAGTTATCAATAGCACAGAGTTTCCAAAGTAAATATTTTACTGAAGACAACACATAGTCTGCAGCACCATTTATGCTCTAAACTAATTAATCTTTTGTATTAGGAAGAGTCCAGACCAATAGGCATATAAATGTCCACATTTTTGTTTTCACGTTGTACTAGTCACCTTTCCATTACTATGATCAAACACTGACCAAAATCATCTTGAGGACTGTATTTGAGCTTATTTTTCCAAGTGATAGTTCATCACTCAGAGAACTCAGAGCAAGAATTCAAATCAGGAACCTGGAAACAGGAACTAAATACAAATTGCAGAGAAGGCTGTTTACTGGCTTTCTCCTCTGGCTTGTTCTCAGCCTGCTTTCTTATACAACCCAGAACGACCTACCCAGGTGTGACACCACCCACAGTGGGCTGCCCTCACATCACTCAAGAATCAAGAAAATGCCTCACAGCTATTCCCATAGCCAGTTCAACAGAGATAGCTCCCTAGTTGAGGTTCCCTCTTCCCAAGTATGTCAAGTTGACACCCAAAACTATCCACCACCATGCACTAATTTCCCTCAGCATCCCTCCTCAGCCTCTGCTTTTGCTTTCTTAACTCCTGCTTACCATTTGTACTCAAGAGATACTGAATCAAAAAAGAGATCCACATCTATGCAGTGTGCAGAGAATAAGAGACTGAATAGTGCTTATTCCTGAGCAGGACACATATATCAAAGCTCTGCCTCCCAAGGCTCAGGGATCATTGTGAAAGAGAGCAGAAAATCTGTAAGAGCCAGAGGTGGTGAGTGACCATAGGAAACAGGCTTTTCCAGACAGCTCGGCAGTTGCTCAAAGGAACTCACAGCAATGATGACAGCATGAATAAACCATGTGGGCTCAAACCAGACAAAATCCCAGCACAGAAACAGGGAAATAGGCAAGAATACTCAGTCCTTGCTTAGCTGCTGGGAGAGGAAGAGGAAGTTTTCTTTAAGGATGTAAAATATGAGGCCGGGTAATTTAACCAGGCTCCAGTGGATGGACACACAGCCAAGGGCATTTGGAAACACAAATTAGAATCAACAGGTTAATATATGTGTATATTAGGCCAATATATACATGCACATATCTATATATATAATAGGCTAATCCAATGTATATAGATGAAATTATGTGGAGGGTATTGAAGAGGTATAGAGAGGGGAAGGGGTCTAAACATGATCAAAAAGTATTGCATCAAAATTTTAATTTAAAAACTTTTAAAATTAATTAAATTAATTTAAAAACATTAAAACAAATAAATTAATTTAATTTAAAAGAGAAAGAGGTCAGGGTGACCAGAATAAATCATCCCCACCTCCCAACTCCAATTTTTTTCTGTTCTGGAAATTATATATATATATATATTATATATCTATAGATAGATAAATGCAGTATTGATCCATCCACAGGTATCCTCATTTATAATAGAATCTGAAGAGGATAATTAATTTATTCAGCATTTAAAGAAATAATGTCCCCAGTTTCGGATGATGGTATCTATACAAGGACCATATGAAGCAATGACGAGTCTATTTAAACATGCATTTCTAGAACATCTAAGCATCAGATTAGCAACAAATTTAAATCCTACTCATTTATTTTTTTATGTGTATGGGTGTACTGTCTGCATGTAGGTCTGTGCACCCGTGTCATGCAATGATGAAGAGGTCAGAAGAGGGTGTTGGATTCCCCTGGAACTGGAGTTAAAGACGGTTCTTAGCCACCATGTGGGTGCTGGGGATCGAACCCAGGTCCTCTGCAAGAGCAGTCGGCGCTCTTAACCACTGAGCCACCTCTCCAGCCCCATCCCACACATTTTTAAAATGATAGTTACATATACTCCAATATTAGCATGAAAATCATTTTACTTTAAAGATCTTTTTGAGAAATGCATGTCTTTTCTAAAAACATATATCTACTATAATGCCATATTTTAGTATAGCAGGATTTGATAAAGATAATTGCTGCTTATTTGACATATATGATTTTTAAAATACTTCCCCAAACTTTCCACTACATATAAAAATTGGGGACAAAAATTATCTAGTGTAATAGAACCTAGAAAATGATGGCAGTGAAATGCTCAGCTGTGTAACACAACAGAGGTTCCAGCTAAGCAGCGGATTCTGAGTATTCTACATGATGGAATAGCATCTTGTGGAAGGAAGTTACTTTTATGAATTTTTAGCGACTTGCTTTGACAGTGAAAGGAAACCACAGCAAATGCATAGGAATTACCTTTGGGGGTGCCATAATGCTGCTCAAACTTCCCCTCAGAAGCACCGGATTTATTTATCCAGCTGCTGCCAGTGGTGGCCAAGATGGCTCTCATACGGCCCTCTTGGAGGAGTGTCTTTGCCACAGAAACCTATATTGCCTAAGAACATGTCTACTTTGAGGAGAAGTGCCCATGTTATGCTCCACCTCCAATACCTATCACTGCAGGGACTGTAAATCCCACTCACCATGTCTCAACCATGTAGTGTTATCCCAGTACAAGGACAACCCCCCCCTTTTCTGGAGACCAATTTCTTTTCCTACCCATTTATGCTTCCTTTTGTTTTCCTACACTGGTGTGGCTCTCCAGAATGCTCCTAAGTAAATGCCTTGCAGAGGAACCCCTATCTAGCCTCTGTTTGGGGGATAATCCAACCTACAAAATCCCCAGCCACAAATGAAACATTGTCAAGAGAAATGGCTACAAGTTAAATGTTGAATGAAACTTCAGCTATTCTTCCCTATCCAAGGATTTTAGTTTGAGTGACTGGAAAGCTGGTGTGAGTGGATTTGTATGGAGGTAATTTCTTCTTTTATTTCTTTTTTTAATTTTTTTATTTATTCTTGTATGTGTATGAATGTACTATCTGCATGAAGGTGTGTGCACTGGTGTCGTGCAATGCCGCGGAGGTCAGAAGAGGGCATCGGATTCCCCTGAACTGGAGTCAAAGACGGTTCTCAGCCACCCTGTGGGTGCTCTGCAAGAGCAATCGGCGCTCTCAACCACTAAGCCCTGGAAATTTCTTATACCTGGGTGTAACCACTCCTTAGGTGAATGCTTTATCCCACTGAGATCTGAGAACGTTAGGCCTTTGAGCCTAGTGACTCTCCCCTTTGCATCATCATCGGAAGTTGGTCTTTTGCCATCTCTACAGCTTCTGCTCCTCTAGGATATCTTCTCCCTAAGATAGAAAGCACAGATAGCAGTGATGTATAGAGTCACTTTATTACTGTGCTTGTCTCTTCTCATAAGCTGAAAATGAAAGTGGATAACTCATTTAATTCATTGTCCCGGTCATTCTGGAGTGCCCAAGATCTTGACTTTCAATAAAGTGTGATTTAGGCTCTTATACTATTTCACTCCTGTTCATATTAGAATAGAATAGTTCTCAGCATATTCTACTAATATTTTATTTGGAATATACCTATACATTTAATTATATTTAACTCCTAGCATCTATTTGGTTATAACATTTCACTTGTCCGTTTGTTCATTTGTTTATGTATTCATTCATTTGGCAGACATCTGTTGAGGGTAATCCATGGAGTCTTTCATAATCCTGTGAAGTAAATATGTGTTCAATGCTCTCCTAGTGGCTTTCACCCCAACATTGTGCCCCATTGGAACTAATTATATGTTTGATTCCTGAATTTCAATTTCTCACAGAAGCTTTCATGAGGACACAGTCATCTTTCATCAGCATCTAAGTGACAGCTACTTTGTCACCTAGTTTCCTAGCATCTGGATGTTAAGCTCCAGTCTTTCTTCTTACAGAGACTTTCACAGTCTCACTCTTCCTTTCTGGTATCTCTGGATCTATTCTCACTTCCATTCTCATTCCTTTCTCTTGCCAACTCCATTCCTAGCAAGTTCATTTTAAACTCCCACCACTGGGAGTACATTACTTTGAAGTTATTCTTACAAAAGAATTAAAATAACATCAACTCCACATAACATTTTACTCAAGTTCATTAGAATCAGGAAAATTACTAGTTTTGTTTAGTAAAATGGAAGAATAAAACATTAGTTAGAACTAAAGTATAAAAGGATGTAAGCTTGTGGCAGGGGGGAAAATGTAATTCATGGATTAACATATCATCCAAACATGTGTCTATGCCAAAGTAACCTACCATAACTATTGGTGCTGTTTGAATACCTATATATCTAATTGCTTGTGCTTCATTAGTAGGATCGAAAGGTCACTCCTGGACAAACTGTCAGACCATGAAAGGAAACAGCCAGAATTGACCAGAGTCCAAGACAACAGCTCCAGAGAGAGTGGACTGTTTTGCTTCTCATCCACCTGAGCCCCTTTTCTAAGCCTAGGGAACAATCTGTGGAAGAGGGGGCGTGGTAGAATGTAAAGGCTCTGATTGGGGTGAATGGTGAAACTACAGCGATGTAGTCTGGACACTCATTTGATCAACTTGATTGAACAAACAACCTATCACCCCCCACTGGATGGTGGGGCTGTGGGGGTTTGGGCACAACAGCCTGCAGATTGGTTTTGCATGAAGGATGCTTGTACCCATGGATTATCACTTATAGCTTAAAAAGGGAAAAAAAAACTGAGAGAAAGATGCAGGACAGTTATGGCAGAATACATGATCTGGGATGGGGTGGGGGTGGGGGGAGGGGAAAGGGAAATATGCCTGATCTGAATTGGAAAATGATGTACGAAATGCACAAAGCATCAAAAAAAATTAAATAAAAAATAAATAAATAAATAAATAAATAAATCATAAAAGGAGGTAAGCAAAGAAAGGGACATTGTACTGTTAATTGTTACACCAAAATTTTAATATATTATAATATTAATTCAAGATATTTTGATGCATTTTGATAACTTTATGCATGTATGGAACCCTGGATTTTTGTAATTAATAAAGAACAACAAAGAGATATTTTGAGTGACATTTTAAAAATGAATATACTGTGACATTGTTTACTTGTTTATTTAGTTTCACGGTAATAAAGAACATTATTCTTCATTAATACTGGCAGAGATAACCAATGCAAATAAATCATAAAAAAAGATATTCTCCCAATCTCCTCATACACTGTTTTCTGTATGCCAGGGCCCTAAGTGCTCCACATTCATACACTGTTACAGGGGGATTGGTACTGTTACTAAAGAAGTAACCTAAGCTAAATAAAAGAAGGGAATTTGCTACAAGTTTTTGTCAAGACAGTAGAATCCAGGTAATCACTATGCCTCACAGTTCTCATTGTGACATGATACCATCCTATTTGATGTAATATCGGGATCCCTGGAGAATGTCTCTGGCCAAGTTGAGAATCCAATCAGTGTTTGTGGGATTGTTCTTGCAAAATGAACTCAGACCTCTTGGCATCTGCTTCTCTTTGTGGTGGACAAAATGCAAACTTCTATTTGAAAGGAGGGGAAGAAAGTAGTTTAAATGGCTTCAAGGTTTTTGAACATCAAACAGTTCTTACCAAAGAACACAATCACTGAAGTGTATCCAAATAAAAGAATACACGAATTTGACAGCAATCTGATTCACAAAATACCCAGAGCCATTTCGTGGTTATCATGCTTCCAAGTAAAACAGAAAATTCTGTCCTGTGTTCTTATCCTCCATTAATTGATTCCTGATTGGCTATTCCTGATATTCCCAGGGCATGCCAGGATACAGGAGGAGCTGTATCTTTCAGGAAATGATGTTGGCAAGTTTCACAAGTCTGGCTGGGTGGGTGGCTTGGGGACAGCCCTGGCTGGGGCTGAGATGGTCCAAGTCAGCAGCAGCAATAACTGTAAGCACTTAAAATCTGGAAATTTCACAATGGGTGAATTTTTTTCCATCTTTCAAAGTCTGTGGATGAAGTGATGGACAAATAACTTGTGCCTGCAACTGAGTAGTGTGGGCAGCTGAGATCAAAGTAAGGGAAATTGTACAAATTGTCCACTTGAATACTAAAGAAGCAAGGAAAGCTAGCCAACTCAACCAAATATTGCTTTCTTCTCTTTGAATTCGTTATTTTTCAAATCCAGAAGTTTATGTTCTAAATGACTGGTTAGCTAAGGGCACAAGTAGCTCAGTGTCTGGATTTTGAGATTGCTACTAGAAAACCTCACTTCAAACAAGCAACAAAGAATCCTAGAGTTTTAATTTTAATGTCAGTGAGCCACTGACGATAAGTTGGCACAATTCAAATAATCATGTCAAGCAACTCTAAGCTTTAATAATGTGCAGAAGAATGCTGAGTTCGGAGGAAGTATCAATTTAACAAAGAAACTAACCAGAATCAAAGTAAACCAAAGTAATGAAACTCTCACTGAACACATTTCTCTTTCCAAGTGAGAGTTAGACCATCTTCTCCATGACTCTGTCCCACTCAATCACTCCATGGGTCTCTTTCAAATTAAATGTATGTGTGGAGCTTTACAGGCTACTTTTTCTTAAGTCTAAGGGCTTGCGATGATGAATCACAGCATACATCAATTCTCAAGAAAATTCTTGTAAAATCTCTCCTATTTTAGAACATTCTAGAGCCTGATGCTTAGCATGTGAAACATTAAACTTTATCCTGATCTGACATTGGTTAACTACATGAAATTGGCAAGTCAACTCACTTAATTTCTTAACCTGGAAAATTAGGCTAATTATTTTACTGCTAATATTAGATTCACAAAGAGTCACTAGTTATTAGTCTTATAATCATTCAAATAATGGTATTAAATATAATTTTAATTATTTAGTATTTTTGAACCAGAATAATGCTAACAAGGTTCCAGTGCCTTTAACACACTGGAGCCAAGGAAATTTGTAATACTATTTTATTTAACATAGAAATAATTTGAGCTCAGAAGATCCAATAATCAGTGCCTAGAAAAAATATTTATCAGTCATGTACAAATATCTGAAGACACACTTTTCTGATGATGGATGGTAGGTCAGTTCATTGACAGAAACACAGTCACACTATTTGGTATAGTTATTAGAAGGTAAATGAGAACAAAAGTGTTAAGGAGGACGGCAGAACACATACAGCATACTTATATGATGCAATTGCTCCCAATTCACATTTATCTACGGGGTCAAATTCCAATGTTTTGGTATCCATTTCTTGGAAGCACCAGCATGCTTCTGGTAAGACCTTCTGCCTCTTAGTAAACAAAATAAATACCAGTTCTCTCTGGTTCTACAATATGAAATATCAAGTGAACTGTATGAAAGATGAAATAATCATTATATTTGAAAGGTTAAAGAAAATTATCTATTCTTAAATATTGTACAAGATATTGGTATCTAGGGGGCTAGAGAGATGACTCTAAAGATGACTTAAGAGTGCCAACTGCTCTTGCAGAGGACCTGGGTTTGATTCCCAGCACCCACGTGGTGGCTAAGAACCATCTTTAAGCCAGTCGTGGTGGTGCACGCCTTTAATTCTAGCACTTGGGAAGCAGAGGCAGGCAGATCTCTAGGAGTTCAAGGCCAGCCTCGTCTACAGAGTGATTTCTAGTCTGGCTGGGGCTATAGGGAGACCCTGTCACACAAAAAAACAGCAAGCTATTTGGATAAACCTAATTTAGAAAATTACATAATTCTGATTTATTATTATTTTTTATGCTTTTATTGATGTTTTGTGTATTTCAGTCATTTCTCAGTTCAGTTTAGATATATTCCCCTTTCCCTTCCCCCCACCCCACCCCAGATCATGCACTCTGCCATAACTATCCTGCATCTTTCTCTCAGTCTTTTTTAGGAATTCACATTTTCTTCCTTTAATTTTATATTACTCTAAAATATGCATATATACTTTCCACTTATATACAGTAATTACAGAGTCTGAGAGTAAGTGGTAATTTATTATTTTTAATATTACCTCTCAATTATCAAGTTTATTAAAGACAAATCTTTGGAAAGGGAAATAGAAAACTTTTACCAGCTGTATATATAGTCATTCTACTTCTATTCATGGATCTCATGTGCCTTTCTATCAATTTTTCATTTCCTTCGTCTCTAAATGAAAGCAATTAATATGCACAAGCCTTATAAACTCTGGAAACTGAGGCATGTATTAACTATTTGGGATAATAACTGTTCCTGGACTAGAATAATTTATATAATCTTTGCTTAGGTTTCAATATATTAGAAAAATAGACATTTCATGTTTTGTCCACACCTTTTTACATTCTGAATGCCATTCATCTGAAAACACTCCTGACACAAATACTGCACATAGGTAGTTCTGTGGACGTTACAGAGTGAATCACTGAACTGCTGTTTTCATTTCCACTTTCTCTGTTGTGGAACTATTCCGTGTGTTTCTCATTTCTCAGATCCCTCAATGGCTTCCCATACCACTCACTGAAAATAGATCCCAAAGTCTGTGATCCTTAAAACACTGCTCCCCATTAGCTCGCTCCCTCTCTTCTAACACCTTCTCCCTGCTCCCCATTAGCTCGCTCCTTCTCTTCTAACACCTTCTCTCTGCTCCCCATTAGCTCGCTTCCTCTCTTCTAACACCTTCTCCCTGCAGTTCCACTCCATTTCAGTGGCACCAGTCATTCTTCCACTTCAATGTCTTGCAGTCTGGTTGTGTTTTGCAAGGTATCTTTGCAACCATCCCCTGCTCTCATGACTTCTTTAAGGCTTGACTCAATTGTCCTCTTAATAACGTCTGTTATATCCACTCTATAAAACCTTACTCCTTTCCTCACTTTATCCTCTTTTCACTGTGATATTCAAGCTATTTCTTTGTTTCCTTTTATTGAATGTATCTCTCAAATAGAAAATATGATAAATGAAAGCATGAGTTTGTAATTTTATTTTTCACACCATATTTGATAAGTATGTTTTGAACAAGAAAACGCATACCTGAAAATCCATAATTATAATCTAAAATAGCATCTATACAAGTAGTGCTGAGCAGGTGCAGCAGGGTCCTTCACTCCTTTTATCTTGGGAAAAGCCTATCTCCATCTTTTTCCCAATATCAATAAGTTCTTTCTTCCAACTTATTTTATTTTAGATTTGGTCTTTATTCTCAATTAAAATTCTTACACTGAGAACAATGTAGTCAGCAAGGACATTTTTATTTACTTTTTAAAATACTTTTGCATTCTTTTCTTTAATATTATTATTGAATTTTTTATGTATTTCATACATAATTTTTCAGTCAGTTTTAATCGCCATTATACTCGCTTCTCCCTTGGCACCCTCTGTCACCCACCACCTCAGGGTTCACACCTTCTGTCATTTGTGCCAAAATCCATTGTGGCAAAATATTCTCTCCACTCACTCCTCAGAGCCAGTTCCTCCCCTGAGCTCTTGGTAGCCTATCTGGAGTGTCTTTTCTAAAGAAAGCCAGGTCTTCCTCACCCAACCACTATCTGCTGCCAATATTTCCTCAGCCAAAGCTGGGCTCTGTTACCTATTTCTACAGGTTTGTGCTGAGTTATTGTGCAGCAAGCTTGCATGGGTCTTGTGCATACAATCTTCCCACCCCCTCCTCCACAATGTTCCCTGAGCCATGGGTGGGTAAAGATGAATATAGGCAGCCTGTCCATGGAACCACACTCTGTACCCCTAATCTTCACTGTTTGGCCATTCAGGGACCTTTGGGATCCTGATCTCCTGTTATGGAGAAGCTAATATAACAAGAGTTAAGAGGTAGTCAATTCCTTCTTGGGTCTTTGTTCTATGATACTTGGGTCTTGTGTATAGAGATTGTGGATGTGTATAGAGATTGTGTATACACATTGTGGATGTGTCCCCTAGGCATGAGTCATTCACAGACCATTTCTGTGTGTGCCAAGTTGTGGGACTCTACTATTCTCTTCTGGTGCAAAAGAAGCTTCTTTTCTGAGTGCCATCTGGGATATTTGTCTGTAAATATAAGGATACTTCTTTTATAGTTAGTAAAATGTTACCTTAGCCTAGGGAAGTGTCTACCTTGTAGAACTGTCTAAAATTTATGACCTTTACAGATGTATGCATCTGGCTATGTTAATAATACTACACATGAGTTTCCTTCCACTGAGTGGGCTTTAGGTCCAATTGTTTAGCCATTAATTTCCCCCAGGATAGAAGTGCCATTATTGCATGGGTATCATATGCTGTGCTGGACATTGATGTGGATATTTGGTCTTGAGGCTGATGATGGACCATCTATTGATGAGCTCCCTTAGTGCCTTGCTCTCCACTGCTATAAGAGCTAGCCTTCACGGGTGGTGGCTTCGAAGTCAGATCCAGCTCAATTACTTAAGATACAGTCTGCAAAGTATGTCCTGTCTTCATCAACAGGGTCTTACCTTCCGATTCTGGGAGTCAATCAAGGGCTGTGTCAATATCCTGTATAATTTTGGGAGTCTCTGCGACTACCCTGGCCAACAATTTGAAGAAAGGTTCCTCCTGTCTGGTACTGTTTCTTGATATGCACCCTTCATCTTTGCAAATGGGCTCATATAGAGGTATTATATGTATAATTTGTTAGTAGATTGTTAGACTAATATGAGTCTCTCAGGTGTTTTACCCTACAAGACATTAGTTATCTCTCTGGTCTACCTTTGCTGTCTAGCCTCTCTTTATGTCTTTTCCATGCCTTCTCCACGTAAATTATCCCCATTTCTCCCTTGATATTCCCAGTCTCCTATGGCCTCACTTCTCTTGAGCTCCTTTTATTCCTTCTCTATCCCCCATTTCCTTTTATAGCCCTTCCACTTCCCTTCCATTTAGAAACCCTGATTTTATCCATTCCTCTCTTAGTAATGCCTCTCACTTGCTAGTCTTCTGTCTCACATTCCCTCTTTACCTTTACTTTCCTGTTTCTTTTTCATTTACCTGCTCCATATAGTTACATGCTGTAACATACTTACTTATAAGGATTTGATGCTAGGATCCACAAATGAGAGACAACATACATTATTTTCCTGACTCTGTGTCACTTCACTTAGCATAACAGCTGCTAGTTCTATCCATTTACCTGCTCTGCAGGGCTGGTAGCAAATGTCGCAGAAAGAAGATATTTTTAAAAATATATTTTTATTAATACCAGACTTCAAACTATATTACAGGTCTATAGTCATAAAAACAGTCTGGTATTGGCACAAAAAAAAAAAACAAAAAAAAAAAAAACAGACCTGGGGGCTGGAGAGATGGCCCAGCGTTAAGACACTGACTGCTCTTGCAGAGGACCCGGGTTCAATCCCTAGCACCACAAGGCAGCTGAGAACCATCTGTAACTCAAATTCCAGAGGAGAACTCCAGTTCCATGGGAATCTGACACCCTCTTCTGACCTCCGCAGCCGCCACACCACAACACGGGTGCACAAACCTACATGCAGACAGTACATTCAAGTAATAATAAATAAATAAAATAAGTAAATAAATAATAAATAAATAAATAAATAAAATAAAACAGACCTGTAGTATAACAGGAACCAAGCAACGAAGATCTAAACTTGAGCACGTCAATTTCAGCCACCTCATATTTAAAGGAACAACCAGAGGAAAAACTCATGGAGGAAAGAAGCATCTTTGCCAAATGGTGCTGGGAAAAATGGATTACCACTTGTAGAAGAATAAAAATAAACCCTTACCTTTCCCTGGAACAAAAATAAATCTAAATGGATCAAAGATCAATTGTGAACCTGAAATTCTGAAAATGATAGAAGAAAACAATTTTTAGTGTAGAAAGAGTTTCTAAATCAGACAGCAGCTGCACAGGAAAAAGGTCACAATCAACAAATGGGACTCATTAAACTAAAAAAAAAAAAAAAAAAAAAAAAAAAGGAGTGAAGAGAAAACCCACAGAGTTGGGGAGGAAGCCTTCACCAGTGTACATCTGACAGAGGATTAACAGCGAAAATATATAAAATTACTCTAAAAACAAAGGAGCAGAAACAAATTACCAAATTCGCCTTAAAAGAATCAAATGAACCCACTACCGACCTAGTCATACCACTCCTGTACAATACCACAAGACTCATTCTACTGAGATACATGCAAATCTATATTTATTGCAGCTTGTTCACCATATTGAAAAGCTTGAAGCAACCCAAGTGTCCCTCAACCAACAAGTGGATAAAGATAATGTGTTACAGCTACACAATGGAATTCTATGCAGTGGTGGAAAGAAAGATACATAAAAAAAAGAAAAAAAAAAAAAAGAATAGAAGCTGTTATGCTAAGTGAGGTAACACAGTCCCAGGGAAAAAAAAAAAAAAAAACAAAAAACAAAACAAAAAAAAAAAACGATGTATGCTATCCCTCATTTGTGGATCCTAGCACCAAATCTCTATGTGTAAGGCAAACTAAAGAATTCTTTTTTTTTTCTTTTTTAGTAAATATAATATCTGATGTTACTCATCAACTTGCTATGTAATGTAGGAATGAAGAGTAATATTTTTTCTTTACCTGTATACAACTCTACTGTCAAAATGTGAGTCCCTAAACATGTTTTGGAAATAACTTTTATTTTATTGTCAAACATTGTAATTTTGGTAAATGTATGGCATGTGTATATGCATATTTTAGAGTGATACAAATTGGAAGAAATGACAATAACAAAAAAGACTGTGTCAAAGGACTGACTGAAACAGTAAACTTCCACCCAAAACAATAAACTTCTGCATTGAAAATTTAAAAAAAGATTGAGAAAAAGATGAAAGACATGTATGGCAGAATGCATGAGCTCTGGTGAGGTGGGGGGCAAGGAAGGGGAAATGGGTCTAGATTTGATTAAGAAATGTATGAAACGCACGAAACTTCAATTAAAAAGGGGAAAAAAGAGGAATACAGATAGGGTAGAGACTCTAAATATGATCAAAATATATTGTATGAAATTTGCAGAAATTTATTAAAATATTTTTAAAAATTTGATTTAATTTGCAAAGGAAATGTATTGGTTTCAGTTTAAAGCACATTTGTGTAAAATATGTCATATATAAACCAAAGAATCAAATTGTCTCAAATCAATATCCTTGTACACCAGCCAATAAGCAAATAGCAACAACAATAAGCCTCTAGATAAAACTTTATTAAGGGAATCTCCACAATTAAATCCTGGCCTGTGGTTTACTTGATAACTCTGTTGGTGAGGCTGAGCAATGTCATCATTCATTTTATTAGAGAAGTTCTTGTACAAAATGTAGTGATGATACCAGGAATGATGTTATCACCCCTGAAGCTGACATAGAATTCAGTTTGAAGTACTCCTGTATTATTGTCTGGATCTTTTCATTGTCTGATGTGATATTTCCCCTTTTGTCATGAATTCTATTGATTTGGAGTTGCTCTTTCTTTCTTTTGGTTAACTGGCTAGAGGTCTGTCTATCTTGTTTATTCTCTCAAAGAACCAACTTTTGGATTCGTTGACTTTTTTGTATTGTTTTCTTTGTTTCTATTTCATTGATTTCTGCTCTGATTTTTGTTATTTCTTCCTGTCTGTTGCATTTAGGGTTCATTTGTTGCTGTCTTTCAAGTCTTTTTAGCTTTAGTACTAACTCATTTATTTGTGTTCTTTCTATTTTTTTAATGTGGGCACCCAAGGCTATAAACTTCCCTCTTAGGACTGCTTTTAAAGTGTCCCATATGTTTTGTTGTGTTGTACTGTCATTGTCGTTTAGTTCCAGGAATGCATTTTTCACTTTCTTTATTTCTTCCTTGACCCATTTATTATTCAGGAGTGTGTTGTTTAGTTTCCATGTGTTCCTGTAGGTATCAGGGCTTTTCCTGGTGTTGATACTGAGCTTTATTGCACTACGGTCTGATAGAATGCATGAAATTATTTCAATTTTTTTGTATTTGTCAAGTTTTTATTTTCTGTGTCCAAGTATGTGGTCGATTTTGGAGAATGTTCTGTGGGGTGCTGAGTAGAAAGCATATTCTCCGGTGTTTGGTTGGGATATTCGGAAGATGTCTGTGAGGTCCATTTGCTGTAGCATATTGTTCAGTTCAGATGTCTCTCTGTTTATTCTTTGCCAGGTTGATCTGACCAAAGGACTGAGTGGGGTATTGAAGTCCCCTACTATGAGTGTGCTGGGGTTAATCTGTGCCTTAAGGGCCTGTAGAGTTGTATTTATAAAGATCGGTGCACTGGAGTTTGGTGCATATATATTCATGATTGTGAAGTCTTCATGGTTAATTTCCCCTTTGATAAGGATATAATGACCCTCTTTGTCTCTTCTAATTGCTTCTACTTTGAAGACTATTTTGTCTAATATTAAAATAGCAACTCCTGCTTTCTTTTTGGTACCATTTGCTTGGAATATTTTTTTCCATCCTTTCACTTTAAGTTGGTGCCTATCCTTAAGTGTGAGATGGGTTTCTTGTAGACAGCATATACACGGATTCTGTTTCCTAATCCATCCTCCCAGTCTATGCCTTTTGACTGGGAGTTTAGTCCATGAATATTAAGGTTATAATTGAGAGATGTGTGTTGCTTCCTTTCACCTTATTATCCATTTGCATTTTTAGTCTATGTTTCTACTTCTGCAGCTCTGCTTTTATTAATTTCTCTTTCAAAACTTATACTCTACCAAATTTGAAAACTTAAGAGAAGTGGATGAATATCTGCAATCCAGAGAATCACCAAAGCTAAACAAAGAAGAGACTGACAGCTTAAACAGACCCATAATATATGAAAAAATTGAAAATGTAATGAGACCTCCCAACTAAAAAAAGCCCAGGCACAGATGGTTTCACAGCAGAATTCTATAAAATATTTAAAGAGGATTTACAACCATTATTACTCAAACTGTTCAGAAAGATACAAGCAGAGGGAAATCTCCCAAATTCCTTGTATGAAGCCAGCATCACTCTAATACCAAAAGCAGGCAAGGATGCAACCAAAAAAAGGGAACTACAAACTCATCTCATTAATGAACTCAGATGCAAAAATCCTCAACAAAATACTTGCAAACTGTATACAGACCCAAATCAAAAAGATCATCCACCATGATCAAGTTGAATTCATACCAGAGACGCAAGGATGTTTCAACATACAAAAATCAGTAAGTATCATAAAACACATAAATGGACTGAAGAACAAAAACCACACCATCATCTCAATTGATGCAGAAAAAACCTTTGACAAAATCCAGCATCCCATCATGATTAAGGTACTAGAGGGAATTGGACTGGATCATTATGTTGAGGAACATAATCAAAGCCATATACAAGAAACCCACAGCCAACATCATCCTAAATGGAGAAAATTTAGAAGGATTCCCCATAAAGGTAGGAACCTGGCAAGGCTGCCCCATGTCACCACTCCTCTTCAATATAGTGCTTGAAACACTGGCTAGGGCAATAAGGCAAGAAAAGGAAATCAAAGGAATACTAATTGGAAAAGAGGAAGTAAAACTATCCCTTTTTGCAGACGATATAATAGTTTACCTAAGGGATGCTAAAAACTCTACCAGAAAATTCCTAGAAATGATTAGGAGTTTCAGTAAAGTGGCAGGTTACAAAATTAACCTAGAAAAATCAGTAGCCTTTATTTACACCAACAACAAGCAACTGAAGAAGGAATACAAGGAGACCTTCCCAATCACAATAGCCTCAAAACCAATAAAATACCTAGGAATAAACCTAACCAAAGACACCAAAGATATCTACAACAAAAATTGTAAACTCCTGATGAAGGAGATTGAAGAAGACATCAGAAGATGGAAAAACCTCCCATGCTCATGGATTAGAAAAATTAATATAGTAAAAATGTCCATTCTACCCAAATTAATATATCAATGCAATTCCAATTAACATCCCCAGGACATTCTTCACAGGCTTGGGGAAAAAATTCTTAAATTCATATGGAACAACAAAAAACCCCAAATAGCCAAAGCAACCCTGAGTGAATACAGCAATACAGGGGAAATTTCTATACCAGACATCAAGCTATACTATAGGTCAATAGTCATAAAAACAGCCTGGTACTGGCAGAAAAACAGACCTGTAGACCAATGGAACAAAACTGAAGATCCAAACTTGAGCACATACAATTTCAGTCACCTTATATTTGACAAGGGGGCCACAAAGACTCAATGGAGGAAAGACAGCATCTTCAGCAAGCAGTGCTGGCAAAACTGGATCACCACTTGTAGAAGAATAAAATTAAAACCTTACCTCTCACCCTGCACAAAAATCAACTCCAAATGGATCAAAGACCTCAATTTAAAACCCAAAACTCTGAAGGTGTTAGATGAAAAAGTTGGCAGCAACTTACAAGACATAGATGTAGGAAGAGATTTTCTTTTTTTTTATTGATGCTTTGTGTATTTCATACATCATTTTCCAATTCAGTTCAGGCATATATCCCCTTCCCTTCTCCCCACCCCACCCCTACCCATCCCAGATCATGCATTCTGCTGTAACTTTTCTGCATCTTTCTCTGGTTTGTTTTGTTTTGTTTTCATTTTTTTAACAATAAGTGATAATTTGTGAGTACAAGCATCCTTCATGTAAAACCAATTTGCGAGCAGTTGTGCCCAAACCCACACAGCTCATGGGTCCCACCATCCAGCAGGGGGGGGGCTTGTATGTTCAATCAAGTTGATCAAATGAGTGTCCAGTCTATATTGTTGTAGTTTCACCATTCACCCCAATCGCAGCCCTTACATTCTACCGCAGTAGGAAGAGACTTTCTAAATCAGACAGCAGCTGCATAGGAAATAAGGTCAACAATGGACAAGTGGGACTTTATTAAACTCAAAAGTTTTGCACAGCAAAAGAAACAATAAGGTAAGTGAAGAGAAAACCCACAGAGTGGGAGGAAACCTTCACTGCTGATTCATCTGACAAAGCATTAACTTCCAGAATATATAAACTACTCAAAAAACAAAGGAGTAAGAAAACAAATGACTCACCCGAAAGATGGAGTAGAGAGCTGAGCAGAGAGTTCACAAGTGAGGAAATAGAGATGGCTGAGAAAGATCTTAAAAAGTGTTCAACATCACTAATAATTAAGGAAATGCAAATTAAAACCACTTTAAGATATCATCTCACCCCGATAAGGTTGGTTAGGATCAAGTAAACAAATGATACCAAATGCTGGAGAGGGTGTGGGGAAAGGGGATCACTCATCCACTGCTGGTGGGAATGCAAACTTGTACAACCACTATGGAAAGCAGTATGGAGAACCCTTAAAATCTCAAAATGAGCCTACCACTTGACCCAGCCATACCACTTCTGGGTATATATCCATCAGACTCTTCCTACAGTAGAGATACATGTACAGCCAAATGTATTGCAGCTCTCTTCACAATAGCAAAGAGCTGGAACCAACCCAGATGCCCCTCAACTGATGAGTGGATAGAGAAAATGTGGTACATCTACACAATAGAGTACTATGCAGCAGTAAGGAAAGATGATATCATGAAATTTGTAGGTAAATGGATAGAACTAGATTTTTTTAATTTTTATTTATTCTTGTATGTGTATGAAGGTACTGTCTGCATGCAGGTTTGTGCACCTGTGTCATGCAATGCATGGAGGTCAGAAGAGGGCATCGTATTCCCCTGGAACTGGAGTTAAAGACGGTTCTCAACCACCATGTGGGTGCTCTGCATCGAACCCGGGTCCTCTGCAAGAGTAGTTGGCGCTCTTAACCGCTAGTCCATCTCTCCAGCCCCAGAACTAGATTTTATGCTAAGTGAAGTAACACGGTCCCAGAAAACCAAAAGATGAATAGTATCCCTCATCTGTTGATGCTAGTACCAAGTACCTATGTGTAAGACAAAATGAGCAATGTTAATATTATATTCCTCATGATCTAAAGACAACTGTGCTCTTGTATTGGGAATCCCTACACAGGTTCTAGAGCTGACCTAGCACATATTTTCAGACCTTGGACTTTTAGTATATTATGGAGGGTATGTGTGCCTCTTTTAGAGTAATATGGGATTAAAATGGAAAGATATGAATCAAGAAATATGCTACAGAAATAACAAACAGTTTGTTTCAAAAGGATACAATGTTAATATAGGTGCAATATAATAGGCTGGTGCAACTTAGCTTTTCTGGGTGCTTAACGACCATACCTGAAGTCCCTACCAATTTGGCCAAGGGACCTAGGGGACAATTTCCTTGCCCTCAGATGTCAACCAAGTCTTAGGGGATTATACGTGTGGGCATCTCTTGAAGAGTCTTGCAGAGGTGGGTCACCAGTCTTCCTGTTCTGGGAGGTCTTGGAGAACCACTAAGGGGACTTCAGCCAGTGTCCAGTCTATAAAGAGGAAAGTGTTCTCATCCTTCAGAAAAGGAAGCCTGGTCTAGCAAGACTTGATTTTGTCCTCATGTGGATGGAACTGGTGGATGAGGAGCTGAAAGAAGCAAGGGGCTCCCACCCTCCCCCCCCAAAAAAAAACCCCGAGAGACCCCTAAGGACCAGATCCTCAACTGACCTCAACAAAACAAAACCTTGGTTAATCTGGGCTATCTCTATGGCCTTAAGCATCCAGAAGGAAAGTACAACCAGAAATAAATAATCAATAATAGCAGAGAAACTGTAATGCAGACACAAAACTTGAGATCTTAGTAAAAAGACAAAAAGAGAAAAAAAAGAGAGCACCGTTGTTTGGCCTGCCTTCAATTCTTACAGGCAGGCGCATATGCTCTGTGGATGCCACTGCTTTTGGCACTCCTCAAAGACATGAGATATAGCTTTTTTTTTTCTTTTACTTTTTAGCCTTCCAATGTGGACTGAGGACTGATGAGATACCCAGTTTGTGAACTAAGCAGCTAATGCAGCCTCCTCAGAATATGGACTGCCATTGTTGGATTACCTCAGCAGTATCATGGAGGCTAATGCAGGGGGATCAAGACAGGATACGTGCTTACTGGACTTCATTTGGGGCCACAATATTTAAAGCAGAAGCACGTCAGTAAGGGTTTCCTTCTGCATAAGGTTTTTGTAGTGTAATGTCTTAATAATAGTCTACCATCAAATATTTTAGGAGTATCTTTAATGTTTAGATAGTATATTAGCAGCATGCAAGAATTGCATCATAAGTTCTCAAGTAGAGGCAATCTATTGCAAGGAACTTCTTTGCTGCCAGTTATCATATCATGTGTAAAGTTAGAAAATTGAATAGCAACACTAAATACTGTAGAAATGCACTTTTCTCAGTAATACTTGAGTTGTTGCAATATTAGATTATCCATTTGGTTGTTACAGAAAATCCTTAACTGTAATGATGATTGTTGCTGTAATAGTATATTGTCTGTATTTCTACCTCTAGTAATTGGCTTTATGTGTTAGATTTCAATATCCTTGAGCCTGGGCAAGTGCACAAGCCTTTTTAAAAAGAAACATGGTTTACTTGCACAAAATTGATCAGATCTGAGAGATCGTTAATGCCCTTGAAGTGGTTTTTGTGGGCGTGAAACAAATGGTAAGAATTTGAATTGTTCCCTTATTAGAATATTGAAAGTAAGTCTACTCAGGTTATCCAAATCATATTCACACCCTGATTTTATATACTGTATCTATCAATAAACATTGTGATACTTGAAAAAAATTACAATAAGACATCATCTCAGATGCAATATCTATTAATAAATATGTTACAATTAAAAAATTCATTTTGAGATCTATCTTATTTAAAAGATTACCCATAACTTTTCCAGTTTAACTCTCCAATTGTAACATAGTCTTTTTTAGTTATGCAAATTAACCTATAAAACAAACAAGAAAATTAATGTATATTATTTACTACTTTAATCCCAGTACTCTGGAGGCAGAGTCAGTTGTATCACTGTGAGTTCAAGATCAGCTTGGTCTACATAGCAATTTCCAGTTAAACTCAGGCTACAGGGAGACCTTACCTCAAAAAGATTCCCCCAAATTTAACATGTGTAATTATGCTTAAGAAGGTAAAAGATGGGCTGGAGAGCTGGTGCAGCCGTTAAAGTCTCAGGCTCACAACCAGAAGGTAAAAGATACATATTTTTCTTAAATCGAATAAATTATTTATTATTTTTATTTTATGAATATGAGTTTTTTGCCTGTGTGTATGTACTTAAGTGTGCCTGTATTGTGTAGTGCCCACAGTGGTCAGAAGAGGGCATCAATTCCCCTGGAACTGGAGTAATGGATGGTTGTTAATTCCCATGTATGTGCTGAGAACTAAACCTGGGTCTTCTTGCAAAACAATCAGTGCTTTTAACCAATGAGCCATCTTTCCATCCCCCTGAATCAAATAGTTTTAAATATAAGATTATAATTATGTGTGCATATAAAAATTTATGTATATAGAGATTTGAACATCTTACTGACAAAGGCTGCATAGAATACTGGACAGTTTTTCTTGAAGCTTTAAAGTAGGATTATCTCCTTGGGTCTTCTTCCCGCATACTGAATTGGATATTAACTATGCTTATTCATTTCTCCCCACTCTCCGTGAAGAATAGCAATAGCGTGTGGCATATTTCACCTATCTAATAGACGTTGATTGTGTGCCTAACCCTCCAGAGCGGAGTTTCTAAGCAAATGGAGCTACTCTTCCTGGTAAAACAGTACTGCTGTGTGCACACTGAGAAACTGAAGAGCAAACAAACTCTTTCAACTTGCAAAAACTTTGAAGAAAATATTCAGTCCTTTAGGATTGTTTGACCCATTGTGTGTTGAATTAATCTTGCTGTGCCTGAATTAAACCACCTTGAGTTCCTCTGTTATTTCTACTCACTTACCTGCAATCATAAGAACTGCAGATAAAGAATATCTTCCAAAAGTCTTGGAATCAGAAGCCCTCCACTGAAATGTTACTGGATATGGAATGAATCCAAAACATATGGATTAAATTTCCCTGAAAATTTCTTTGCTTATAAAAATTAAGGGGAAAGTGCTTGGTCAGATGCATTGTGAGTGATGCCAAACCCAAAATGGATTAAAAAATGTGATTTCTGGCTTTACAAACAACAAATAGAAAACACAAACAAATTTCATTTCACTCTTGCATTGTAAAACCTCACACACTATACCAATCTCAGGTCACTTTGAAGCCAGGCTTTATAAAGTGTCTCAACACTGGATATAAATAACAATGCAGATAAATGCTTCTGTGACTGCACACAAGCAATGTTGATGCTTCTCAATGAATTAAAAATGAATTGAATAAGATAAGATACTCTTGTCAGATTTATTTTATTTCTGAATGTTAATGGAATAATTCTTCCAAAATAATTCCTTCATAAGGGAAATATGGTTTATGCAATTTAACCTAAGCCCTAAATATTCAAAAGCTTAAACGTAACATACATTTATGAAAAGGAGAAAAATTACATTATCACTAAAATGACACACTTGAAAGTAATCTAATCTCCAAACAACTTTTACTTAGCGAAAGGAAATGAGGGACAAGATAAAGTTCATTGTGATGGCTGCTATTCTTCCTCTATCTTTGTCATTAAAATCTGTCAGATAAGTGGCCACCAGGCCTGTCCCCATAACCATCACAACTGAAGGAGAATCAAGGATATTGTTTGTGATGATAAGATAGACAGTAGGTATACATGCACTAGTACAGAGATCAGATAAGAAAAGGCAGATGTAAAAAATTAATTAGCCACAAAATACTTAGTGGTTCTTATACTATTTTTTTTTTTTGGTCTTTTCGAGACAGGGTCTCCCTGTAGCCCCAGCTGTCCTGGAACTCACTCTGTAGACCAGGCTGGCCTTGAACTCACAAAGATCCGCCTGCCTCTGCCTCCCGAGTGCTAGGATTAAAGGCGTGCGCCACCACGCCCGGCTCTTATACTATTAACATTTTATTGATGCTTTGTATTTCATACATCATTTTCCAATTCAGTTCAGGCATATATCCCCTTCCCTTTCCCCCCACCCCACCCCTACCCATCCCGATCATGCATTCTGTCATAAGTTTCTGCATCTTCTCCTGTTTTTTTTGGTTTTGTTTTCATTTTTTATTATTTTTAAAATAAGCGATAATTTGTGAGTACAAGCATCCTTCATGTAAAACCATTTGCAAGCAGTTGTGCCCAAACCCACACAGCTCATTGTGTCCCACCATCCAACGGGGGGGGGCTTGTATGTTCAATCAAGTTGATCAAATGAGTGTCCAGTCTATATTGTTGTAGTTTCACCATTAACTCCAATCGCAGCCCTTACATTCTACCACGCCCCCTCTTCCGCAGATTGTTCCCTAGGCTTAGAAAAGGGGCACAGGTGGATGAGAAGCAAAACACTCTACTTTCTCTGGAGCTGATGTCTTGGTCTCTAGTCAGTTCTGGCTGTTTTCTTTCATGGGCTGCCAGCTTGTCCAGGTATAACCTTTCGATACTACTAATGAAGCACATGCAATTAGATATTTAGGTATTTAAACAGTATAATATATAGCCTTTCGATCCTACTAATGAGGCACATGCAATTAGATATATAGGTATTTAAACAGTACTAATTGTTATGGTAGGTTACTTTTTAATGTATGTGTGTCAAGTGAAGGTTATTAAAATGTAGGGTGCAAATGGTTCCATTTTTAGTTCAGTGATTATGACCAAATTATCTACATTTTTATATTTATTTGTGTGGGGGGGGTGCCTGTGTATGTTTGTGGTTGAGTACATACTATGGAGCACATGTGAAGTTTAGAATAAAGCTTGCAATATATCCTTCTCTCCTTCCACTACCATGAGGTTTCCTGAGGAAGGAGAATTGAACTTAGGTCTTCAAAGTTGGCAGCAAGCATCTTTATCCAATGAGCCATCACTGGTCCAAGAATAAGCATTTTTTTAGCAAGGATTCAAGTTTATTATGATGAAACTTGTCTTAATAGAATAAATGTAAGTTTAAAGTTAGAAGAGGGCCTGGAGAGATGACTCCAGGGTTAAGAGAATTTGGAGCTCCTCCAGAGGATCCGAGTTTGGTTCCAACACCCACATGGGACAGGTCACAGCCACCTGTAACTCCAGTTTTACATCCAAGGTCATACAATGCCACTTTCAGACCTCTGTAGGCACCCACATACACATGCACAGACACATAACACATGGGCATAAATAAATAATAAGTCTTTTTTAAAAGTCAGAAGAGAAAGCCAGATCGATCGGTGGTGCACGCCTTCATGTCAACACTCAGGAAGTTCAGACAGGAGGATTGTGAGTTTGAGGTTAGCCTTGTAATGTGCAGGAGACCTGATGGATGAAAGCCATCAACATTATAGCTAGCAGGGAGGTGGGGTTCGTGAACCCCCACCTCTAATGGAGAAGCTGATGGCTTCTGGGGAAATGAGACTCAGTTTCTTCAAAGGCATAGTCCCTGGGATGTTAACCACACTCTAGTGGACAGCCACATACTCATCAGTGTATGAGGAGGACAAATTAGACTAGGTAGGTTATTAAAAAAAAAGAGAAGACATCAATTCTAAAGGGGTGGTGATATAGTGGGTGGATCTAGGAGGCATTGGAGGTAATGTGATCAGACTACTTTCTTTCTTTCTTTCTTTTTTTTTTTTTTTTTTTTTTTTTTTTTTTCCAGACAGGGTCTCCCTGTAGCCCCAGCTGTCCTGGAACTCACTCTGTAGACCAGGCTGGCCTTGAACTCACAAAGATACACCTGCCTCTGCCTCCCAAGTGCTAGGATTAAAGGCGTGTGCCACCATGCCCGGCATAAAGACTACTTTCTTAAAGAATTAATAAAAATATTTTTCCTTAATTTTTCATTGAACTTTCGTGCATTTCATACATTTATTTCTTAATCAAATTTAGCCCCATTTCCCTTTCCATTCCTCCACTCCGACAGAGATTGTCCATTCTGCCATACATGTCTTGCATCTTTTTCTCAGTCTTTTTTTTTAATTTTTTGATGCAGAAGTTTACTGTTTGGGGGCAGAAATTTACTGTTTCAGTCAGTTCTTTGAACAAGTCTTTTTGTTGTTGTTGTTCCCTTTAATTTTATATTACTCCAAAATATGCATGCATATACTCCACACATATACCAAAATTATGATTTTTTAAAATTTCAATTAAACTTATAGGTTAATTCCAAAACATAAGTGAGTCATTTTTTTTCTTGCTCCTTTGTTTTTTGAGTTTATATATTCTGGATGTTAATGCTCTGTCAGAGTCTCTCCCCTATCTGTATTCCTGTTACAGCACAACCCCCCACCCTCAGCCAGACTTCATGCATTCTTTCACACATATACCACTATCCAGCCAAGTTTCTGTCTCCAAATGTTCTTCACTGTATATCCATCGAGTAGAGCCTGGTTAGCCTATGTACTGTCACATCCTTAGAGAAAACCAGTTCTCCTTCTCCTAATAGCTCAGTGGTCAATAGTTTCTTAGCTAGGGTTGAGGTTTCATGACTACTTCCACACTTTGATGCTGGGATTTTGTCTGGCTTGAGCTTACGTGAGTTTTGTGCACGCTGTTACCGCTGCTGTGGTCATATGAATAACTCCCCAGCTGTCTGGAACATCCTCTTTCCTTGTGGTCATCTACTACCTCTTGCTCTTAAAATCTTTCTGCCTCCTCTTCCACAATGGTCCCTGAGCCTTGAATGACAATGGTTTTGGCTATGGCTGTCACATTCAGGTTAAGCACCCTGCCGTCTCTTGTTGTCTGTACTCTGGCCCAGTTGCAGCCTTCTGAGTAAATCACTACCTGTTGCTTGAGGAAACTTTGCTGGTGAGAGTTGAGAGATGCATTAGTATTCTCTATACCCCTTGTTCCCTGTGTTTCCTGAGCCTTAGGCATTGAGGTTGAATTATAGATGTGGCACTCAGGCTTGGGCACCTCATAGACACTAAGTATCCGCACTTGACCAATTGCAGAATTTTGTAATAGTCTCTATCTGTTGCAAAAAGAAATTTCATTGATGAGTGGTGAGAAGTACACTTGTCAGGCTATTCATAGCTCCCAGGCAGTGCAAAGGGTCCTAAGCCCAAATCCAGGTGATGAGGATGAATTTGGTGAATCTGACTAGGTAAGCAGGATGGATGTGGGCCCTGTAGCAGTGCCAATGTAGCTCTGAATCAGATCATACTTTCAGAGATGACCACCACAAGTCTAATCCTGCATGCTGAGCTTGTCACTTTCTCATAAAAGACTGCAGTCTGTCCTCTATTTCTTTGATCTGGGAGAACTTGTGACTTGTTTGACAAAGAGAACAACAGAGTTTAAGGATTACTACATCTAAACTGTGTGATTCTCTCAAGATGACCACACTATAAGAAGGCTAAGCCACATGACAATGTTCTTGGTGATGTCTTGTAGATTGTGACAAGCCAAAGAATATCAAGGCTCTCACAACCTCCAAACCCAAATGCTGACACCATGGAGGATGAGACAAGGCATCAAGTCAAGCTGTCCTGAAGTTTCCCCACCTCCAAGACCATGAGTAAAATGGTCGTCTTAACCCATGACCTTTATGGTGGATTGTTATGAATCCATAGATAATTTAAAAACAGAGTATTAGGGAGATTTCTGCTCTGTATTCAAACCTGTACTAATGTGTCAAAAGAAAGTATTAAGAGATTTAACATGCAAGTTCCATATACTCAAGAAAGTTGTAACAGGGCTAGAGTCATGTCTCAGTGGTTGAGTGTACTGGCTACTCTTTCAGAGGACCCAGGTTTCAATCCCAGCATCCCCATGATGACTAACAGCCATCTGCAACTCTAGTTCTAAGAGATCAGATGCCCTCTTCTTACCTCCTTGGACATTGCAAGGCATGGATATAATTACATTTAGGCAGTATAGTTATACACATAAAATTAAAAAATAATAATAAAATATTTAAAAAAAGAAATTTGCAACCCAGTGAATACCAATAGAGAAACAACTCAGAAACTACAAATAATCCAATATTAAAGCCTTAAAAACATACAGGGTCTTCAGAAGCTTCTAAAATGAAAGGAAAAAAATGGACTTTCTCACTTGAGTACAATAGCCACCTTAAACCTCTCAGAAGTGAACTTTATCTGTAAAAGACAATGAGTTATGTCTGTCCATAACAATAAAAGGGAGATTAGGAGGAACCCTAGTGTAACAGGCTTGGCTGGAATAAAGGGACAACTGGATTAGGAGAGTGTATATTTTGAAGTAGGTCTCATTGCAACTGAGGAAGAGAAGTAGATGCAAATCCTTGGACAAACATGTACATATAGTAAGCTAGAAAACCATAGAAACCATGCAGATGCTTGCTATGACCCCTAAGGCAATATGCCACTAATGGGTTTGATTTCACAAAGCAGATACTTAAAATAGTAAATAAATAAATAATAAATAAATAAAGTCGCTCTCGGTTTCACACAACCACTTTGTGCACATCACCACTGAGGGTGTCTATTTTGCCAATGGTCACTAGTTAGCAGGTAGCCCTGCGAGAATTTGCTGCACTTAACAAAGTTACTAGATCTAGTGATCTAAGAGGTGAGTTTGCAGATTTGGTATGCCTCTTATATGCAGATACTCCCAAATGGTATGTTAGTCATCTCTGTTGCTGATACTGAAGATTTGGCAGGCATATGGGTAGCGTCACAGGATGTATTTGGCTTGATAATGTACCATAAGGATTATTTTTGTGCAACTATCTTTTTACAGTTGAAAAATTGTGGTATTCAAATTCTGCCTCCAGGGTTCAGAGTCATGACTTGAACTCATAAGTCTACTAGTCTGTTTATCCTTGCTCAAGAAAATTGTGATATTTACCATGAAGATTCTGCTAGGGATCTTTACCATGAAGATTCTGCTAGGGATCTTTACCATGAAGATTCTGCTAGGGTATAGCAGACGCCACACAGCAGTAAAAGGACCATCAGGGGGGTCAAAGACTGAAGCCAAATTCTAATGCTTCTTAAGAGACCCTGAGGAAGAAAGCTGCTTTCTCTAATTGCCATTACTGTCTTCTGATAATAGATTCACTTATCCAGTCATAGGTGAGATGATAACAAATAATAAACAAACAAAACTGAGAATGATGGATATTCCTCCAGAGCTTACATAATTATAAATATAAGTTAAAAGTTATATGATCTGATACCCTGGCTACTATGCTGAAAACTGCTTAAAAAAAAAAAAAAAACAGGAATCACACTAAAGAGATAGGTTGGATGGCACTGTTATCATCCAGAGGTAGGGAATGGTAGCCTGGACCATGGTGGTAATGGAAGGAGTGAAGTGAAGTGATTATGTTCTGGGAAAATTTTAATATACGCCCTGGGTTTCCTGATGAACTGAATATAATATTATGAGCAAAGAAAATAGTTGGCAAGACTCTGAAATTTAGGACCAGTGCAGTCAGAAAGATGAGATCATTATCAACCATTTTCAATCTGGATGAAGAGGATTCTTGATGGAAGTGGTAGAAATAAGACCTGTAGATCAGGTATAAACACTTTGAACCCTAAATGTCTCAACCTATTAAAGATGGTATGTAGGAAATAAGATCTATAACTCAGAGTCTGGCCTACCTAAGACGTTAATATGTAGACTATCAGCATCTACATAGCAGAATCCAGCTATTACCTGTAATTGTATCATGTAGCAAATCTAGAAGAAATAACTTTTGAACTTTTATTCATTTACATTTATTTCTTATGTATGAATATTCTGCCTGCATGTACATTAGTGCACCATGTTATTTCAGTGACTGTAGAGGCCAAAAAGGGGTGTCAGATTCCCTAGAAATGAAGTGATGGATGGTTGTTAACAGCCCTGTGATTCTGGGAACCAAAACTGTGTCTTCTGTAAGAACATCCAATGCTTTTAATAATTCAGTCATCTTTCCAGCGCCAGAAATAACTTTTCTAAAAGAACATTTTATAAGTAATTGAATGTACTTGATTTTTGTTCCACTGTGGACACAAAAAATTGCTTAAAAGAGGGCTGGAGAAGAGTCAGCAGTTAAGAGTACGGACTGCTCTTACAGAGGATCCGGGTTTGATTCCCAGCAGCCACATGGCAGCAAAAAAATGGTCTGTAATTCCAGTTCCAGGGGAGCCCAGTGCCTTCTTCTGACTTTCACAGGCATTGCATGACATGGATGCATTTAATGCACATGCAGGTAATACACTCATACACATAAAATAAATAAAATATTTTAAATTGCTTTAAAATATGAGAGGTTCTTTATCAGTTTGCCAACTACATTAACTGCAGAGTTTTCATTACTACACTTAAAGAAGGGTAACAATAACAAAAACAAATTTAAATGACTAAAAGCTTATATAAGAAATACTGTATACATTTTACTAAAATGCTGATTCAAACATGGATTTCAAAGTGAATTTCAAATTATTTATAGTGGGGTATGATGTCAGTTTCTCATTGTTCTTTACAAAGCTTTGAAAAATAATTGGGCATGACTGTTTATGGTGCTTTCCAACTTCTGAAAATTCAGATTTCTTGGTTCTTGTCTAGGCATTGGTCTTTGTTTACTCTTACATTACAAGTTGTGGGGTTCCTGGTTTCTTTTTAGAATGAAATGCCAGGGATTTGGCAGCGGCTGGAGCTGTGTAAGGATTCTATACTCTTAACACTGGCTAGTTTCCTCTTATGCTTCTGATCAATAGCTTAACTTGCTTGAGCCAGTTATTTGATTGTCTGCTTTTGAATTTCCTGCTTTCTTTCATAAATATTTTAAAGATGGTTAAATTGTGGGTTAAGTGTTCAGGTCATCATATAAATCTGTGCCTTGAGCAGAGGCCATCTATCAGGAATGGTTTTCAGGTATACAAATAATCATACTGATTTCTCAACTCTCAAAGTTGGTTGGCCCAGCTATATGCTACAAACTTCTCTCTTTTCTTCAGTATGTGCTATGTTTTGAGTATGTCTCATTCAGAAAGTGTGGGTTGAAAATTAATGGGATATACAAGGTCTTGAAGAGGCAATCATATCCTGAGGGGTAGCTCTGCCACAAGTGGGGTTGAGGCCCTTATAAAAGACACTCAGGTACACTTTGACCCCTCTTACCTTTTAGCCATCCACCTTGTAAGATCACAATATTCCTGCCTGTGGAAAATATAGAATCAATTCATCACCTTAGAAGCTAGTAACTTCTCTCAGCAGAAAATAGAACTAGTAAGGACCTTGATGTTTGCTTTTCTCACTTCTGAAATGCTGAAGAAGTAAATCCACACTCTTTACAAATTAATCTATTTCAGATATTTTGTTGTGACAACACAAGCTAAGTGTGACATGAAAATATAAGCATTTTCTTTCTGCTCCTGAACTGATAAAGGCTTAGAATTGTAGCACCTTAATAAACTTTGTTTTAAGATGAGTAATGTTTTGGAATTATCCTCCAGTTTATTTTCAGACATCATAATTTTGGTATGTATATGGCATGTATATATGAGTATTTTGGAGTGATACAAATTGGAACAATAGGGGCTGGAGAGATGGCCTAGTGGTTAAGAGCACCGACCGCTCTTACAGAGGACCCGGGTTCAATCCCCAGCACCCACATGGCGGCTGAGAACCGTCTGAAACTCCAATTCCAGGAGAACTCCAGTTCCAGGGGAATCGGAGACCCTCTTCCGCGGCATTGCACGACACGGGTGCACACACCTGCATGTAGACAGTACATTCATACACATACCGAAATAAATAAAATTTAAAAAATAATTATAAAAAAATTGGAACAATAGCAATAAAAACGACTGGGTTAAAGGGCTGACTGAAACAGTAAATTTCTGCCCAAAACAGTAAACTTCTGCCTTGAAAAATTCAAAAATGGTGAAAGAAATATATGGCAGAATGCATGAGCTCTGGCGGAGTAGGGGGGGCATGGAAGGAGGAATGGGTCTAGATTTGATTAAGAAATGCTGAATGAAATGCACGAAACACCAATAAAAATTGGTTTAAAAAAATAAATTGAATAATAGATAACAAGTCAAAAAAAATGAAGAAGATCTAGGAATCTAGTGTACAGCATTATGTTATAGAGTTATCAGGACTATAATGTTTACCTGGAATTTGCTATGAGAGTAGACCATAAGAGTAAACATACATTGTAACTGTAGTAGCTATATTGATTAATTTGATTGTCAAATCTTTATACTTATTATAAATACAATTATTATTTTGTAAACTGCATATCAAAATATAAAATTATTATCAATTACATATCAGTAAACTGGGCAGAAAAAAAGAGGAAGGGAGAGAGAGCAGGATGGAAAGAGGGAATAAAGGGGATGCAAATCTTAAACATTGTAAAAATGAGATTCCTAGTCACACAATGCAAAAAAATATATATACTAGAATAGAGAATTGGCAAGAAACGTGCTGCCAGAGTTCTATCACAGGGACTCATGTGGAGGAAGAGGAGATATGTCTCCTACAAACTGTCTTCTGACTTCCACAGGCACCCTGTAGCATGCTCATGCCCTCCCAAAAGTAAATAAATAACTAAATGCAATAAAATTAGAATATTATTTTTAAAATATTTGCCTTAGTGGAGGAATCATAATTTTCTCCAAGAAACCCAAGAATCATTTCTCTGGCATTCTCTTTATGCAGTGCATAAGGTTTTCAACAATGTCCCTCCAGGATATACATTGACAACTTTTGAATAAATATCTTGAAGTATCTTTCATTATTAGATTACAGCATGATGATAGCTGTATAGTGACTTCAAGATAGTGACAGGGCTCTGCTTTGTCAGTGTTGCTTGCTGACATGAAGAAAGTATAGAAGTATGCTGAAGACCTCAAGTTGTTTGGGAATTTTCCATATTTTTACAAATAATATTTTTAAATAATAATATTAGTCACCATAGAGTGCAGAGAAACTGAACTCAGTGGTAGAATACTTGCATGTCGTGCAAAGGCACTAAGAAAGAAAACTCAAAGAACATTCCTTAGAGAAACTATTCAGTGGAAATATTCTGTTACATATTTAGCAACTATCTGTGCAGAAAGTGAGATTAACGTTTTCTTATGAAAAATCAAATCAAGACACACATCTGCATAAAGGGCCACTTCACTTGAATGACCAAGAAATTGCTTACATGTTGTGCCAGCATTTGCCTGATAACAGCCCTGGTTTCCGTCCAAAATGGATGAATCGCCTATCAAGGCCTTAACCTACTAGATTTATGTGACCTGAAAAAGGAATTTTAGCTTGGAAGTTTTAAGGAAAGAATTGTCAATCATCTCTAAGAACAAAAGAATTTCCAAGTACTATTGGTGATTTGGAGAATGCCCACTTTTTGTTTTTTTTTTATTTTTTTTTTTTATTTTTTTTTTAAAATTTTTTTTTTAATTTTTTTTTTTTTATTTTTGAATGTGTATGAATGTACTGTCTGCATGTAGGTTGTGCACCCGTGTCGTGCAGTGCCGTGGAGGTCAGAAGAGGGTCTCGGATTCCCCTGGAACTGGAGTTCTCCTGGAATTGGAGTTACAGACGGTTTTTAGCCGCCATGTGGGCGCTGGGATCGAACCCGGGTCCTCTGAAGAGCAGTCGGTGCTCTTAACCGCTTTTTTTTTTTTTAATTTTTTTTTTAAGAATGCCCACTTTTTGAACTCATACTATAGGCATATACTTTGGCAGTAAACAAATGATTTATATTTCCAAATCAAATAGAAAGGGTTATGGGGTGGGGAGTAATAGGGCAAAACAGAGGAAGGAATAAGAGGAGGAATAACTAATACTAAAGATGATTTGAAAAAGTCATCGGGGCTGGAGAGACAGCCTAGCAGTTAGGAGCGCCGACTGCTCTTGCAGAGGACCCAGGTTGGATCCCCAGCACCCACATGGCAGCTGAGAACCATCTTTAACTCATTTTCCAGGGGAATCCAACACCTTCTTCCGACCTCCGCAGCATTGCACGACACAGGTGCACAAACCTGCATGCAGACAGTACATTCATACACATAAAAATAAATAAATAAATAAATAAATAAATAAATAAATAAAAAATAAATAAATAAAAAGTTTAAATGGAGTTAGTCTATAATGGAGAGAGGAATGCTAATCAAAAGTCCAGTGTAAAGAATGGACAACCTCTTCTGCAGTTGTTGATAGGGATGTTGGTCCATAATTCTTCTTACCACACTGGCTATTGCCATAGTCTTGCATTACTCACTAAAATTTGAGGGAAAGACTTTGTTGCTCAAAATATTATATACAAGAGTCATAAAACAAACAAGAAATCAAGCTGGAACTGACTTTGATCTCTATCTCTATTGACTTAGCCTTCATGGTACTAGAAGGTGTTATTTATGCTAATGGATGATAAAAATAATCACTAGCCTTACCTAGATATGAACCCAGAAAGCTATGATAAAACCTGGCCTGGCAAGATATGACCATTGGTGTAATAACAGCACAAATGTTATGGGAGTAACCAACCACCTTCTTTTTTGTGTGTATTTTTAGTATTTTTGAGACAGGGTCTCCCTTTATTCCCATCTAGCCTGGAGCTCACTCTGTAGACCAGGCTGGCCTTGAACTCACAGATCAGCCTGCTTCTGCCTCCCAAGTACTGGTATTAAAGACATGCACCACCACACCCGGCTCAACCACCTTCATATTAGATCTCAGTACAATTTTATAAGATGAAGTCCATACCTGGCAGTGTTATCAGAGCCAAGAACCTGTGGCTAGACAGTCCACAGGGTTGTAAGGGAGGACCTACTACTATTATTCTGCTAAAAAGATGTAATATTAGACCAATTGCTAATGACTTACTTTTATGCCCAAAGATGTATGTCTTTCACCACTCACGCGAGAACCTTCTTGCAGCAGATAGTAATTAAAACAGAGATCCCCAAGTGGTCAACTTGCAAAGAAGAGACTGTATGATATTCATCCCTAAATTGGAAACCTGGATCAAACCCTTTCCTTTTGGAGGATGAGCAGAAAAATTGTTAAGAGCCTCAAGTGATAGATGAAAACAAAGAAACCATATTGTATTGACACAGCAGGACAGTTGCACATATGAACTGACATGGATTGTGACAGCAAACACAAAACTATGCAAGACCAAGCCAGATGAAAGCTCAGCATGGAGCAAGAAGGGGGGAAAGAAGCTCCAGCCCTAGGTGAAGATGTATGGGAAATTACAGTTGCTTAGAGTGGAAGAGTTACTTTTCCATAAGGAATGATACCTGGTAGGTTGACCATACTCCAAAGAATCAACCCACAGGAAGAACATTTAAGGAACACAAGTTAGACTCAATAGACCTTAAAAAGAAACACAGAAAAGAATGAGTCTATGAAGTAGGAGGAGGATACTAGGGTGAAGACAGAGATGGAGAGGGAGATCTGAGTATGATCCAAACACATATGAAGTTCACAAAGAATCAATAAAAACATTTTTAAAGTAACTGAATATTACTTAATATCTTTCAGAGTGGACAAACTGGGTATCATAATATAAGCTTTTCAGTCTGTCCTGAAAGGGAAGGCAGGACAATCACCTCAGGTCATGTTGGCAGAGAGCGTGTGGCAGAGGCTCTTCACATTACAGCAGATCAAAAACCAGAGACAGGCTTAGGAACCAATGGAAGGAGTAACCTTCAAAGGCCACCTCTGGTGACCTCCCAGCTAGATCTTACTTGCTAATGGTTCCATAGTCTTCCAAAATAGCACCATTAGCTGAGGACACAGCTTTCAAAACATAAACTTACACGGGATATTTATGATTCAAATTATATCAGTAATTACTAGAAATAACTAAGATTGTTGAATGCTTACAATGTGTCAAGCTGTGTTCTTATTGCTGTCCATTTATTAACTCATTCAATCCTTGAAACTCTTGATCAAAATCATATAACTATGAAGGAATAAATTCTAACCATATCAGTCTGGTCCTCAAGTTCACATACTGTACTGGAGGATTTCTTTTTTTTTTTCTCTTATGAAATTTTTATTTAAATTTATTTTCAAGAAAACTCATTCCGTATGTATCTTGCAGTTGGCAACATGTTGCTAAAACGGAGCTCTGATAACCATCCAATCAAAATTTCTTAATGTAGCTTGTGTCAGGAGCTTTCATTCACATAGTTTTTTCCATTGTCATGGACTCTTGTTTTCCCACATCATAATTCAGAGCTTTGAAGAAGTGACACAAGGTAGTTTGTCTCCTATTATTTTCTCCAAGCTGAAGATATGATCAGTTTTACCCAAGATGAAAAACGATGCAGAGTATAGGGTCATACTTCAGACAAAATTCACAGAGAATTTCCCTTCTTTTCTTCTGTCTTTTTTTCCTCCCTTCTCCCTCCTTACTTTTTCTAGTTCTCCTTTCTTTCCTCCCTTATTTCCTTCCTTCCTTATTTATTTTTGTTATGTATGAATGTTTTGCCTGCATGTATATAAATACATCCATGTCATGCAATGACCTTGAGGTCAGAAGAGGACATGGATTATTTCCCTTTAAACTGGAGTTACTGCCCCATGGTTGTTAACTGGCAACTGAACCAGGGTCTTCTACAAGAGCAGTCAGTGCTCTTAACTGCTGAGTCATCCCTCCAGCCCCACTTCCTTCCTTCCTCCTTTTAGCTCTCACAATTCCTCTTCCTCTTTTTCCTCCTCCTCCTCTCTCCTCATCCTCATGGGTCTCTTCTTCCTCCATTCCATCTGCTTCTCATCCTCTTCTGTCTCTTGCTTTTACTCTTTCTCTTCCTCCTTTCTCCTATTACTTGTCTTCCTTCTTTCTTCTTCCAGCTGGAGGATTTCTTTTAACCCCCGTGGACAATACATACCTGTTCATCCTTTCTAAGCTATATCAAATTATTGACACACATACTTCCAAAACAGAGAATATAAAATAAGTATCACTAAAAATTAGCATCATATCTGTCTTTACTGTAGACCATCTTTGTGTTTTCTGGAAACAACAATGGTCTTGTTCTTTTCTTTATTATTTATTTATTTTATTGTTATTTTGTAAATAGGTGCAACTTCTTGACTGAAGTCCAGTCTACTGAATCATCTTCCTAGTAGGAAGCCACTGAGTACTAAGGCATTCCTGCATACGTTTGTTACATTTCTCTGAACACAGAATTCCTAGCTAATAAGATTTTATGTTCAAATTGTGCAGGAAATATTTGTAAAAAATGTGAAAAATGTAGTCAAATAGATTCTGAAGGAAAGTTTTTAGTAAACCCTTGAAATGCTTTGGAAACCATTTCTCAAGTAGTACATGATTTTGAAGATCCATCTCACATTTGAGTAAAGCCCAAACGCTTGACTTTGAACTGTGTGCTGCCAATGAAGTATTGTGTTTTCTAAATTTACATATTAAATTAAAATGGTTAAGGAATTATTTACATTTTATTCTTCTACAAATAGTAATGCAGTTTTTCCAAAACCATTTGCTGAAAATGCTGTCTTTATTCCATTGAGTCTTTTTGGCCCCTTTGTCAAATATGAGGTGGCTGAAATTACATGAGCTCAAGTTTGGATCTTCAATTTTGTTCCATTGATCTATGGGTTTGTTTTGTCCCAGTACCAGGCTGCTTTTATGACCATAGCCCTGTAATATAGCTTGAAGTCTGGTACAGTGATCTCCCCTCTATTGTACTTTTCTCTCAGGGTTGCTTTGGATATTTGGGGTCTTTTGATTTTTCATATGAATTTAAGGAATTTTTTTCCAAGTCGATGAAGAAACTTGTGGATTTTAACTGGAATTGCATTGAATCTGTATATTAATTTGGGTAAAATGGACATTTTTACTATATTAATTTTTCCATTCCATGAGCATGGGAGGTCTTTCCATCTTCTGATGTCTTCTTCTCACTAGTCTTTCTTTACACCAACCACAAGCAACTGGAGAAGGAATATAAGAAGACCTCCCCACTAACAATAGCCACAAAAATACCTAGGAACAAACTTAACCGAGTTTTCTAGGTTAATTTTGGTTTTTTGTTGGGTATTTTTTTGTCTTTTTTATCTTTTATTAAAGTGTTGAGCATTTCATATATCCCTTCTCAGCTCAATCCAGACTCATTTCCCCCTCCATGCCCCCCGCCCCTCCCAAGTTCATGCAGTCTGCCATACATGTCTTGTTTCCCCTTCTGAGTCTTTTCAAAGTTTTTCAAAGCAGAAGATTATTTTTTTGTGGGGGGGGGAACTCTACTACTTCAGTCAGTTCCCTGTACAAGTTCTTTTTTTTGCTATCGTTCCCTCCAATCCGTATAATTTCACCACATTCATTTATGTATGTCACACATGTACTAAAATCATGTCCTCTGAAAATAAACTATATGATATTTCCAAATCATATTTTTGGATCCACATTTTTCCCTTTTAATTTTATATTGCTCTTAAATATGCAAACATGCCTGCCACCATTGTACCAAAATTATAAAGTCTGAAAAGAGGTAATAGGTTAATTCTAGAGTCCATTAAGTGATTTGCATTGTAAGAGCACAGTTGCTTTTATATAAAGAGAAATATAACATTAACTTTACTCAGTTTGCCTTACTTGATGCTAGCATCCATAAATGAGGGATAGCATTTTTCGTCTGTTTTTCTGGGACTGTGTTACCTCACTTAGCATAATATCTTTTAATTCCATCCATTTACCTGCAAAGTTCATGATGTCATCTTTATTTACTACTGCATAGAACTCCATTGTGTGGATGTACCACATTTTCTCTATCCACTCCTCAGTTGAGGAGCACTTGGGTTGGTTCCAACTCTTTGCTATTGTGAAGAGAGCTGAAATAAACATGGATGTGCATGTATCTTTGCGGTAGGATGAGTCTTGTGGTATATACCCACGAGTGGTATGACTGGGTAAAGTAGTAGGCTCATTTTGAGTGTTTTAAGGGTTCTCCACACTGTTTTCCATAGTGGTTGTACAAGTTTATATTCCCACTAGCAGTGGATGAGTGTTCCCCTTTCCCCACAACCTCTTCAGCATTTGGTATCATTTGTGTTCTTGATCCTGGCCAGTCTTATTAGAGTGAGATGATATCTTAAAGTGATTTTAATTTGCATTTCCTTAATTATTAATGATGTTGAACACTTTTTAAGATGTTTCTCGGCCATCTTTACTTCCTTACTTATGAACTCTCTCTTCAGCTCTTTACTCCATCTCTTGAGTGGGTCATTTGTTTTCTTCTTTGTTTTTTGAGTAGTTTATATATTCTGTATGTTAATGCTCTGTCAGATGTATCACTGGTGAAGGTTTCCTCCCACTCTGTGGGTTTTCTCTTCACTGATTGTTTCTTTCCCTGTACAGAAGCTTTTGAGTTTAACGGGGTTCGACTTGTCAATTGTTGACCTTATTTCCTGTGCAGCTGCTGTCTGATTTAGAAATATTTTTTTTTCCTACCCCAATGTCTTGTAGGTTTCTGCCAATGTTTTCTTCTATCATCTTCAGAGTTTGGGTTTTATATTGAGGTCTTTGATCCATTTGGAGTTGATTTTTGTACAGGATGAGAAGTAGAGATTTAATTGTAATCTTCTATAAGTGGTGATCTAATTTTGCCAACACCATTTGCTGAAGATGCTATCTTTCCTCCATTGTGTCTTCTGGCCCCTTTGTCAAATATGAGGAAGCTGAAATTGTATGAGCTCAAGTTTGGATCTTCAATTTTGTTCCATGGGTCTACAGGCCTGTTTTTGTGCCAGTACCAGGCTGTTTTGTTTTTTGTTTTTTGTTTTTTTTTGTTTTGTTTTGTTTTGTTTTTTTGGTCTTTTTGAGACAGGGTCTCGCTGTAGTTCTGGCTGTCCTGGAACTCACTCTGTAGACCAGGCTGGCCTCGAACTCACAGAGATCCGCGTGCCTCTGCCTCCCAAGTGCCAGGATCAAAGGCGCGGGCCACCACGCCTGGCATTTATTTATTTCTGTATGTGTATCAATGTACTGTCTGCATGCAAGTTTGTGCACCCGTGTCGTGCAATGCCACGGAGGTCAGAAGACAGTGTGGGATTCCCCTGGAACTGGAGTTCTCCCGGAATTGGAGTTTCAGACGGTTCTCGGCCGCCATGTGGGTGCTGGGGATCGAACCCCGGTCCTCTGCAAGAGCGGTCGGCGCTCTCAACCACTAGGCCATCTCTCCAGCCCACCAGACTGTTTTTATGACTATAACCCTGTAATATAGTTTGAAGTCTGGTATAGTTATCCCCCCTGTATTTCTCTTTTTGCTCAAGGTTGCTTTGACTATTCAGGGATTTTGTTTTTCCATACGAACTTAAGGATTTTTTTCCAAGTCTGTTGCAAAACTCTTGTGGATTTTAATTAGGATTGCATTGAATCTGTATATTAATTTGGGTAGAATGGACATTTTTATTATATTAATTTTCCCAATCCATAAACATGGGAGGTCTTTCCATCTTCTGAAGTCTTCTTCAATCTCCTTCTTCAGGGGTTTAAAACTTTTGTTGTAGAGATCTTTGGCATCTTTGGTTAGGTTTGTTCCTAGGTATTTTATAGTTTTTGAGGCTATTGTGAGTGGGAAACTCTTCTTATGTTCCATCTCCAGTTGTTTGTTGTTGGTGTAAATAAAGAATACTGATTTTTCCAGGTTAATTTTGTACCCCACCACTTTACTGAGTTTTCTGGTAGAGCGTCCCTTAGGTAAACTATCATATTATCTGCAAAGAGGGATAGTTTGACTTCCTCTTTTCCAATTAGTACTCCTTTAATTGCCCTTTCTTGCCTATTTTCCTATCAATCCTTTCAAGCACTATATTGAAGAGGAGTGACAAGAGGGGACAGCCTTGCCAGGTCGCTGCCTTTAAGGGGAATGCTTCTAACTTTTCTACATTTAGGATGATGTTGGCTGTGGGTTTGTTGTACATGGCTTTGATTATGTTGAGGAACGCTCCCTCCAGTCCAGTTCCCTCTAGGACTTTAAGAATGAAGGGATCCTTGATTTTGTCAAAGGCTTTTTCTGTGTCAATTGAGATGATCATGTGGGGTTTTTTTTGTCTTTCAGTCAATTTATGTGTTTTATGATATATTTGATTTATGTATGTTGAGCCATCCTCGCATCTCTGGTATGAATCCAACTTGGTCATGATGGATTATCTTTTTTATGTGTGTCTGTATGTGGTTTGCAAATATTTTGTTGAAATTTTTTTGCATCTATATTCATTAATGAGATAGGTCTATAGTTTTCTTTTTTGATTATATCTTTGCCTGGTTTTGGTATTAGAGTGATGCTGGCTTCATAGAAGGAATTTGGGAAATTTCCCTCTGCTTGTGTCCTTCTGAACAGTTTGAGTAATGTTTGTAAGTCCTCTTTAAATGTTTTATAGAATTCTGCTGTGAAGCCATCAGGGCTTGGGCTTTTTTAGTTGGGGGCTTTCCTATAACATTTTCAATTTCCTCATATATTATGGGTCTGTTTAAGTTATCAATCTCTTCTTGGTTAAGCTTTGGTGAACTCCAAGATATCAGATATTCATCCATTTCTCTTGGGTTTTCAAATTTAGTAGAGTATAGGTTTTAGGAGTATTCTCATATGATTGTTTGGATCTCCTTGTTGTCTGTTGTGATGTTTCCCTTTTCATCACAAATTATATTGATTTGGAGTTGCTCTTTCTTTCTTTTGGTTAACTGGGCTAGAGGTCTATCTCTCACTCTGTATAAAAATCAACTCCAATGTATCAAATATCTCAGTGTGAAACCTGAAACTCTGAAGGTGACAGAAGAAAACATTGGCATCAACCTACAAGACATAGACATAGGAAAAGGCTTTCTAAATCAAACAGCAGCTGTGGAAGACATAAGTTAATAATTGACAAGTGGGATCTCATTAATCTCAAAAGCTTCTGTACAGTGAAAGAAGCAATCAGTGAATTGAAGAGAAAACCCACAGAGTGGGAAGAAACCTTCACCAGTCATACATCTGACAGAGCATTAACATCCAGAATATATAAACAAAAATATATAAACAAAATATATAAATATATAAAATATATAAAAATATATAAAATATATTTAAAATATATAAACAAAAAACAAAGAAGTAAGAAAACAAACAAATGACCCACTCAAGAGATGGAATAAAGAGCTGAAGAGAGACTTCACAAGGGAGAAAATAAAGATGGCTGAGAAACATCTTAAAAAGTGTTCAACATCATTAATAATTAAGGAAATGCAAACTAAAACCACTTTAAGATATAATCTCACTCCAGTAAGACTGGCTAAAAACAAGAAAACAAAAGACACCAAATGCTGCTGAGGTTGTGGAGAAAGGGGAACACTCAACCACTGCTGGTGTGAATGTAAACTCATTCAACCACTATGGAAGGCAGTGTGGAGAACCATTAAAGGACTCAAAATGTGTCTACCACCTGATCCAGTCATACCACTCCTGGGTATATACCCACAAGACTGATCCTACTGCAGAGATATATCCAAATCTATGTTTATTGCAGCTCTCTTCACAATAGTAAAAAGCTGGAACCAACCCAAGTGCCCCTCAACCAATGAGTGGATAGAGAAAATGCAGTACATCTACACAATGGAGTTCTATGCAGTGGTAAAGAAAGATGACACCATGAATTTTGCAGGTAAATGGATGGATCTAGGGGACATTATGCTAAGTGAAGTAACACAGTCCCAGAGAAACAAGTGAGGAATGGTATCTCTCCTTTGTAGATGCTAGCACCAAATACCTAGTAGTAAGGCAAACTGAGAAATATATCAACAGTACCATTATAATGTGAATACCTTATATCTTAATGGGATCTATAATTAACTTACCACTTTTTTTTCAGACTTCGTAATTGTGCTATATGGGGGGAGGGTATGTATAGATACCTTAGAGTAATGTAAAATTAAAGGGGAAAAATGTGAACTCCTAAACATGTTTTGGAATTAACATACAGTTTACTTTCAGAAGTCATAATTTTGGTATACATGTGAAGAACATATATGCATATTTTGGATCAATACAAATTGGAGGGAACAGCAACAAAAGGACTGGGTCAAAGAACTGATTGAAACAGTAAACTTCAATCCAAAACAATAAACCTCTGCATAGAAGATGTTAACCCAAATGCCCCTCAACAGACAAGTGGATGACAAAAATGTGGTACATCTGCACGATGAGAGTACTATTCAGCGGTAAAGAAAGATGGCATTATGAACTTTGCAGGTAAATGGATGGCGTTCAAAGCCATTATGCTGAGTGAAGTAACACAGTCCCAGAAAGACAAATGGAGAATGGTTTCCCTCATTTGTGGATGCTAACACCAAATCGCCCAGACGAAAGTCAAGCTGAACAACATTATGGTTATATTTCTGTTTATCTGAAAGCAACTATGTTGTTATAATGTGAATCTCTCAATGGGCTCTAGAATCCACCTACCAATTATTTTCAGGCTCTGTAATTACTGTATATGGGTGGAGAGTATGTATCCATATTTTAGAGCAATATAAAATTAATGGAGGAAAATGTGAATTCCTAAATTAAAAAAAAAAAAAAGACTGAGAGAAAGATGCAGGACAGTTATGGCAGAATGCATGATCTGGGATGGGATGGGGTGGGATGGGGGGAAGGGAAAGTGGAATATGCCTGAACTGAATTGAAAAATGATATATGAAATACACAAAATATCAATAAAAAAATAAATTAATAAAAAAGAAAATGTTAAAAAGACTAAAAAAAGATGCAAGTTATGTATAGCAAAATGCCTGAACTCAGGTGGGGTGAAGGGCATGGAAAGAGGAATGAGTCTAAATTGGACTAAGAAATGTATGAATTGCACAAAACTTCAATAAAAAATGTAAAAAGTAGAAAAAGTTGTGCACCAAAAAAAGAGAATTATTCTCAATGATAACTTCTCATTTGGTGATAGGGAATTCTTTCTCTTGCCTAGTTTTTTCTTTCTATCATTAAGCATGAACAGCTGAGAAAAATGACTGTCAATTGTTACAGAAAAATGATCTGACATTAAAATTTTTAAAAGCTTTGTTTATTGCTTTCAACAACTAGGAAAGTTTCACTTCTTTTTATGTGAAAACTGCTTCCTAATACTACTTGCAGAATTAGGTTACAATACAAACACATTTTTATGAGAGACTTTATAGCAAAGGATTAATATACTTTCCCTTAGTCAGACTACAGTTACTCATATTTTCATTTCTTTTTATGCTTGTTTCTAGGTCTGCATGTTTCTGGCAGGTTACTTTTTGTCTTGGAGAATGGGATGAGTTCTTCAGGTGACTTATACAGGCACAATAGTTTGGCAAAGAAAGATAACAAATTACCATAGATGTTTACTTGGTATTGTAAAGTTAGGCTAGACTGCAACTGAGGGAAAAAGAAAAACTAAAGAGGATTTCATTTAAATAATAGCACTTTTATTTATTATGACAATAGACAACTAAAAATTCAACAATTTGAGATAATTATTTCATATTGCTTAATCTAATACCACTGAGCTCAACTTTAACCTTGTTCCAGGCATTTCAAGAAGGCCCTAAGGAGAAAAGAAAATAATCATGAAATTTGGGCTCTGCCTTCAAGTCGTTCACAATGTAGAGAGCAAGTATACCAAAATGATTCTAAATTTCAGTTATGCAAAACTGGAATTTCCAGTTTGGTGGTGAAATGCTTATTTGGTCTGAAGTTTTCTGGTGTTAAACTTAGTTTCTTTATTGTTATCACATCAGTTAATTCTGGAGTTTCACACTCCAGCAGATAAGAAAGAAAGAAAGAGATTAATTCCTTGGCCTGGAAGAGTCTTAAATGAGTCAGTTGGACAGATGTTAAAAGAATAACAGAGAGTCAGTATGGGATGATGCATCAATTATGCCAGGGAGCTACTGGGACAGACCTAGAGATAGCAATAAGAAAGTAGAGCTTTAAATACCTAGCGAGGTCAGGAGATGTGGGGCTGTGGCTGTGGTGTTGCCTGTGTCCATGAGCTGGTCACTGGCCTCTTGACGTGTGTAAGGCTGTTTTGCACAGGGCTGAGCCACAGGTTGGGGGGGGGGGACACTCATAAAGGCAGGTAAACCCGGAAGGTGAAAGAAAGACCTGGGAGTTATGCTTCAGGGGACCAACTAATTTATTGCAGGAGGTTGGGGTCTTAAAAAGTAGCTTTTGTTGGCTCCTGGCAAGGATGGGGGTGAGACAGCAGAGGAAGTTTCTGTGCACTTTTTACAATACCATTTGTTTATGCTATCTGGCAGAGGCACCATTTGGTTCCTGAGACCAAGGTATGGTTTTAGAAGTGACAGGTTCAGGAATGTTACACCCTACATCAAAACTCCCTGGTGGAGGGGCTGCGGGCAACCAATCATCCACCAAGTGAATGGGGGCAGGCTCCAAGTGCCCGGCCTTTTCCAGTTGTTGGCAAAGCCAGCTCTCTGACTGCTCAGCCAATATAGAATATCAGGCCCCACAAGGAGAGTGTTAGATCACAACAGCACCAGTCTAGTAAGATTTCCCCACAGCTCCAACATTCTGCTTCAGTCCTGAAGATAGCAAAGGACCTAGTGGGTGAAAGAGAAAAAGTGAAGAGCAGATCAGGAAAAATGGAGAAAATGTTAGGTAAAAGTATCTGTAGAACTGTGCCTGGAGCAGCACGGTGAGAAACTTTATGTCCATTTCTCAAGAGGAGTACGTTTAAGGTCTATTGCACAGCACAGTTAATATACTGTGATATGTATTTAAACATAACTAAAGACATGACTTTCTTTTTCATGCTTTTATTGATGTTTTCTGTATTTCAGACATCATTTATCAGTTCAGTTTAGACATATTTCCCTTTCCCTTCCCCCCACCCCACCCAGATCATGCACTCTGACATAACTATCCTTTATCTTTCTCTCAGTCTTTTTTTATGTTTAGGAATTCATATTATCCTCCTTTAATTTCACATTACTCTAAAATATGAATATATACTTTCCACTCATATACAGTAATTACAGAGTCTGAGAGTAAGTGGTGGATCGATTCTAGAGCCTGTTAAGTGATTTACATCATAACAACATAGTTGCTTTCAGATAAACAGAAATATAACAATAATGTTCAGCTTGACTTTCATCTGGGGATATGGTGTTAGCATCCACAAATGAGGGAGACCATTCGCTGCTTGTTATTCTGGGACTGTGTTACTTAGCATAATGGCTTCAAGCTCCATCCATTTACCTGCAAAGTTCATATCACCTTTCTTTACCACTGAGTAGTACTCCATTGTGTAGATGTACCACATTTTTTTCACCCGAGGGGCATTTGGGTTTGTTACAGCTCTTCGCTATTGTGAAGAGAGCTGCGATAAATATGGATGTGCATGAGTCTTGTGGATATATACCCTGGATTGGTATGGCTGGGTCAGGTGGTAGACTCATTTTGAGTCTTTTAAGCTTTTAAGGGTTCTGCTTTCCATAATGGCTGTATGAGTTTACATTCCCACCAGAAGTGGAGGAATGTTCCCCTTTCCCCACAACCTCTCCAGCATTTGGTGTCTTTTGTGTTCTTGATCTTAGCCAGTCATATCAGAATGAGATGATATCTGAGAGTGGTTTTAATTTGCATTTCCTTAATTATTAATGATGTTGAACATTTTTTAAGATGTTTCTCAGCCATCTTTATTTCCTCACTGGTGAATTCTCTGTGCAGCTCTTTACTCTATCTTTGAGTAGGTCATTTGTTTTCTTACTTCTTTGTTTTTTCAATAGTCTATATATTCTTGACGTTAATGCTCTGTCAGATGACTCATTAGTAAAGATTTCCTCCCACTCTGTGGGTTTTCTCTTCACTTCCTTGATTGTTTCTTTCCCTGTACAGAAGCTTTTTTTTTTTTTTTTTTTTTTTTTTGTCTTTTCGAGACAGAGGTCTCCCTCTCCGTAGCCCCAGCTGTCCCTGGACTCACTCTGTAGCCCAGGCTGCGCCTTGAACTCACACCAAGATCCACCCCTCCTGCCTCCCAAGTGCTGGATTAACGTATTGTGCCACCACCCTGGCTTCCCTGTACAGAAGCTTGAGATGTGAGGTCCCATTTGTCAACAGTTGACCTATTTTCCTTGCAGCTGCTGTCAGATTTAGAGTCTTTTCCAACACCTATGTCTTATTAGGTTTTCTTACCAATGTTTTTCTTCTAACACCCTTCAGGGTTTCAGGTTTTTTCTTAGTATTTTTTTGTTGATTTTGTTTTTTTTTATTTTTGTTGTTTTTTTTTTATTTTTTATTTTTAAGGGTCTACAAATATAGCCACGTTTTTGCAGATAACATTGAGTTTACTCAGTATGTTATACAATTAGGTAATTGGTGCATTTTGCAGTATCTATGTCCAATTTGCAACAACGCCAAGGTTCCCATAGTCCAGTTGGAGAAGCTTGTATGCACAGGCATGTTGATCAGGTGGAGTCAGACTATATTCCCTGTAGTCTCATGATTCACCCTATCTCTCTGCAGCCTTCACAATCTACCACGTCTCCTCTTCCGCAGTTGTTCCTCTGGCTTTGGGAAAGGGGCACAAGTGGGTGCGCAGAGAAAACAGTCTACTTTCTTTGGATGTGTCATTTGACTTAGTCTGTTTTCGGTATGTTGCCCTTCATTGGGTTGACCGGCGGCCGTGATACCCTTTACAGTTCATCCTAACATCCACCCTAGAAAAGCTGATGCGGATGTACCGGCATTTAAGATGACTAATTATTATGTCAAGCTAAGCTGTGAGCATAAAGCTTGGATGGTATGGGTATCGCTAAATGGTTTCTCTAAAAGGGTGACAAGTTCTATTGTGTGTTTATAACTATCTCCTAACCACTGAGGGAATAAGCTTGTGGCATCTGCTGTGAGTTATTCCTCCAAGGAGAGAGCTAATAGCCAATTAATTTGGGATATATACGACACTTGGCTGCCACTGTTGCAACAGTATCTCCAGGCTGTTATTGAAGGTGTAGCTGATATTGACGGAGGATTGTCTTGTTATCTCAGAGGAGACCAATATTTGCTGTATTGCTTAGTGCCTTTGGTAACACTCTTAGCATTTCAGAGGCCAGTTGTACGACTAGCAGTGACGTCTCATAAACATCTTTCCATGCTCACACCAGGACTTTCGACAACAGGGGGACTTTACTGCCTTTCTCCTTGCATATTCCCACTTATAGGCAAAAGGCCTTTATAATTTTTTGGGGGGAGGTTTGTCCCCTGCCAACGTCTCCTAGGCAGACAATAATTCATTGCTGATGTCAGATTTCCTGTAGTAATATAGTTTGCTTATTACACAACTTATAAACACTTCCTACTGAATTTGGCTCTAGAATAGAAAATAATCCTTTCACAGTTCCTATGCCTAATCAGTCAATTGAAAAAGGGTATTTATGCTGTTTTATAGAAATTACCACTGTACAATTGGCTCTAATTTACAGTTAGGGGTGGTTTTCATTACCATCATGTTTTCTTTGTTCCTATAAAGGGGGGAGAGGTAGGAAGGTTTCTTTCATGACATCTGGAAGGTAAACTTCATTAGGGCCCATTATAAACAGCTAACCCAATATTATTCAGAGAGAGGCTCAGTGTCTGTGACTCAGGCAGTCTGAGGTTCCTCTTTCTTTAATGTTAAGGGTCAACCCTCTTCTGCTGGCATTTCCCAGCCATCCTGGACATAGCCATAAGTTGTATGTTTTCAGGCATTTAGATTGGTGAGTTTTACCTGGGAACATAAATTCTCCTCCCATTGTTATTTCAAGCATCTCCAAAAATTGAAAATATCAATAGTATTGGAACACAGAGTTTCCATTTGTATCACAGAAAGGGGATGAACCTACCCCACCTCCCCCCCTCTTTTTTTTTTTTTTAAGGTTTTTGTTTTTTTGACTTTGCTTTTAAGTGTATTACACATACCCGATAACAGGAGCCAAGCATAAAGTTCTTCAGCATTAAAGTTTTACCCAACTGTTTCTCATGGACTGTATGCTTTACCTTATTTGGAAGGAAATTTAAGATTAGTCCTTTAATATTGTCCACAAGTAAAAGAAAGTGTTATGTGATGTTGTATAATTCAGAAAAATATAGAGGCCATTTGTGTACCTTAACCCAATACAAATTATAAATAAAACAATTAACATTTTATATTCCCAATTAGTTCAATTGTATTACCATTTCCACCAAAACCACCTAAATTTAACTAATCTAAACAATTCACTAAGCCTTAAAATATCCTATACTTGGTGGATAAAGCTTGGGCAGAGTTGAGTACCTGCTAAATAAATTTTACCCAATAAACACTTTGCTCTTTAACACTATATGACTGGACTATGACTTCTACTTATTTAGGAAGTAAAATTTAAGCTTAATTCCTTTAAATTGTCCTACAAGTAAAAGAAAGTGTTACACTGTGATGTTGTATAATTCAGAAAAATATAGAGAGCAACCCAATACAAACTATAAATAAAACAACTAGCATTTTTTGTTCTCAGTTAGTTCAAATCTCAGTATCTAGCTCCTTTTTTTTTTGCACAAGAATCCTTCATATAAAACCAGTTTGCAAGCAGTTGTGCCCCAGCCCACACAGCCCAAGGCTCCCACCATCCAGCTGTAGGGGCTTGAATGTTCAATCAAGTTGATCAAATAAGTGTCCAGACTATATTGTCATAGTTTTACCATTCACCCCAATTGCAGCCCCTACAATGTACCACTCCCCCTCTTCCACAGATTGTTCCTTAGGTTTAGAGATGGGGCACAGGTGGGCAAGAACCACAACAGTCTACTTTGTCTGGAGATGTCGTTTTGGACTCTGATCAGTTCTGGCTGTTTCCTTTCATGGGCTGACCGATTGCCCAGGGATAAGCTTTCAATCCTACTAATGAAGCACAAGCGATTAGATATATACGTATTTAAACATTGCTAGTTACTATGGTAAGTTACGTTGGTATAGACACAGATGTTTGGATGGTGTGTTAAGCCCTGGATTACTTTTTTTTTTCCTGAGAAAGATGACAAGGCCTTACTGTGGAGTATAAATTTCCTAATCACTAGAGGGTATAAGCTTGTGGCAACATCCACAAGTTATTCCTCCAAGGAGAGAGCTAATAATCGAATAAAGTTGGGATATACAGACATATGGCTGCCACTGCTGCACAGTATCTCCAAGCAGGTGAGGTGTAGCTGATGTTGGTGGAGGAGTCTTGGTTGACTCAAGGAGACCAACATTTGCTTTATTGGTTCAGTGGCCTTTGGTAACACTCTCTGGTATTCCAGAGACCAACTATATACTTGTAAGTGTGATCTCGATACAATACTCCCATAGTTACATCAGGTCATTGACAGCAGGGCGGGCCTTTTGTGGTGCTGGACAATTGGTTTTCTGGTCTGTGGCAGAGGGCCTGGTGGCTGGCAGGGGCTAGATTGGAGCTCTAATCCCAGCGGGTCGACCTTCCCCCTTCGCAGCCAGAAGGGGTCCTGAGCTTGGGTCTGACACTGGTGCCTGACTCAGGTGCTGGGGCATGGGCTAAGCCAGGCACACACCCCCCCCCCGCCAACAATTGGAATTGAGGAAGAAAGAGTATCCAGTGGATTGGATTAGGAGAACTCTCAGAACAGGAAAGGAAGAGTGACTTAGACTTCCAATATCCAATCTATAAACAAAAGTGAAAGCCTGAAAACCTACACAAGTCAACACTCCNTCCGTAAACAAGGCGGTGAGGGAGAGGAACAGAAAACAAAACGCATAAGAAGGAGGCAAGCCAAACAAACAAGCTTTCAGCCTTCAACACACTGAAAAGGCATTTGTGATTTGAATCACAAAACAGAAATCCACATGCCAGGGACACGAAGAAGGGACAACATGGGAAAGGTGCAGGATTTCCACACCAAGCTCTAACTCAACCCTGTAGGAGATGTACAATGGGATCCCCTTGGAAGTGACCCCCAGAACAGACCGTAGAGGAATAATTGACACCTATGCAGAGAAATTAAAGAAATAAAAAGAATCCAGAGAACTAAGGAAGGGATGTGAACTCCCAGAAAGAAACTGAAAGAGAGAAAAACAAACACCTTAATGGAAGTAGAAGCACTGAAAAGGGAAGCCAACCAATGAAGTAGGAGCACAACGAGGAGATTGAGAATGCTCAAAAAGAAATGGATATTCAGAAATATAGGAGAAATGAAAAAAAGGAAATAGAACACTCATCCAATCAAGAAGAAAGGAAGGAAAAAGCCTCAGAAATAGAATGGAAGGAAGCTGAGCAGAGGAAATATCAGATCTGGAAGATAACACAGAGCAACTAAAAAAATCAAGAAAGATTATGAAAATTTAAATCACAAAAGTGGAACAACCAGGAATATAGGACATATGAAAAGATCAAACCTCCACATCATAGGAATAGAGGAAGGGAAAGAATCTCAAGAGAATAGTATTGAGCATATTAACACAAAATAGATGAAAACTTCCCCAATAAAAAATAGACAAACCCATTCAAATACAAGAAGCATAGGACTCCAAATAGACAAGATCAAAAAAAAACTCCCCATCATATCAAGTGTTAGATGCCCAAAACAGATAAAATTCTGAAGGCCACAAGAGAAAAACAGTCAATACCCAAAGGGAAACCCATCAGAATCACAACTGATTTCTCCGCCGCAAACCATGAAAGCAAAGAAGAACATGGAGCAAAGCATGTTCCAGTGTTAAGGAGTTATGGATGCCAACCCAGAATACTTTACCAGAAAAAAATCGATTACAGTTAAGGAGAGAGAAAAATCTTCCATGACACAAGCAAGATGATAGAATAACATTTCATGGAAAACCAACTCTTCAAAAAATACTTGAAGCCAATCAAAGGGCAGAAGAGAAGAGCAGCTATCCTCAATCACCTAGGAAAAGAACTAATAAAACATAAATCGTAGGAGTCGAATCGAGACTAAAGTCCAAACGGATAATAAGGTGAAAGGAAGCAACATCCATCTTTCAATTATAACCTTAAATATTAATGAGGCTGAAACTCTCCAATCAAAAAGGTATAGACTGGGAGAATGGATTAGGAAACAAAATCCATCTATATGCTGTCTACAAAAACCCATTCTCAATTTCAAGGATCAGCACCAACTTAAAGTGAAGGGATGGAAAAACTATCCCAAGCAAATGGTACGAAAAAAAAGCAGGTGTTGCATTATTCTCGTATCAGACAAAATAGACTTTCAAAGCAAAAGAAATCAAAAAAGAGACAAAGAGGGCCACTACATCTTATTAATTAAAGGGACAATTAACGATGAAGATCTCACAATCATGAATCATCATCTATATGCCCAAATGGTGCACCAAACTTTGTAAAGGACAACTCTTCAGGATGCTCTCAAGGCTCAAATTAACCCCCGCACACCTAATAATAGGGGACATCAAACGCCCTTAAGTCCTTTAGACAGCATCAACCGGACAAAGGATAAACCTGCTAGGCCATCTCTCCAGCCCACAAATGAATTTTATATCCTTCTGTGAAACTTTAATCGTGAAGAAAACTACAGTAAAGGAAGATTTCGATAAAAGTGTGTCCACTACGATGGTATCTATCATCTCTCACTTTATCTTATCAGCTCTCATCATACACTGAAACGTGGAGTCCTTTTTAAATAAAGTTAGGAGTCTCTCAGTCTTCTGTTATTTTGCCTTTGGTCAGTGGGTCCAGGGTGCCAAAACAGTGAGGTCATACCCATTCCCACTGCCTTCCCTTTCTATCAGGACAATTTTCCCCTCCTCAGTCTTAACTTAGGCTAAACAATTAAATTTTTAAGATATTTTTTACAATTTTTATTTATGGGGGCTGGAGAGATGGCTCGATGGTTACAAGCACTGGAGTTATGGATGGTTGTTAGCCTCCAGGTGTATACTGGAAACCAAACCCTGGTCCTCTGCAAAGAACAGCCAGTGCTCTTAACCTCTAAGGTATCTCTACAGCCCTGTTTTCTTTTCAGTTATGTGTCTGCATGTGTGTTTGTGAGGGAGCATGTGCACGTGAGAACAGCTGCCCAGGGATGTTAGAAGAGAGCCAAGGATCACCTGGGGCGGGAGTTTCAGGCAGCTGTGAGGAGCCCAGTGTGCGTGCAGGGAACTGAACTCGGGTCCTCTGCAAGAGTAGTATGCTCTGATAACTTCTGATCCATCTTTCCAGCACCCAAAGTTAATTTTTTTAACCTGAGTGTGTGTTCTTTTGGCTTTAAGTCTTGACAAATAAGTGACAAATCAGACATGTCTGTCCCCTTCCTCTGAAGTGAGTGGACAAATGTATGCGCCTAGAGATGCTTTTTCTTTTTTTTTTTTTTTTTTTGGTCTTTTTGAGACAGGGTCTCCCTGTAGCCCCAGCTGTTCTGGAACTCGCTCTGTAGACCAGGCTGGCCTTGAAATCACAAAGATCCGCCTGCCTCTGCCTCCCAAGTGCTAGGATCAAAGGCACGCGCCACCAGGCCTGGCAGATGCTTTTTTCTTTAGAGTCATTACAACCTCACTTTAATGAAAGCCTTATTCTAACAATGCTCAAGCCTTAAGTGAAATGTCCCCTGTGAGTGATGCCCTCCTCTCCCCAGCCCTCCTCCCTCAGGCTGCTCCTCAGACTCCAGCAAGCAGGCTCACTAAAGACTTTAGCATGCATGCAGCCTAAGAGCCTGGAGTGGATTTGGCCCCTGCCCTTGGCCCTTGACATCTGCTTGAGGAGCTTCTCTGGGGAGATGGGGGGTGGTATCCTGGAAGCTTCTCTTCAGAGCTCTGCATTCTCACTAGTAAAGACTTCTTCTTGAGGGTTGGATGCTGCGGTAATGCTTTCTCCTGCATCTGAAGAGACATGAAGCTGAAGGCGTTGGTCCTCAGGAGGGACAGCTGAGATGAGCTGATAGTCCTCTCTCTCCTTTGTCTTCTGTGATCTTCACTTCTCCAGGTTCTGGAACTTGGGTGGTGGTCACCGGGGAAGCACACAACTCTGGGCTCTGGCATTGGGGATTTTCTTTTTCTCTGGCTCTAGGAGTTCTCAGAGGCTTCTCTGGTTGTTCAAGACTGGGAGAGCTCCTAAGGAGGCCCTAGGGCTGAGGGTGAACCCCCTCCAGTAGCTGGAGGGCTGCCAGGCCATTCTCTGAGGTGGTCCTGGGGCTGGGAGGGGCTCTGGGTGGAGGAGGCCGACCAGGGGAGCAGAGGTCCTCTGGATAGAGGCTCCCTTCTCTGGTTGTTTAGCTCCTTCGCTTGAGGTGCGGGTTCGGAGCACTACTGGGTTAGAGGGTGAAGGCTGCTCTGAAGGGGTCAGGCCTCCACCGAGTCATGGACCTGGGGAACAGGGAGGTACCTCCTCCTGGGATTGGCCAGAGGCTGGGGGCTGAGTTGGCCCATTACAGGCTGGCAGAGGCTCTTCCTTCTAAGGAGAGCTTGCTCCTGACCTGTCTTCCTCCGTTTCCTCATCGTTTAAAGACTCTCAGAAGCGTCCTCTCCACAGGCTGCCTCAGATGCCAGGTCCTCTTTAGCTGCTGACACAAATTCGCACTCCCCGGTCTCAGTGAGAGAAGTGGGACTGGTGGGGAAGTCTCTGGGCTGGAGACTGTAGAGGTGCGAGCTGCGGAATAGATGACATAGGAACGTCTGCTGCCACTGGACAGTCCCTTCCCACAAAGACTGTTGGAATGCTGCTTCTGCGGCTTGCCCATCACCTCACAGAGATTGTGTTTCAGCTTGCTCATGTCCCTGTAGAACACATCCCTCAAGCTGGAAATGTTCTGGAAGATGGTCACGTAACAGGCAATACGACTATTATAAAGAACAGGCAGGTCCCCCAGTAGTTCCTGGTTGAGACCTTCAAACACAATCTGAGCTTTGTTGAACTCTTCCTCTGTCTTGGCAGTTTTGGCTTCTTCTTTCTTCTGGGCATTCTGCACGGCCTCCAAGTGGTGTCGGGCACTGTCATAGTCCACCAGTTTCCGGTCCCTCTTGGCAATTCTCTCCTTAATCTTGCTGAATTCAGCCACATAGTTTCCCATGGTCCTCAAAGCCTGTTCAGCCAGTTTCTCTTCATAGTCTTCCCAATGGAGATCATCGCTCCCCACGATGGCCCCGCTCCTCCTGTCCGTCCCATTCACTGCTGTAGATCTCCTGCAGGGTTCCTGACACTCTCTTCCAACTTTCATGCATCACTTTGCACTAAGAAAGATCTTCAGGTCCTTGTATAGCTTGCGGCCTTCTGCCTGTTGTTGGTAAAGGTTGTTGGCGTTTTGTTCAAATCGCTCATCTTTGGTTTCTACAGTTTTCCCCAATTTTTGCAGTGTCTTCTCCTGGGCCCTGCTGAACTTCTGCACCTGCTTGGCGAAGAGGCCAGAGGCACTGCCTTGGCCCTCCAAAAGTAACATTTTTTTTTTGCTGGGCGTGGTGGTGCACACCTTTAATCTTAGCACTTGGGAGGCAGGGGCAGGTGGATCTTTGTGAGTTCAAGGCCAGCCTGGTCCACAGAGTGAGTTCTAGGACAGCTGGGGCTACAGAGAAACCCTGTCTCAAAAAGACCAAAAAAAAAAAAAAAAGTAATTTTTTTTTAAAAGATGACTATATCATTTTTCTCTTTGTGCTTAGAACTCATGAAAGACAGTGCTTTTTTTGCTTCTTTACAAAATCCAGATTCATTAGATGGGCCAGCTACAAAACTTTTACATGAATTGGCTTACTTGAATTTCTCTTAGAATTTAGACTCAGTTTCCCACTTCATAGTAACCCTCTCCAGTTCTAAACATCTGCCCCCTTCATTTGAACTAACTGCTACAACTAGAAAATACAACAGCAATATAAAAAGTGTCAAGGACACATCCCAGCTCCCTCCATCTTTGGGTCCTTTTTCATGCAGCTCCCTCCTACCACAGTGCTTCAGTTTTCCTTTACTCACTAGGTGCTTGGGACTCCTTTTCTGTACACTAGCCTTCCTTCTGACATCTGCACGACAGACTATCCCAGGTCCTGACCTCTCCGTTCACACTCACTCTCACTGTTTTAAACACTGTCTCCAAAATGTACACTTCCAGCCTACCTTCTCCACTAAATCCCAGACTCTGGCTTCCAAAAGATTATTTGAATCCCCAGATAGAAAAAAAAATTTTTAACCTAATTTTTATTTTCTGAATATTCTGACATATTTATATGAATCCATAATTAAAAGTACACAGAGGAAACAGAAATAAAACTACAATGAGATCATACTTCACACCTATTAGGCCAGCTAGAATCAAAAAGACAACTGTTAGCAAAAATGTAAGAAATGACCAGGCATGCGTTTTTGGCAACAATGTAAAATGGCACACACTCTTTGAAGAAACAACCAACAGTTATTCAAAAACTGATACAAAAGACATTCCTAAATATCAACCCAGACATTCCTAAATAGACAACCATGAAAAATAGAAATTATACACATGCACACAAACACACACATACACACATACATAAACTTGTATGCAGATGTTCACAGCAGCATAAGAGTCAAAAAGTAGAATAACAAAATATCCACCAATTAGTACATGAAAAAATGAAAGATGTATCCATACAATAGAATATCATTTGGCAATTAAAAAAAGAAAAAAAATGCAGGTACATGAAAGATCCTGGGTATAACTATATATATATATCTATATATATCTATATTATACATATATATGCATATATATGTATATATAATGAAAAAAGCTAAACACACTGTAAATTATATCTCTAAGTTTTTTAAAAATGTACATTTCCAACTGTCCCTTACTCTTCCTTCAACAGTTCCAGTAAGGTTAATGTAATGTGTTTAGGACAAGATACCTAGAGACTTCCTGCCTCTCTACCTTCGATCTAAGGTACTCTGCAAACCCTTCCGTGACCTGTCCCTACTTTCTCCCCTGTCACACTTTTTCTAGAACAGTTTCCAATGGGAGTTGACTACTCTGCAGATGACTAGGGACCCTGCTCCCCATCATGCCCATTTATCAAGACTGATGAATTTAACTAAGAAACATAGTAATGCTCTAGTTACAGACTGAAAATACAGGAGAAAAAAATAAGCTAATTGTTTCATGTCCATTTCCAAAATTATATTGCTCAGCTGCAAGGCTTATCTGAAATTTGATACTTTTTTATTATGTCTTCTATCAGCTAGATAATTTCTGAAGAGTAAGTGCATTATTTTATTGCCAAATAACTGCATTAAGAACAAATATACCAAAGCAATGACAGACGAAAAGAGAAGCTGAATTGAGGGCTGGAGTGATGGCTCCCCAGTTAAGAGCACTCCTCTTGCAGAGGACCCAGGCAAAGTTCTCAGCACCCACATAAAGTTTCTCACAACAATCTTCCACTCCAGTTCCAGGGGACCCGAAACCCTCTTCTGGACTCTGCTAGCACCAGACACACATGTGATGCTCATAAATGCATGCATGCAAAATATTCATACAACTACAAACAAATCTTAAAAAAAGAAGAGTTGAATTGAATTACTGCCCTGTGACATCAATGAAAGGCTACTACCGTTCTAATCATCTTTGCAAAGGGATTATCGTATCACACAGTGGTTCCTACAGACAAATACGAGAGTACACATGAAATATGTTAATGTTATGAAAATGTCAGAATTCATGGCTAAAGAAGCTAACAAAACGTGATCTTCAACTAACACAGAGACAAAACCTGAAATTATTTCTAAAATAATTTCAGAGCACTCATTTGTTATAACACTTGAGTCTTTTCTCTTTTGTTCATATTCTTTAAAGAATTTACCTTTCAAGCCGGGTGTGGTGGTGCATTCCTTTAATCCTAGCACTTGGGAGGCAGAGGCAGGCGGATCTTTGTGAGTTCAAGGCCAGATTAGTGTACAGAGCGAGTTCCGGGACAGCTGGGGCTACATGGAGACCCTGTCTTGAAAAGACCAAAAAAAGGGGCTGGAGAGATGGCCTAGGGGTTAAGAGCATCGACTGCTCTTGCAGAGGACCCGGGTTCCATCCCCAGCACCCACATGGCAGCTGAGAACCATCTGTAACTCCAATTCCAGGAGAACTCCAGTTCCAGGGGAATCCGACACCCTCTTCTGACCTCCACGGCATTGCACAACACGGGTGCACAAACTTGCATGCAGGCAGTACATTCATACACATACAGAAATAAATAAAATTAAAAAAAATGAAAAAACTCAATTATAAAAAAAAAAGACCAAAAAAAAAAAAAAAAGAATTTACCTTTCACATAGAGAGTAAAGTTAGTGTTTAAAAAGTGCTTCGCCGGTTGTTGGTGATGTACGCCTTTAATCTATAGCACTTTGGGCAGCAGAGGCAGGTGGCGTGGATCTCTGTGGGTTTGCCGAGCCTGTCTACGGAAGTTCTGGGCCAGCTGGGACTAAAGAGAGACCCTGTCTCAAAAATACAAAAAAAAAAAAAAAAAAAAAAAGTACTTCTTCGTTTAATTCTGAGTCATCTCAATGCCAATAAGGATATTCTATTTCCTGTGCACATTGTATGCAGAAATAAGCTAGCAACTGTGGCACAGATGCATTTTGGGAGTTGTATTTTATTTAAAGCTATTTTTAATATTTTGCAATCAGTGCCACATTTCAATAATGGCTATTTATAATTACAATTGCCCCCTTGTTACCTTGGCATTTCATTTTCCTTTCACTATGGCACCCTACAGTTGAGGGCAAGGAAAACTCTCTGTTGATTAGTTATTTTAGACAAGCAACAATAACTATGCTGGAGAGAAGGCTACTTGGGAGAGGATTACACAAGAGCAGGCACTCAGCAGCCTCAGACAGAGAGCAGCAAATTATAAACCCAAGTACTTCGGTTGGTGCATGTAACCAAATTGGGCAGTTGAAATGCTAATTGCTTTTCAGGAAAACTAAAGACAGACAGGGGGCCTCGTGCTTCAGAGAATGAAATGCATTTTTACTCTACTTCTGTACCACTGTCTTGCTGAGAATTATTTTAAATCTATTCATAAAGGTAGTTCTTTCTCTAACCTTCAAGATGTGGGAAATTCACTTGGCCTCTACCAGCACTTCAGATATGCTGATGTGCCAAGATTGGAACAGAAGTTTGGATCAAAGCCATGTTAAGCCTCTAATAAAGAAACTATGAAAGAGCTCTATGCTCAACTACATGGTATAAACTTCAAAAATGTACCTAGAGAAAAGTTTTGAATAATCAGTAAGTTTATGAAATTCAAATAAAGTGACAAACTTTAAAACATATTTTCCAATAAAATCGCATTCACATGCACATGGAGAGTGCTCTCATTAACTCTCTCAAAAAGAATCCCAAGCCTCACTTTGTAACCTAATAAAATTTTTATCATTTCAAAACTTTATGGACGACTACTCCAACAGCCATCCCCTATTAAATGAAGGGTCCATTCTAGGCTTTCAATTTCCTGAATACATGAAGGAGAAATGAGCGACCAGCATCCTGCCCTCCTTTTGATGTACAGCCAGACTCATGCCTGACTGCACAAGAAAAGGGCCCCATGACCACCTGCCCGGCAGCTGGGGAAGGGACTCAGTCTGTATATTTTAAAGTAGATAGTGTGTCACACTGGAATCAGAAAACACAACCTTTGTGCTACACAGCTTCCAGTGTCCCAGCTCCACCCTTCTCTGTCACTCCACTATGAGGGCAACAGACGTGGGGTGCTGCTTCCTGTGTGGCCTGTCTTTCTGGCTTATGGGGAAACTCTCTGTTACACAAAGATGTCCCTGTGCACACAGCTGCAGAAATGATCCTTTTGTGCTACTTGATTCTGCATGGAGTGGGAAGAGTCTAGGTGTTTAGGCCTATGTTTATCTTTATTTCTTAACTGATAGATCCACTGACAAAATCTGAAGTAACTGGGGGTGAAAGAACACTAAGCCTAAATAGAGTTTTAAAACAGAAGTGGTATCAATAAATTATTCAGCTCTCATGCTGATTGGACAGGCCTTCGGAGAAGAAAGACATCTCTCTGGGTGGGTTTCTCCGTGATATTTGGACACGGGAGTTTATGGTGACTTTCTTCATTACACTGTTTGAGTTTCCCACATGACTTTACACTATCTTTACAATTTATCTTTGCCCAACTAAATTATCTCAGGAGCTAGGTACACCCAGAGCATCCATAACAGTCTAGTCACCCACCTTCCCTAGTAAAAAAAATGGCAATTTCTCAGTGTTTCAACCATATTCATTGTATAAAACAAAAAAATCTTAGAGACAAGTAGATGAGAAAGCCACTAATTCAACTTGTTAACCCTATAGTAAAGAAATACTTTTCAGTGTCTCAGCAGTGTCTGTTCTCAAGGATCTTTCTAATTGGTACAAACTTGACATTTTCTCACAAAAGAGCATCAATATAAGAAAAGGCATGATATGGCCTCTGTGTGAATAAGTTTATCAGTTAATATTTGTCTCAGTTAATAGTTGAAGGAATTGTTCAGGTGACTAAAGTGAAAACAGAACATGTGCCTTAAATGAGTCTCTAAACTCTTCTAGGTCCCACTTCCCTCAAATACAAATGAGTAAGTCAAGTTTGGCTCATAGGCTTCTTCTAGTGTTTCAGTTGTTTATGACTTCTTCAGAGCCTAGATTTCTAAACAATGAAGGATCACACACACTTAATCTAAGACAAAAAAATACCTACAGAGGGTGGGGGGTGGTGTCTTCCCAAAGCATAGGTCTTTCTGCCTTACTTCCTTTAGAAGGAATCAAGATAAAATTATTTAACTTGTGGTTAATTATACAGTTAGTCTATGTAAAGGGCCTCCTAGACTTTCCAATGTGCAGTATACAGTCACCACAAGCAGTAGACCATTACTATTCATCATAAGACTATAAATAGACTTAAGCCACCAGTAACCACTGTGAATCCCCTTCTCTGATGGAGCAGCATCCTTCACTGTCTGTAGCATGGGCACCTCCAAGTGGGAGGGAAGCTGACATTCTCTGTCCTAGTATGACTTTGGCTTTCTCATGTCATTTCTAATGATTATTCTTATTACTATGGAACAATTTCTTCCCCAAGTATATCTCATTTATTATCTGACAGAACTGAAATTCAACCTAATAAATATATACAACAGAAAACTAATTTTTGATGCTGTGAATTTTAACACATCATTTTTACATCTGATGATATCAAAACTCAGAGTTTTTACATAATTAGCCTTTGCCAGATTGTGAACACACATTACAGTCGGGTTACTTCAGTGGAGAGGCAGTTTCAGCTTTTATTCTTAATATTCAGCCTAATGTAGGTGCTGAGAACACTCAAGAAAAGGTTTTAATCAGTTCTTAACTGAGAATTTGGGGCAGGAAATTTGAAGTTCCCATGCCTCTGCATCATTGTCTGGGAACTGGGGTAATATTTTTCAATTTATGATGGTGATATGTTAAGCAAGATCATCTTCATAATGGACTTCACAGAGCTCATTGCTTAATGCCATTCAATAAGAGATAACCTGGGGGTTGGAGAGATTGCTCAGTGGTTAAGAGTACTGGGCGCTCTTGCAGAGGACCCAGAGTTTGAGTCCCACAACCCACATGGTGGCTAACAACCATAAACAACTCCAGTTCCAGGGGAATCCAAAGCCACCTTCTGACCTTCATGGGCTCTGCATGACACAAGTCCACTTACATACATGTAGGCAATACAGTCATACACATAAAATAAAAATAAAAGATAAAAGTAAAACAATAAATAATAAATAAAAATAATAATAATAAAAAATAAAAGATAAAATTAAAACAATAAGGTATAACCTGTATTTATTTATTCATCAGAGAATTAAGCTCCACCATATTTTGTTTAGGTGCATATATGCTGGTTGATTATTTTAAAATATATACACTTGGGAAAAAAAAAATGTAGCCGGGCGTGGTGGCGCACGCCTTTAATCCTAGCACTTGGGAGGCAGAGGCAGGAGGATCTTTGTGAGTTCAAGGCCAGCCTGGTCTACAGAGCGAGTTCCAGGACAGCTGGGGCTACAGGGAGACCCTGTCTCAAAAAACAAACAACAACAACAACAATATATATATATATATATATACACTTGGGGGTGGAAAAGTGGCTCAGTGGCTAAGTGTACTGGGTGCTCTTGCAGAGGACAGGGGTTCAGTTCCCAGCACCCATATGATGCCAAAAAACTATCTGTAACTTCAGTTCCAGTGATTGAGATGCCCTCTTCTGGCCTCCAGAAGCACTGCATAAATGTGGCACACTCACGCCGGCAAAACATTCAAAACACTCATACACATAAATTTAAATAACTCAAGATAATCTTTTTTTTTTTTTTTTTTGGACTTTTTGAGACAGGGTCTCCCTGTAACTCCAGCTGTCCTGGAACTCGAATGTAGAGCAGGCTGGCCTAACTCACAAAGATCCACCGCGCTTCCCCTAAGTGGCTAGATTAAAGGCGTGCACCACCACGCCTGGCTGAAGATAAATCTTGAGTTAACTTTTTAGCAGAACTAAATTTTTGCAATCAATCCAATAGTTTTCTTTTATAAATGAAGAAACTAAGGTCCCAAATGGCTTAATGCCCAAAGTCACTGCAAGAACCAGGATGTTATACTTGAGTATGACATTCATGTGTCTAATTGTAGTGGTTTAAGCATGTATTTGTACGTTTAAGAGTTTGCCACTTAGCCTAGGAAATCACCCAAAAGTAAACTGCTGATCTTCATGACCTGATTGGAACATCTTTTTTGTTTTCTTTTGTTTTCTTTAACGTTTTTGTTTCTTTATTTGCTCTAGTTCATCTAATAAATGACACACGAAGGGAAGGAAAGTTCACTTCAAGAATATAACTGGCACAAAAAATTTAACAGTGAATTAATTAAGGTATACTTTGAGTTTTATCATCACTCTCAGGAATTAAAATCTTGTATCCGTTTCTAAAATGTGAAAATTTATAAATATTTTTAGGTACATTTTTAAAGGCTGTAGAGTCCTCTGAAATGTTGATTTTCAAAAGTTAATACACACCTTAAGATCATTTTCCTAATTAAAATAATTCAGGAACTCTTAAATATAGGATATATATATTAATATATATATATATATATATATAACTAATCCAAGCTCCTTGAAATCAATGTACTTCGCTGAAATTCTCCGACTCAGTGATTATATGAAACATTAACAAGACTCTTGTTAAAACATGAAGAAGCCCTTCCCCACGATCAAGTATTATCTATGGCGTGCAGTCCTTGACCAATTATTTTCTACACCGCCGACTTTAGAGCTAGAGCTAGAGTTGAATTTCAAAGGGGCAGAGGCGGGGAAGGGAAGGCAACTTTTCACTCTGCCCACGCAGGTCTCCAGCTTCTCTGAGATCCGCAGCTTTGGAAGCAGCTGTGCAAAGCCTCCACCTCGGGCAGGCAGCGGGCAGCGGGGCAGCTGTGTCCCGTTACCCCGGGATTCCATTCTCCATCGCCTCAGTGCGCCCGCGACGGCCCACCCTCTGCGCCACCCTCCTCCATCTGCCGCAACAGGTGCCACAGCAGAGACCCGGGACCGCAGATGCTGTGGCGCTCCCCTGGTCCCCTGAGATGCCTGAAGCATGAACCCCGAGCCGCAGCCTACCTGGCCCTGGGGACACCGACATCCGCGCGCCCTGCGGTCCCCGCCAGTGCCAATGCTCCCTTCACACAGCTTAGCGTGGCCCCTGGAAACAGTCCCCTTGCCTCCTCCCGCTGCAGATCCTTTCCCGCACGAGCGGGTTGGGAAGACAACTTCATCCTCCTCCCCCTCAAGCTCCCCCAATAGGACTCGGGGCCCGGGGCTGGGCTCACCTGATCGGCGGAGCAGGGGTGGCCGCCCACTGCAGTGCGCCCTCCTCTGCGCAGCGGGCAGCCAGGTCCGCACTCGGCGTTGGGAACTCCCTGCCTTGGCCATCCCTAATGGACTCTTCCAGCAGCTAGGCGCCTAAGCTGACCCGCCAGAGCGCAGGACCGCGGCAGTCCCGCCCCTGCGAGCGCATCCTACGCTGGAACGCGCGCGGTACCTGCTTTGCAGGCGTCGTCTTTGGCCCGTTTGTGGTTGACGGAGATGCTTCACGCTGGGCTCCCAGTGTTCTTCCCAAGGAGAAAATCTATTTGTTGAGTCTTGCTCTGTTCGTAAATGAGGGCTCTTTTCCTACGTACACTTACTAAGCACCGACTGAGGTCAACTTCTGCGTGATCTCATAAAAATAAGATTGGGTCTCCTCATAAGACTGCTTGAAGGAAAAATGAGAAAAGGGGGGGGGGAAAAAAGAAAGGAAAACCCGGAAATAGAGGAATGGAGTAAAAGAAGGCGTGTGAAATGTAATTCTTTAGAGCACAGGAAATCCGCAAATGGTAACCCCCCCAACAAATGCTCCATATTTTTCTCGGGACTTAAACGTAAAAGCCCCAGTGTCAGATCTGCAATGGGAATTGTTAAAGCAAGCGCAGCATCACTCATAGAAAGGCCGGAACTAGCAGGAAAGTCCGCATCGCCTCCACTTTTTAATGAGCGAAGCAGGCTTAAGAGCGGATTGAGTGCATAGGAAATGCAAAGGCAGGTCTAGGCTGCTAGGCGTCCATCCCAATTAATGAGAATAGAAATAAAGATTCGCTTTTAGTTACAAACTGCGATCCAGGGGTACTAGTTTATCATTATTATGAACGCCTCAGTTCAAAGCTGCAAGACTCAACTAATGGCTGGTTATCAAAGGCATGAGGTTGGAAATACCCTATCACAAAGCCTCACAAAGGTAGTGAGAAAAGCAACCTGGAATAGCAAGATGATTGAAGAACTTCCTGAGAAATGTCATTAGCAGGCTAGAGCTGCACCTAGAAGCAATAAATCCACGATCCATTAATGGAGTAGAAACAGGCAGGCAGGCTTAATAAAAAATAGGAACAAAGTTTAGGACAACCCAAGGTCAAAATAATGAATCAATTATCCAAGTAATCATAATCAAAAGGTAGCATTAGAAAAATTCTTCATTTAAAAAAATGCTTCACTGAAGTACATATTAAACCCATAGTTGATGGCTTATTGTCACACACAAAGGCTATGTTTATGGCTAAATGTCTCTTTATGTATTAAGAATAACAAGTTCCACTCAATCCTTTTTTTTTCACTAAGCCTCATCGCCAAACTCATTCTTTACAACTAGACACAGCATGCATATTTGATCTGGGCATGACATATTCCAAGGCATTGAAATGAAAATGTATTCCCACAAGCTCCTTTAATCTACTTCAGGAAAATAATTCATTAAAGATGATCATTGACTGGAGTCCTTAGGATAGAGAAGAAAATGGAAGGTGCTGTGGGATAAATAGAATTCATAATGATGAGGCTGGAGAGATGGCTCAGCAGTTTAAGAGCATGGCTGCTCTTGCAGAGGACCCAAGTTCCATTCCAGCACCCAAACAGCAGCTAAGAACTGTCTTTACTCCATTTCCAGGGGAATCCAAACACTCTCTTCTGACCTCCACAGCATTGCACGACACGGGTGCACCTACCTACATGCAAACCAAACACTCATACACATAAAATGGAAATAAGCCTGAACTGAATTGGAAAAAATGTATGAAATGCACAAAGCATCATAAAAACTAATTAAAAAAAAAACCAAAAGAAAATAATAATAAATAATAAAACAAGAATTCACCATGTTGAGTTTATTAAGCTTGCACTCTTTCTGGAGTTAAAGTTCAATCAACTCAAAATCCAAATATGGGGGATGGGAGCTGAGCAATCCAGAAAGTGTTAGAGACACTATGTCTATGTCAGTCAGCTTTAACTTATAGAGAAAAATACATATTTAGGCTCCGGTTTTGGAAGCTCCCGGCCAAGATCTGTTGGCACCACTGTTTGGGGCCTGTATTGAGGCAGCAACACATCACACACACACNCTATAGGTCAGACCTCCAGCCCCTAGCTATCACCCCGACCTAGCCTGTTCACCCCCACCTAGCCTGTTAAACATTAATCAACAAACGTTGCTTTGAAGTGACGTACCTCCTTGTGCTGTCTCTCTCCAACAGCCTACTTCCCAGCCCCTTTCTGTGATCATAAATGTGGTCAAATTGCCTTCTTTCACACATCTGTGCTGGAGTATTTTAACATTTTTTACAAAACAATTTTTCATTCTTTTATGTGTTTGAGTATATGTGTGTAAGTATACCTTTGTCATGAAATCTCCACATGGAGGTCAGAAGAGGACAATGGGTTTTCCCCTGGAATTGGATTATGGACAGTTGTTGGCTACCATGTGGGTGCTGGGAATAGAACCCAGGTCCTCTATAGGAGCAGCCAGTGCTCTTAATCTCTGAGCCATCTCTCCAGCCCTGGAAAATAGCTTCATGAAATTTTAACTCTTGGCTTCAGGAAAAAGCTCTTTTTTTTTTTTTTTTTAATTTAATTGTACCAGGGCTGAGCACCGTGCAGTAGCTATTTTATGGCCTCTCCATCTAGGCCATCGGAATCCAAATTCTCATTCTTTAACTTGCGACTTATATGATTTTCAATGAGTCACTCAGTGTTTCTCTGTAGCTCAGTCTCCTCCTTTAGGGTGATGAATGCAATCGCATTATGTAGTGCAGTTGTTTCAGGATTAAATGAGTCAATGTAGATGCAGTACTTAGGGTCTGACCAGCTCCTAGGAGGTGTTTATACCTCACTAGTAGTCAACAAACAGCTCTTTATTCATTCCACATCTCTAGAAAGTACTGAGCTTCTCAGTGGGCCCCACACTTCCTGGACATAATCAGAGGGCCACTGTGGGCCAGACATCACAGATTATGAAACCACCACAGATGGTTTTCTTTTGTTGTTCTGGACACTATCTGTGAAACTAAAGAGTCAGAATGTGAAAACATAATGGACATCTACCTTAAATTTGATGCTCCATAATCGAGGTTTGATGAGATAGTTGGGGAAGGATCTTAGACTTATCAATTAAAAAATTTTTTTAAATTATATATATATATATATATATATATATATATATATATATATATACTAATTCCAAGCTCCTTGAAATCAATGTACTTCGCTGAAATTCTCCGACTCAGTGATTATATGAAACATTAACAAGACTCTTGTTAAAACATGAAGAAGCCCTTCCCCACGATCAAGTATTATCTATGGCGTGCAGTCCTTGACCAATTATTTTCTACACCGCCGACTTTAGAGCTAGAGCTAGAGTTGAATTTCAAAGGGGCAGAGGCGGGGAAGGGAAGGCAACTTTTCACTCTGCCCACGCAGGTCTCCAGCTTCTCTGAGATCCGCAGCTTTGGAAGCAGCTGTGCAAAGCCTCCACCTCGGGCAGGCAGCGGGCAGCGGGGCAGCTGTGTCCCGTTACCCCGGGATTCCATTCTCCATCGCCTCAGTGCGCCCGCGACGGCCCACCCTCTGCGCCACCCTCCTCCATCTGCCGCAACAGGTGCCACAGCAGAGACCCGGGACCGCAGATGCTGTGGCGCTCCCCTGGTCCCCTGAGATGCCTGAAGCATGAACCCCGAGCCGCAGCCTACCTGGCCCTGGGGACACCGACATCCGCGCGCCCTGCGGTCCCCGCCAGTGCCAATGCTCCCTTCACACAGCTTAGCGTGGCCCCTGGAAACAGTCCCCTTGCCTCCTCCCGCTGCAGATCCTTTCCCGCACGAGCGGGTTGGGAAGACAACTTCATCCTCCTCCCCCTCAAGCTCCCCCAATAGGACTCGGGGCCCGGGGCTGGGCTCACCTGATCGGCGGAGCAGGGGTGGCCGCCCACTGCAGTGCGCCCTCCTCTGCGCAGCGGGCAGCCAGGTCCGCACTCGGCGTTGGGAACTCCCTGCCTTGGCCATCCCTAATGGACTCTTCCAGCAGCTAGGCGCCTAAGCTGACCCGCCAGAGCGCAGGACCGCGGCAGTCCCGCCCCTGCGGGCGCATCCTACGCTGGAACGCGCGCGGTACCTGCTTTGCAGGCGTCGTCTTTGGCCCGTTTGTGGTTGACGGAGATGCTTCACGCTGGGCTCCCAGTGTTCTTCCCAAGGAGAAAATCTATTTGTTGAGTCTTGCTCTGTTCGTAAATGAGGGCTCTTTTCCTACGTACACTTACTAAGCACCGACTGAGGTCAACTTCTGCGTGATCTCATAAAAATAAGATTGGGTCCTTCCTCATAAGACTGCTTGAAGGATAAACTAATTAGAAGGCGTGTGAAATGTAATTCTTTAGAGCACAGGAAATCCGCAAATGGTAACCCCCCCCAACAAATGCTCCATATTTTTCTCGGGACTTAAACGTAAAAGCCCCAGTGTCAGATCTGCAATGGGAATTGTTAAAGCAAGCGCAGCATCACTCATAGAAAGGCCGGAACTAGCAGGAAAGTCCGCATCGCCTCCACTTTTTAATGAGCGAAGCAGGCTTAAGAGCGGATTGAGTGCATAGGAAATGCAAAGGCAGGTCTAGGCTGCTAGGCGTCCATCCCAATTAATGAGAATAGAAATAAAGATTCGCTTTTAGTTACAAACTGCGATCCAGGGGTACTAGTTTATCATTATTATGAACGCCTCAGTTCAAAGCTGCAAGACTCAACTAATGGCTGGTTATCAAAGGCATGAGGTTGGAAATACCCTATCACAAAGCCTCACAAAGGTAGTGAGAAAAGCAACCTGGAATAGCAAGATGATTGAAGAACTTCCTGAGAAATGTCATTAGCAGGCTAGAGCTGCACCTAGAAGCAATAAATCCACGATCCATTAATGGAGTAGAAACAGGCAGGCAGGCTTAATAAAAAATAGGAACAAAGTTTAGGACAACCCAAGGTCAAAATAATGAATCAATTATCCAAGTAATCATAATCAAAAGGTAGCATTAGAAAAATTCTTCATTTAAAAAAATGCTTCACTGAAGTACATATTAAACCCATAGTTGATGGCTTATTGTCACACACAAAGGCTATGTTTATGGCTAAATGTCTCTTTATGTATTAAGATACTAACAAGTTCCATCTCAATCCTTTTTTTTTTTTTTTCACTAAGCCTCATCGCCAAACTCATTCTTTACAACTAGACACAGCATGCATATTTGATCTGGGCATGACATATTCCAAGGCATTGAAATGAAAATGTATTCCCACAAGCTCCTTTAATCTACTTCAGGAAAATAATTCATTAAAGATGATCATTGACTGGAGTCCTTAGGATAGAGAAGAAAATGGAAGGTGCTGTGGGATAAATAGAATTCATAATGATGAGGCTGGAGAGATGGCTCAGCAGTTAAGAGCACTGGCTGCTCTTGCAGAGGACCCAAGTTCCATTCCCAGCCCCCAAACAGCAGCTAAGAACTGTCTTTAACTCCATTTCCAGGGGAATCCAACACTCTCTTCTGACCTCCACAGCATTGCACGACACGGGTGCACCTACCTACATGCAAACAGAACACTCATACACATAAAATGGAAATAAGCCTGAACTGAATTGGAAAAAATGTATGAAATGCACAAAGCATCAATAAAAACTAATTAAAAAAAAAACCAAAAGAAAATAATAATAAATAATAAAAAAGAATTCACAATGTTGAGTTTATTAAGCTTGCACTCTTTCTGGAGTTAAAGTTCAATCAACTCAAAATCCAAATATGGGGGATGGGAGCTGAGCAATCCAGAAAGTGTTAGAGACACTATGTCTATGTCAGTCAGCTTTAACTTATAGAGAAAAATACATATTTAGGCTCCGGTTTTGGAAGCTCCCGGCCAAGATCTGTTGGCACCACTGTTTGGGGCCTGTATTGAGGCAGCAACACATCACACACACACACACACACACACACACACACATACAGAGAGAGAGAGAGAGAGAGAGAGAGAGAGAGAGAGAGAGTTTACATCAGGACCCAGAGAACAAAGGAGGAGAAGGAGGAAGGGGCAGTTGTCTCACAACCCCTTAAGGTAGACTCCCACTGACAAAGGAGTTCCTATGGGGCCCAACCTCTCAAGGATTTTACTACCTTCTAGTTTTGCTGCCCTTGGGACCAAGTCATTAACGCATGGGCCTTTGGGGATATCCAAAATCCAAATTATAGCAAATGCTCAAAAATAAAAAGAGTATAATGTCCTTCAAAAAGCTCATGATCAGAGCTGGAGAGATACTTCAGCACTTAAAAGCACTGGCTGCTCTTGCAGAAGACCTGCTCCAGTCCCAGCACCCACACAGATCTGATACCCTCTTCTGACCTCCTTGAGCATTGCATGACATGTGTGTGCTTATATATATGCAGGCAATACACTCATACACATAAAAACATAGAATAAAATGAAAAAGACAAAGAGCTCATGATCTTTGCCTAACAGGAACAAGTCATTGAACACTGGGATGTTTAATACTCAGACCCACTGTAACTCAACCCACACTACGTCCATGGATCAAAGGGCCCTACAGAATTCTTAGTTCAGGACTGCAGAGATGGCTCAGCAGTTAAGAGCACTGGCTGCTCTACCACGGGTGCACTTACACACATGTAGGCAACATACTCATGCACATAAAATAATAAAGATAACTAAAGAAAGATTTATAATCTCTCTCTCTCTCTCTCTCTCTCTCTCTCTCTCTCTCTCTCTCTCTCTGTGTGTGTATTTGCATCTCATCAAAATAGCAAAATCACTCTTACCTCAGGACCTTTGCTTGGCATCCTGTTCCCAGTGATCTTCCTGTGGATGGCTCCATCCATTGAGACTGAGGCTTCTGACAAAGCTTGAATTCCAAATTCTGCTTGAATGTAGCAGTGACAGAGAATATGCCTTCCCCCATTAGTATTTATCAATTAATTTTATAATTCTGATCTTAGCACAGTAAAAAGCAATTAGCTTTCTTAAATTCAATAAAAAGTAATGATGTATCTCAACTTCCTTTAGAGTAATTTAGTCTTGCATAATGTGCCTTATAATCCTCCTCAGGCAGTATTTTTAGACCCTTGAAAAGGATAATGCTCATTCGGGGGTCAGGGAGCAGTTGTCAAAGATAAGCATGCATAGAGGAATTTTAGCACAGCAGCACAAACAAAACTTGGGCAGGATTTCTATTCCTTTTACTCCTAAAAGAGAAGACTTAAGACATTGTTTCAAGAGTTCCCAAATCTGCTAAATATTCTATTTAGGACACAGATTCTAGACAGGAAAAGGGGGCTTTCAAGATCTTGCCACATTCCTAGACTCTTCCTCTCAAGTGTAGAACCAGCTGGAACCTAAGAGTAAGACAATTGGTCACCCCAGTTTATCCTCTTGCATTCCAGTTTAGTGAAATTCTCATTAACAGTAAGTTAACGCATATTTGAACTCAGTAACAGGAGAAAAAACATAATCTTAAATCAAGTTCTCAACCAGATAGGATACAGGAATAAACATCAAATGTTTGTTATAAGAGTTATGTGACTGGAAAGGAAGAGATAAGTGGTAAGAAAACACAGCACCAGACCTGGAATCCCAATCTGTGAGGCAAAGGTAGTCGCACACTGTTCTAGAGGACCTGGAGAACTCAGATGACACACATCTGAGAATACTTTAAGTCCAAGAGTCTTCTCCTGAGTCAGAGAAAGATGCAGTCTTGGGCCTTTGAGCAACAAAAGTCTCAGAAAATCTAACCCTGAGTATTGTTGTGCATTGAGCCATGCCTTGGCTCCACCATTAAGTATAACACTGATCTCTTGCTGGAGATACTGAGAAGCCAAGTGCCTCCGAGCTCAAGGCCTTGCTTCTTTTATTCCTGTGGCCCAATATTCCTGCTGGCTGCAATGCATACTTTAATGGGGCCACATTTATTCAGAAGCACTGCTAGATACTCAGATATAAATGCGGCCAACTACAGACTCTGACCTTATGTGGTCCACATCAAGTGAGAGAAAGTCTACAAGTGAGACATAAACCTGAATTACAAAGAGGCTGGTGTCCTCAAACAACTGTATACAAGGTGATGCTGAGGAGACAGGAAAGAAATTACCTGTTAGGCTTGGCTCAGACTGAGCCTCACACTCTCCCTGTTTCAGCACCCAGGACGCTGTTGTCCTTCATAGGCAACTACCAGATGCTCCCAATCACTTCCACAAATAGAACCTGGGCCTCAATCACAAGAATACAAAAATCGGGCTGGAGAGATGGCCTAGCGGTTAAGAGTGCCAACTTCTCTTGCAGAGGACCCAGGTTCAATCCCCAGCACCCACATGGCGGCTGAGAACCATCTTTGACTCCAGTCCCAGGGGAATCTGACACCCTCTTCTGACCTCCGAGGCACTGCACGACATAGGTGCACAGACCTACATGCAGACAGTACATTCATACACATAAAAAATAAAATTAAAACAAAAAAGGATACAAAAATCAAAGCAGGTTCAGACTTCTAGGCCAAGGATTGAAAACCTTTTTCTATCAAGGGCCACACAGTAAATATTTCAATCTCACTGTCATCTTGTCATGACTAGTAAGTCTCCAGTTCACCTTGTCATATGAATTCACTCAAAGGCAGACGAACAGAACTGCGTGCCAATAAAGCTTAGGCCATTTGCCGATCCCTGCTCTATGCAGACTAAAAATTACTTATCAATCTTTTTATATTGAGATGGATACCAAATTAATGAACAAACATTCCCATATGCTGATGATATACGATGCTTTGGCAATGTAAGCAGGAGCGAGAATGAGCTCTCGAGCTCATCTCAGCTCTCAAGAAGATTTCTGTAGCAGAGCTTGCTGTCCTGTCCTACCAGGTCCTCAGTGCATCACATGGCGGTATTCTCCAGCCTTGATTCTGATGGACCAGAACCGTGCACTGCCCTTGGGAACGTCAGGAGGCCAGACACGCAGATGACATCGAGACTGTACTCTCCAGAGAAACAACTGCAGCCAGCTCTCAGAGTCTAAAACAGATTTTATTTGGAACAAGTAGAGGAATGAGTGTTCTACAGTCAGAATTAGCACAGACACATACACTATCCACCTTAAATTGTTCTATCCTGTTGCAAGGAGAAATATGTTTTCATGATAAGTTGAGATTGGTGTTTTGAGCTATATTAAAATAATGGAATATCTCCCCAAAGAGCTTTTCTCCCCAGTATAAAGGAGTGCTTTAACATGGGACACAGAGAGAAGAGACTACAGACTAGGAGATGGATCCATGCTTGAGCCTCACTGCATTAAAACCAATCAGGCAAACTATTTATCTCAGCATTTAAAAAGATATTATGACCTTTAATTCTCCAAATTTACAAAGGCCAAAATTCTTGGTAATTTTACCATATGTGTGGAAACTATTCTTAGAAAAATCACTAAGCACAATAAAATATTGAAATCTGAACACATAGTAAATAAACCAGTTCAAAATTGTTTTTTTTTTATCCTACAGGTAAAGAGGATGTTACAAGATGATACTGCATAACACAAAAATTATAGACAACATTTGTATATGTTAATCCCAAAGTTATTGTTATATAAATTTTGAGTAAAATACCATGTAATTTTAAATTAAATATACATTAATAGAATATAGACCCATGTCCCTCTCCCGACCCTCCCGCCCCTCCCGGTTCACCATTTCAGTCAGTTTTCTGATGCAGTATTTCTGTTGTTGTTCTTTTAATATGCACCCCTCTTCACAAGAAATATTAATAACTGGGTTATTGATGCTAGCATCCACATATGAGGGATACCATTCGTCATTTGTTTTTCTGTGATTGTGTTACTTCACTTAATATAATATCCTCCAGCTCCATCCATTTACCTGCAAGGACAAAATTGTTTATAAATGTATTTGATCACAGGAACTTTCTTCAATACTATTCCTGTTATAAAAAAATATACTTTTGGAAATTCTGGGTTTTGTTTATTTTTATAATTTTAAAAAAATTATTCTTATATGTGTATGAATGTACTGTATGCACGTAGGTTTGTGCACCTGTGTCGTGCAATGCCTCGGAGGTCAAAAGAGGATGTCGGATTCCCCTGCAACTGGAGTTAAAGACGGTTCTCAGATGCCATGTGGGTGCTGGGGATCGAACCCAGGTCCTCTGCAAGAGCAGTTGGCGCTCTTAACCGCTAGGCCATCTCTTCAGCCTGGTTTATTTAATTTTAAGTTTATTTTATTTTATGCATATGAGTGTTTTACCTCCATATATGTAAGTGTAACCTGTATCATGCAATGCCTGTAGATGCCAGAAGTGGGTGTTGGAACCCCTGGGACTAGAGTTATGGAAGATTGTTAGCCTCTCTGTGGGTGCTAAGAACAGAATCTGGATCCTCTGGAAGAGCAGCCAGTGCTCTTAACTACTGCACTGTCGCTCCAGTCCCTGGAAATTCTGACTTAAAGAATTAAATTCTGATTCTTGGTCTAAAATCAAAATTATATAAAACTAATGGAAAGTTTATGGGATGAAAACTCACCTTCCTTACAGTTCAGGGTCAGAGTTGTCTGTGTGGATCCCTACACAAGCTCTACAGCTCTTGGCAATGATGTACACACGGAAATCTATATGAGCGGACACTCCCTGAAATATCTTCCCAGTGAGGAGACTGAAAAATTAGGAAAGTCTTGGAAAATTAAGAAAAGCAAGTAGACTGGGTATTTTCTAAAGCATGTATAAAAATGAATTAGAAGTCTAAAAGAACAGCAAAGTTATCAAGATGGCTGATCAGAGGCATTTTTCACATCTTTACTATCTTTTATAAAGATTGTGGGGCTGGAGAGATGGCTCAGTGATTAAGAGCACTGGCTGTTCTTGCAGAAAACCTGGGTTGGATGTCCAGTACCACCTAGCAGTTAACAACGGTCTGTAATGAAGTTCCAAGGGATCCAATGCCCTCTTCTGATAATGCTGGGCATTGCAGGACATGAATGAACTTACACACATACAGGTAATACTCATACACATAAAATAATAAAATCTTTAAAAGACTTCATAACCAAACTTCTGTAAACAAAAGAAAAATAAACTTGATCACAAAGCCTTGGAGAAGCTGGACCTACTAAGGGAGGAGCCAAGACCAAGTATACAAGAAAGGGCTCACACATGGGTGAGCTAGAGATGGCTGCTCACCTTCCCAGGAAGCAGCTTTCTATTTATCACCAGCTGGTTCAGGCTGAGTACACTGGGATATCTGAAAGCTGCTTCACAAATCTAGGGAATCAACCAGAGGGAAAGTGCTGAAGAGCAACCAGGACTGATGTCTTGCAAAAAAATTCAGCTCCTACGCAGACTGTAGATAATCTAGATGTAAACAATTTATCCTGATTTATCATGACCAGGTTTAACTCCATAATGTGCTCTGTGAGATCCTTTTCCATAAGTGATTTGGTCCCTACATGAATGAAAAGAACAAAGAAAAATTCTCTTTAAGACTCACCAATGAGCATTTGACCCAAACCATCACATACAACAGCAGCTGAGGTGATATTTTAGCATGGGTTTATTTTGTTTTGTTTTGTTTTTTGAAGGAGTGTTTCTCATATGTTTGGCTGGTCTACAATTCACTCTATAGCCAAGGATAGCATAGAACTTCTAATACTCTTGTCTCTGCCTCCGGAGCACTAGGATTACAGTGTGTACCACCATAGCCAGTTTATGAGGTGCTAGAGATGGAACCCAGGGTTTTGTGCAGGCCAAACAAGCATTCTTCCAACCAATTGAGCTAATTCCCAGCAAAAGATTTTTAGTACTTTTTTTTCAGGGAGGGACAAGCTAAAGCCCAAAAGATGGGCTTTTTTTTTCTTTATTTTTTAAGGGATTCTACAATATAAGAGCACAGTTGTTTTCAGATCACATTTGACGTTGCTCAGTTTGCCATACAATTAGGTAATTGGTGCTAGCATCCACAGATGAGGGATACCAAGCGTCGTTTGTTTTTTTCTGGGACCGTGTTACTTCACTCAGCATGATATCTTCTAGCTCCAGCCATTTACCTGCAAAGTTCATGATGTCTTCTTTCTTTACTGCTGCATAGAACTCCATTGTGTAGATGTACCACATTTTCTCTATCCACTCGTCAGTTGAGGGGCACTTGGGTTGGTTCCAGCTCCTTGCTATTGTGAAGAAAGCTGCAATAAACATGGCTGTGCATGTATCTCTGTGGTAAGATGAGTCTTGTGGGTACATGCCCAGGAGTGGTATGGCTGGGTCAGGTGGCAAGATCATTCCAAGGGTTCTCCACACTGCTTTCCATGGTGGCTGTACCAGTTTACATTCCCACCAGCAGTGGATGAGTGTTCCCCTTTCCCCACAACCTCTCCAGCACTTGGTATCATTTGTTTTCTTGATCCTAGCCAGTCTTATTGGAGTAAGACGATACCTTAAAGTGGTTTTAATTTGCATTTCCTTAATTATTAGCAATGTTGAACACTTTTTAAGATGTTTCTCAGCCATCTCTAATTCCTCACTAGTGAAGTCTCTGTTCAGCTCTTTGCTTCATCTTTTGAGTGGGTCATTTGTTTTCTTTCTTCTTTGTTTTTTGAGTAGTTTATATATTCTGGAAATCAATGCTTTGTCAGATATCTGTGGTGAAGGTTATTTTATTATTTTGTTAATTGTGGGAGGTACACAGATGGATGTCAAGGACAACTTGAGGGGGTCATTTCTCATCTTCTACCATTAGGGTTCCAGGGATTGAACTCAGATCATCAGGCTTGGCAGCAAGCCCCTGTATCCAATGAGTCATCTCACTGGCCCAAAATTTTAATATTTTGAGCTAAAAATATGTCATAGAACAAACAACAAAATAGCCTTTATGAAATTATACTTGACTTTATGTTTTTATATGTCTCTTTCATACTTCATGTCTGTTTTATTTTTTTAATTTATTTATTATTATTTTTGTATGTGTATGAATGTACTGTCTGCATGTAGGTTTATGCACCCATGTCGTGCAATGCCGTGGAGGTCATAAGAGGGTCTCGGATTCCCCTGGAACTGGAGTTCTCCTGGAATTGGAGTTACAGATGGTTCTTAGCCGCCATGTGGGTGCTGGGGATCGAACCCGGGTCCTCTGCAAGAGCAGTTGATGCTCTTAACCACTAGGCCATCTCTCCAGCCCCATGTCTGTTTTATTTTTATACCCCCATGATTTTTAATTTTTCTATAATTATTAAGTATAAAACAAATGATTGAAATATGATATTTATATTATACTGAAAATATTTTAAATACTTATCTTCCTAAGTAACAAATAATTTCCCTCAAGAAGTGTATTTAGAAACCATGACATCAGAGACTGTGAGATAATTCAGTAATATGACTTCTGCTGTGAAAATCAAGGAAGACCAAGAATAAAAGCATTTCACATAGCCAGGTCCAGATTCTATCAAGCAACCAAGACATAGTGTTGTGTATACAAGCTGAAAGAACTTAGGGGCAGTTGTTACTCTTTCACATTTCAGTTTCCTGTCTTCACAATGGATATTCTTTTTTTCTTTTTCTTTGTTTTTCTTGTTGTTAATGAGTAACGAGGATCTCCTCTGTACGCCGCCAGCATGTACCCTGGAGACGTCCTCTGTTAGAGTCAAGCAGCTGAGGTTCTGGAACTCGACTCTTGTAATAGGCTCACACACCTGCCTCTGCCTCCCAGTGCCCAGCCACACAATGGATATTCTTACAGCTGTCAAACAGGCTAGATTGTGAATAGAAAGGTTGACAATAGAAAGGTTGTGAATATAAAGGTTTATATATTATATATATATATATATATTATATTATATATGAAATCTGCAACCCAATAAGTTTTCAATAACTGACAAACAGAAATAATTTTCAGAGAATGATTTCCTACCCTGGTTATATTTTAGACTCATTGAGAACTTATTCTTCTGAATTAACTAGTGCATCACTGAAAACATTATACTATCACTATGTGCAAATAATTTAACATATTCAGTCACCTATTTTGGAACACTCATTAAAAATTTTTAAATTACTTATTTTCATTTTTATGATAGAAATTATATATTTTCTACATATCTAATAAAGAAGAGAATACAAATATAATTGCTAACTAGTTGTATCAAAACAATGTCAAGGTCAAGTAACAGCCATGTGTGCATGTTGTTCCCTAACGAATACCCAGAACCCTTCCTTGAAAATCTGAATATATGGAATAGTAGTATTTGATTATATATTACATTTAATTTTATTAGTTGCCATATGTAGTATTTTATTACCCAAACACAATTTTATGTCCTATAGAAAATAGTTTAAATCTTTATTTTTCCATGCTATAATGATTTTTCCTCAAGAAGTGTTTTTAGAAAACATTTACAAGTGCTATTTGAGACTTTTAAAAATCAGTACTAGTTTTTTTTTTTCTTAGCTAGATACATGCTTCTGAACAGTTTTTCTCATAAAGAAGGAATTTCCTGGGTGGAGAGATAGCCTCAGCGGTAAGAGCGCCGACCGCTCTTTGCAGAGGACCCGGGTTCGATCCCCAACACCCACATGGCGGCTGAGAACCATTGTAACTCATCATCCAGGAGAATCCAGTTCCAGGGGAATCCGACACCCTCTTCTGACCTCCGTGGCATTGCACAACATGGGTGCACAGACCTACATGCAGACAGTACATATACACATAAATAAATAAATTTTTAAAAAGAAGAAATTTCCATGTATATCAGACAGAAAATATATGGACTATCGAGTCCCTTAAATATATATGGAATTTCTAGTTAAATCTTTTCTCCCTTGTTTCTGGTGTAGGCACTCTGGGTTGCACTTCCTGTGGGTTTTTTTTATTTGTTGTTTGTTTTGTTTCTTGTGTGATTTCCAAGGGGAAGAAACCAGCCAGGCTCACTGACCACACCGCATATCAAAACGTCACCATGGCAGCGTTTGTCCACTTGTCAGAGTTCCTCTGAAATGACGCAGCTATTCATTTTGTTGAATCAACATTGAAGTCTTTGAGATTTATTGCTTGAGGCTGGGGACAATGAGACAAACAAATCCTGCATTCCTAACATCAAGTTCTAGCTGGCCAAAGTTATCATTTCTGCCTGTACTTTATTTTTTGAGAACTGTAGGCTTTCCACTCCTTGCTTCATTACCTTGAAATAAGCTTGCATTTATTTACATTCTTGGTCATATAATAAAAAAATTAGTTTCTAAAACCTTCTTTAGGCTATAGTAAACTTAACAAATGCTGAATTTAAATAGTTTATTTCCTGGAAAGTAGCTGATAAAACCTTTAAATCTTTGGTGTGCAGCTCTGTAAATTCTATTTTTATATAATCCCATCTTGAAACATAATTAACAAAAGCCATAAAAGCAGATTATGCAGCAAATATGCATGTCAAGTCATTACCACAAAACACCACTGCCTCCATTCAACAAATGAAAAAATATAAAACTTATCTATGTATTTTAAAAAGCTATTTTCCTCAAAAACATTTTTAATCACATGTTTCTGATGCAGTGGGTCACAAAATGAGTCTAAGTGTTTTCCAAGTACATTTTCAGTTATGACTGGGCTAAGTGCAGACCTCATCACTAGATACAAGGATGAGATTTTGAGTTCTCAACCACACAAGTACAGATCTGACTGAAAGACCATAAAATATCTTTCGAGTTTCATTTACATTGAGGGAGGACCAGCCTACAATGAAGGAGGACAAGCTTCTCTTCAGCACTTCTCCTTCTGAAAGAGGATCAGCTCATACCTAACATCTCAAGGCCTACATCTGTCCCATCAGATCTATACAGGGCACTGAAGTAGTTACTCTCAGTGGGCTAATGTACATCAGAGAACCTGATGAAGTCATCTGTGTTGAGTTATAAGAAAAACTCTCCCAGGACCCCCAAGCTCCACCAAGGATTTCTCCAATCTGAGGTAATGTTTACTTTACCAGTGGCTGCAAACAAAGCCCCTGGAAACAAAGATCCCACTGTCTATTCCCAGAGGGGTGGGAAAATCAAGCCCAGTAGGAGGAAAGCTTTGACTGATGCTCTGTGGGCTTCATGCAGAGCCTTGCAAAGTTTCTGTCTTACATGTGGGTACCTCATCCACTTAACACAGATATATCTGCTAGCAATTTGAGAATTGACTTTAGTGTGCTCTACCTTCCAAATGTTATTGAAATGCATATTGTACTCTGTGGGAAGCTTTAACATGCTGTCTGCATGTTCCATACAAGTCAAGTTGTATCAGGAAGCATATACTAGACTTGACTTTCTTTTAAGAAAACTAAAATTCTTTTAATTTTTCCTCCTTGTAATGTTCTGAGAAAGTAAAAAGTTGGTTAAGATTGTGCTTGAGTGTCATAAAAATAGACACAACTTGAACATTGCATATTCCAAAACAAAATGGAGCTCCCTACTATTCCTTGGTAATTTTCTTTTTTCTTTTCTTTCTTTTCTTTCAAAAGCAAGGAAGTGAATTGTGAAAATTTCCTAGAAGAAATGCTGAGCTAGTTAATTTCTGATAATTATAAAATCACGGGAGGCCACTAGTTCAAAAGAAAATCTTTCCCAAATAAAACCAATTATGAGCAGAGGCTTTAGCTGTATCCCTTTATCCACTGCCAGAATTTAGTGTCAATAGAATAGAATGTGAGAGCTGTGGCTTTGATATGGAAGGTATTCATCTTTCAGTGGTGGGTCTGTCACCATATGGAATGAAATGAAAGGAAAAAATTATGCAGCATCAAGTTTAATTATGCAAGCAGAGAGGAGGAAAAGCAAATCAGGATATGTGTGTGCTTCTGTGTGTGTGTGTGATTAGAAGAAGTCTAAGGAAATATTGTTAGAATAATGACTTTAAAATGTCAGTATTAGACCTGAGAATGATATTCTCCTAGCACTTGGGAGGCAGAGGCAGGCGGATCTTTGTGAGTTCAAGGCCAGCCTGGTTTGCAGAATGAGTTCCAGGACAGCTGGGACTACAGGGAGACCTTGTCTCAAAAAGACCAAAATAAATAGATAAATAAATAAAATAAAATAAAATAAAATAAAATGTCAGTATTAGACTGAGCCCTGAGAATGATAGTCTTCTCTAAGAAATGACCACATAGTGTCAAAATGTCAAAATAATAACAATTTGGGAGGCAGAGACATGAGGATCTCTGAGATGGAGGCTAGCATGGTCTATGAAGGGAGTTCCATGCCAGCTGGGGCTAAGGGGAGACCCTGTCTCAAAAAAAGAGAAAGGAAAGAAAGGAAGGAAGGAAGGAAGGAAGGAAGGAAGGGAGGGAGGGAGGAAGGAAGGAAGGAAGGAAAAGAATAAAAGAAAGAACAACCAAACAAAAAGGAAATGCTCTTGAAGTTCCGTATACTAAAATGTCTCGCTCCTGCCTGGGTAGGACTGAACTCAGCCAGCGTGGTAGTGGGAAGCCCCTCTATCTGCATAGTGATGGATAATGCGCTTGCTCATTAGAAGAAGCAGATCAACTGTACTCATAAATTCCTTCCAGGAAACGGTGATGCCAGTTGCAGGATTTCTTCCTTTGGTTCCCTGAGGGCTCAAAGGCAGATATTGTAGGCATATTTAGTGGGGAGGATCTGAGAGGGAGGCTTAGAGGCTGCTGGGGCAGAGCTGAGAAAAGCTTTGTACAAATGACAGCAGTGCAAATCATGTCTTTGGAGGATCATCCAAACTCTGATTGGAAACACCACAGCTGTTCTAGAGTCGAAGAAAAATGCAAAGAGAAAGTAAAGTCAAAAGATTAGAAGCTGGCAATCTTAGAAACAGTGCTGAAGAGAAGGAAGAAAGTTGCAGTAGAAAGAGCAGGTGAATGGGAGTGAACTGAAAGGGAAAAACAATTTTGCTACTGAGTATCCCCTCGGTAGTGAAGTTTAAAGATAATGCTGTGGGTGGAGCTCTGTATCCTGAGCTCAGAATCAATGTTCAAGTGACTGGCTACACCCAGATAACAGATAATTTGGGTTGCAATACTGAAGAAATTCCACGTTGTCAGTGATAATCTACTCCACCCAATAACTGGAAGCATTCTATGTAGTTCACACAAAAGCAACATAGCACACAATTCTGGACGGCATTACAGGAGAATAACCCTTAAGCAATTCTTCCTAAATTAAAGTCAAATGTTAGAATTCTGGCAGTTACAGAGGAATTAGTTCTTGCCCAGCATTTAGCACAAGACTAACTTGAGGACGAAAAGATTGGAAAGGAATTCTACACCTAAGTCGGCAGTTTATTGCATTAACTTACTTTTGTTCTTTCTTGCCAACTGACTTATTAAACCTGCACTGCCATTCTTTTGGAGTACAGAATGAAATCTTGAGTCGATTCCATATTTTGAATTCATTTTCAATTATTAGCAAGCTATGAAATTTCCTAGATAGTTCAAAGTGAAGCTTAACTTCCAGCTCAAACTCTGAGATTAATTCTTTGCCCACTTGAACTGTTTCCAGATTGTAAGCCTACAGTGGGGATGGGAACACGGTTATTCTTTTGCCTAGCTCCTCCCAACTTTTATAGTCACTAGCTTTCATTATGTCTGTTTTGTTTTGTTTTGTTTTTTGTTTTGTGTGTCCTTCAGTGGCCACATACCCAAGAGTATATGGGCAGCACAAATGGGACTCACAGTGTTTTAAAAAATGAGTACAGAGCTGGAGAGATGGCCTAGTGGTTAAGAGCACAGACTGCTCTTGCAGAGGACCCGGGTTCGATTCCCAGCACCCACATGGCGGCTAAGAACCGTATGTAACTCCAATTCCAGGAGAACTCTAGTTCCAGGGGAATCCAACACCCTCTTCTGACCTCCTCGGCATTGTACGACACGGGTGCACAGACCTACATGCAGATAGTACATTCATACACATAAATTAAAAAAAAAGAATGAGGACAAAAAGTTGGGTGGGTAGGAAAGGGAAAGTGGATCTGGGAGGAGTTGGAGGGGGATATGTTCAAAATACATCGCTTAAATTCTCAAAGAATTAATAATATTCAAAAATTGGGGATTATTTATTTTTATTTTATGTGTATGAGTATTTTGCCCCCAGGTATTTAAGTATACCCATATATACAATGCCCAAGGAGGACAGACAAGGGTGTCAGATCCTCTGTATTTGTATGTGTGTGTACATATGTGCAGAGGCCAAAAAACGGTGTCAGATCCTCTGTAGCTGAATTACAGAAGGTTGTTATCTCTGGACGTGGGTACTGGGTGCCCAACTCTATCTTCTACAAGAGTGCAAGAGCTCCTACCTACTGAGCCATTTCTCCAGTCTTTAAATAGATTTTTTTAAAAGCTGCCTAATTGGGGCTGGAGACATGGCTCAGCGGTTAAGAGCGCCGACTGCTCTTGCAAAGGACCCGGGTTTGATTCCCAGCACCCACATGGTGGCTAAGAACCCTCTTTAAGCTGGGTGTGGTGGCACACACCTTTAATCCCAGCACTTGGGAGGCAGAGCCAGGCGATCTCTGAGTTCAAGGCCAGCCTGGTCTACAGGACTAGTTCCAGGCCAGCTGGGGCTACAGGGAGACCCTGTCTCAACCCCCCCCCCCAAAAAAAAAGCTGCCTAATTAAGGAACATTTTAAGTCACATCAGCTTTTAAAACGTTTTCTCTTTTTTTCTTCTGGTAGTGCTCAAGATGAAATCCAGGATCTCATGCGTGCTATGCCAGCACGTTGCCACTGAGCGACCTC